>OY728143.1:272807784-273300289 GCA_963277665.1 Viscum album
TGTCCTCGAATTTTTCAAAATTTTATTCCGAAATAGATGTTCCCTCATGGTATCACATTGGAAAAGATTTAGTTTTTATCATCTTCTCTGAACACAATTAATCAAATCAGTTTTCTGTAGACTCATAAAATAAATAAATTTTTTCATCCCTTAAAAAAATTTAGAAGAAAATATATTTGGTAGATTGATCCCACTCTTATCCATATTTGTATATATTATAAAAAATAAATGAAAAATAGATACAATATTGAATTTTTTTAAAAAATTCATACATTTATGTACTAAAATTATTCATATGTAAATTTTGTGATACAATTTTGAATATATTAATATCTTGATATAATTAATTTTGAAACACAACAATTTATTACATATTTAATATAAAAAAATTAAAAATTAAATTTTTTTAAACCATTATTTTGAAAAAAATATCTTGTACAAATTATAGATTAAATATTTGAGAAATTTAATGTTTTTAAAAAAAATTATATAAACTATTAACATTGTATAAAAAAGTGTTATGTGAAAAATTAACCTACCCAAAATTTAAAATTTCGATACTATAATATATATTTTAAATCAATAAATTATTAAAATAAAAACAATTTAATCTAAAATAAATAATAAAATAAATAAACCCAAAAATTAATCCATAATAATCATTTAAGATATTTTTTCCAAAAACATCTATAATTTCACCATCTCAATATTCCCCCTTGATTTTCAAAAAATATCCTCACTAAAAATTCAACTAGTAACAAAAAATAACATAACATTGAATTTTTTTTAAATTTTTTGAAATAATATATTAATATTTTATAACATATAATAATAATGTATATATATGCGTCGATTTAAAATTCAAATTATAGAATAAAAAATGGGGAAATCTTTTGAAACACAATTAATGTTGGAATTATAGTAAAAAATCGTTTAGGAATCCAGGGTAGGGATTCATAGTCAGAATAATAGAATATTATAATATAAATAATTAATGGTGATAAAAATTTAAAAATAAATATTTTATAAATAATTTTAGTAGTAAAACACACAAATAAGGTGTATTTTAAAAAATCAATGATAGAAGTGCTTCATTTCAGGACATCATAAAAAAACCTGAGCCCAAGATCATTTTCAATACATCCAAAATTCACTAATTTCCTATGATGGTTAATTTACCAAAAACAAATAGGATTAAAATAATGATTTAATATAATAATTATAAAATCATCTATATATTTATTTTTTCATTCAACCAATAAAGGTTCCATCCTGGAAACCAACTAGACAATATATAAGGGAGGAACAATAAGGAAGGGAATATGAGGAAGCATTTCCTAGTAGGGGACTAATAGTAGGGGAAAATCATTGGAGATTTCGACATAAGGTGGTGGGGAATCAACACAAGTTGCATACATGGGGGTGGTGCACCAAGAGAGGGATTTTAGTGGTCGGTTATGTAAGCGGTGGTGCACCGGTTTGGGGTTGGATGTGAGGAGAGGATAATTAGTTTGAGAAACTATAGGGTGATGTGTGGGAGGGATGAGGGGAACTAGGGGGTTGTACCTATTGGAGGAATTGAGGGTTTGGAGTGGGATTAATTGAGGGCTATGTGAAATTCTTTAAGAAATATTGACAACCTTATAAATGTTTCTCATTCTATCAATAACAACTATCAAAAGGTGATCTCTTACTTTCTTCAAATATGAGAAATTATATTTCTAATAATTTTTCATGCATTATTACTGTTATGGTAGGTCTCTGACCATGATTGAGAGAAATTATAAGTGTAGTTACCAATTTTTATGATTTATTCATGTGAAAATAGATCTATAACCGTAGTCTAACACAATTATAATTGGTTTATAATAATTATTTAACATGATAAAAATATATACTTATAAATAATTGGTTATTATGAATTAAAAATTATAATCTATTGACTATTAATTATTTATTTTAAATATTATTTTATATATCTCTTAATATATCAATTTTTTAATTTTTTTAAATTTTATAATACAATTATTTCATTAGTGGTCACTATTAACTACACTACTGTCTCCCATGGAAACATTTCATAATTAAGTCTTATAAATTTAAATGAAGTAACATATTTATATTCCAAGTGGATTGTACAGACACACATGAGTGGGGGGGGGGGAGTGGATCAATTGTTATCCAATTTTACCAAATTCCAAATTTCTCATTTTTAGACTTATATCACCCCATTGTAGCTGAACCTATATAACTAGTTAATAAATTTTATATATTACTTTTAACAATATATTCATCACCATATGTAATTAATAAAATAATGTAAATATAGTAAGAATTATTTATATGGTTTGGACCCTCTCAGGAAACCTACTCATTACAATGTCATCACTAGTTGAGTCTTGAATTATACACTCTATTCTTACCATCAATATATGGGAAGTTGGGAAGGTATCATCTATAAACTGTGTAACACCATATTAAAAATATTTTGTTACTATATTATCCTTGTGAACTGAACTTATCCTATGGGCTATTTATAGTCACATCCCAAAATATCTTTAATAATTTCCTTCTCTGATGTTGGTATTGTCTTTGCAAAAGGTGTTTCCACACAAAAAATATAAAATATACTTAGTCTCCTAAACGAGAATTTAACTGTGGTAATTTATTCGGAAAAATTATAGGATACTTTACATATGAAAATGTAAAAGTTCTAGTTCATAACATATTTTTTCTTCCACCAACTCAACTCTTTTCTAAAACGCTAAAATGGTCCACACCAAACACCAAAACATGAATTGTAGTTCAGAATCTCCGCTTTAATTATTTATTATCTCAATATTATATTATATAGTATATATATAAGAAAATGAACACAACCTTGTATTTGTCTCCTTATATCTTTATCTCCATGACAACATATTTTCACTTTTCTCGATCGTTTGAGTTCCCTTAACTAACTAAATAGCTTTTTATTAGTATGCTTCTTTAAATTATATTTTTTTATTTTCTGAAATTTTTAAGGGGAAAGTGAGAACCCTCACAAATAAAATTGATCAAGCATTAAAGTATAAAACCGAATTATTAAACACAAGTCTATGGTTATTGGAATATCTTTCTATAACCAAATTCTAGACAAAGTAACTAACCTAATATTCTAGATCATCCTCTAGGGTTTATTCATAATTCCATTCTAAATAATCCCAAGCTTTCTTATACTCATCTTTAATAACTTTCTTTATGTTAAAGCCTCTAACTAGTATGTGGTCTTTCATTTCAATCCAATCACCTTTCTATTTATAAATTTACACAAGTATTAATATTACCATCATTTGATCAATATATTCACTCGTAACATTGATCACCATAGATTCATCATTCATTTCTTCACTAGAATGCCTGAGTAATTCCATCTACTTATATACCTCGACAACCTTTAGGCCCTGAAATACTCCAGGGGCCCTGTCTCACACCAGTATCCTGGGGTAATGGTATCCTCCACCACCTACATTACATCATCATATTGTATGTTCATCTACTCATGTTTGTCGAATTCCTTAGACGATTCTTTATCTTGCACTTAGGGATGGATTACACTACCTTTCTGACCTTCCTATCCTGCCACTAGTAGGATCACATGATCTTTGAGTTTCCCCTCTTTTTTGGCTGATAGGGTCTTCATCATTCTTGGGAGGTATGAGTAATCATTACGCCCCTTCGGTTTCAACTTCCTGGAGACAATGTAGCTCCCTAGGTCTCTAATTTCATTATTCCCATTCTTCATTCATTGACTGTGCAGGCCTTTTCTAGAACTTCCCAATCCATTTCCATCTGAGGATTGTCCAACATCATCAAAATCAGTCACAATGGGATAATTGGTATTTCCTTCAAACTCTCCCTCATTACTCAAACATTGAACCCGGTTGTCTAAGTTTAGACTGGACAAGATCTTCCTCGGGTTGGCTTCCTGCTTGGAATTTAGTAACCTAAATAAAAAATCTATTTTATTCTTTTGGGTTACTAGTTTCATCTTCTTTTTGACATAAATAATATCCATTGAAATCAACATTTAATTCTTAGCTTCTATATGTTATTATACATCACATCGTTTTATAATGTGGAACTATGCTCAAGAGATAAAATTTATCAAAACTATGATTCAAATTTTGGTCATCTTCTCAAAAAAATGACTTCATCAATTATATTATACATAAATAAAAAATGAATAATCTATGTAAAAAAATATTTATTATTCTTGAATAAATGACAGATTCATTTAAAAATATTTGAGCCTCTATAAATTCTCTAACACTATGATCCTCTTCTCAATTAGTTTAGTGATGAGAATATCATGGGTTTTAGGATGGGATAATGTATTGTTAAAATTATATCATGTTTTGAATACATTTATTTGACTTCACGATCATCGTATTAAAAATTATTAAGAATATCGAATTTTTTTTAAATTTTTTTTTCTCACTATACACTAATCGTTAGTTTCCAAAATTATTTTCTATTATTGGTATACAATTATTTTCCACATAAAATAAATATATCACATTATAAACCTATCTCAATCATGTATTTTGATTATATTACATGGATTAGATTTATCTTACATGTTCACAAAAATAGTTTACCATTTTATGAATTCGTGAATGAATTTACAAACACACTGGATTACATAAATATATTATCTTATGAGCAGATAAAATTCATTTTCAATTTATCCAAACACACAGGTCTCATTTAACTTATGCATTGATAGACCATTATTCATGTGACACAATTTTTTTAAATTTAGGCATCATTATATAATCACCTTAGACTATTATCTCATGTATTGATAAATTATGATAAAAAATATCATGTGATGTAAATTTATTTTCCCTTTATTAGAATTATTACTTGATTATAGTGATTATAGATCTACATCAAATCAACTCCATGATTCCTAAAATATTCTCTGGGAATTTTAAATCATCTCATATGTCTTCATAGCCTCACAAAATTATCATAGGAATTATTTTTATAGTTCAAAAATCCATTTATCAGGTTATGAAGTACTACAATATATTGTAAATACTCCAAATATAGTATTCAAGTTAACTCATATAAAAAATAAGGGAAATATATTATTAGATTAATACTGACCCACTCTATTCAAATCAACTCAACTCCATCCTTCAAAAAAATACAATACATTGAATGCTTCTTAAATAGGTCTCCCAGTATAAGCTCAATGATGGCTCCATTTCAGATTATCTCTAATGATAAACACTAGATGTGACTGTTGTAGAAATTGATCCTCAAAGATATGGAAAATATAAAATACATGATTATTATCTCAAAAAAAATACTAATTTAAATAGCCACTACCTATATACATTATAGATATATCGTTAAAGTTAACAATAACTTCTACAAATTAAAGTGGATCCGTTATTCATCACCCATGATGTCACTTTTTCATTATTACATTAAAAAACCTAATTAAAAAAATAAATCAAACACCGTTGGGTACTTCAATATCCCCAATTTTGAATATTTTTTAATTCCAATAAATATTTATAAACTCCAATGATTAATGAAATACTTATTAGCTAAATTGAAAATTTATTCTAAGGGTAAGATACTATTTACAACTAAATATGTTCTCAAATACCAATTTATAACAAATAACACATTAAAATTAATCATGAAATAAATAAAATCATTCGATGAAAAGTGATGAATATTCTTCGTGATATATTGAAATCATTATGGGAATGTTGTAGTATCTCATTTTCTTTTACAACATTTATTATAATAGATCATCATACTCTTCAGCTATGAATTTTCAGGAAATATTACCTTGATATTTAAGAATATGTATTATAAAACACCAAAAAATAACATTGTTCATATAATCCATAACCTCAGGATATAGGTATTCAATAGATTCTGTACATCTACTTTCACAGCATGAACTTGTTTCTCTATAGGAAAAATCATTAATTGATTTATAAAAATTCAAACTATGATGGCTGACTTCATATTTTGGTTACACCACTTTCTTTATCAAACACTAACTTTTCTGTATTTATCATTTTTATACTTGTTAATTATCATTTTTATGGGATCTATAATCCCATTATGAATGAAATGGATGGATAAACTTTAATATGAGGCTCTACTCCAACAATATGATATATTCACTTCATATATATCATATAAAAATAAATATTTTTTTCAAATAATATCAGTTGGAATATTTTGATTTTGATTCTAGTTGTGATGATTTGATTAATATCCAATTATAGGGAACCTACTCTATGTTATCACTATACATGCTTAGAGGACTATGTAATCATACCTTATAGGGGATGAATAATGGGTTATTAAATTTTACCAAATATCAAATTTATCATTTTTAAAATTATATCAAACTATTAAAATCAATCCTATGAATCAAGTTAAGAATTATGGATCTATTTTGTTCGAACTATCATAGAAAACATAAGTAGTACTAGAAAGAATATAAAGACGGAATATAGTATTTACAAGGTTTGGACCCTCTCTCGTAGCCATTGAACAATGGCTCCCTCTCTCTTCACCTGTTCCTGCCTCACAAGGATATAAGTGTGGTGGTCCTTCTCTGTCCTCAGATTATTAAAAATAATTCCATCACATTCATGTTACAGAATTGTCTAAATACATTCAACCTTTCTACTGACTTTGACTATCTCATGATCTCAGGCTACGAGATTCTTCCTCCATCCATGTAATAAATTCTTAAGACACCTTAACATAATTTGAATGGTTATCCATAGGTTCCCTGTATGGATGAGAGACTAGGATTCCATTATCATATCATTGAAAACAAGTTCCTCCAACCAAATTTTTGAGAACTTCATATACCATTCCTTCGATGATCTTGAACCCTGGGTAATGTGTAGCGAAGAGTGATCAGAAAGGCACCAAACCAGGTGAGAAATTTTGGTGTTAGAGAAGAGAGAGAAAACTGACTCATTCATCAAGCATCTAATAAGATGACACTAGGTGCATCTTCTGCATCATTGATTACTGCACCGGGTAAAATTTTCCCCCTCATAGCCTATTTCCATAATACCATTTCTCTCCATGAACGACACAAAATTCTGACAAATGATTCTAGGAAAGAAACCTCCCCCTTGTTTCTCCTCTGGGTGTGAAAAAATGTTAAAGTCGTCCCTAACTAACAACGGGGTGTCTTATGAGATAATTCCATACAGGTCATGCCACAAATCATTTCTATACTACATATTACATTTGTCCTAGATAAAGGAGATGGAGAAATCATGAAGACCTACAGAAACACATGAATCCAGATATAGATCCAACACACTGAAGAATTTGACCTTGATGTGATCCTTCAAAAACAACTAGATAAGAGAATCTGAAGTGGGGAACCCCTCGGTGAAACACTTGGGTGTATAAAACCCCTTTCCATATTCTTTTGTAACTTATTCTTAATTTCTTCTAACTAAATGGTGGCCATTCTATAAAGAGTATTTTATGTATAAAGAGATTCATGAATATGTTCAATTGAGAACTCATCATAATATTCAGGTGGAAGACAAGGAATTTTTTCAGTGAACATATTAGTGTAGTCCCTCATAATGGGGATGTCTTTGAGCATGACCCTGTCTTTTTTATAAATAATTTGAGATATATATTCTTTTTCATAAATTAATAATACCCACAATTGAGATGATGATTATAAAGGGGATTCATCATTTTCTTTACACTTGTACAGAATTGGAGGATGCCTCGAGATGTGATAAGTGATCATCCTTTCCTAATAGTTGATGTCAGATTTGTATAAAAATAGTCAATCCAAGAAAATATAGCATCAAACTCCACCAAAGGATGTAAGAAAAGATTTATTGGGAGTTTAATCCTAGAAACATTAATCAGGGATGAGTTATACACTTTTGATGCAATAATTTCCCTATTGTAAATTATTATCGATAAAAAACCTCTATATTTAGAGGTTGTATTTGAATACTTATACTAAACATCAAAGATATAAAAGAATGCATAGAACTAAAATCAAATTGTTCATCCACTATTCTTTGATAAAAAACTAGTTTACCTATCGCTACATCATTGTCGGGTTCCACCTTAGTAATAGTGATGGATTATTCCATTCATTATTTCCTTGAAATTTGTTATTGTTGATTTCCTCCAACAACCCTTTTCTTAGAAAAATGGTTTGAAGAATTCCCATGTTCCTTGATGTTGGAATACTGAACTTTAGGCTTAGTGTTTATCTGAACCATACTTTATTCCTCTAAATTTAGGGGATTTGCTGTGTCCCCTTTTCAATTACTATTATGATGAACCAATCCATATTTGAATAACCTCCTTGTTCCCCTTAGGCAGTTTTCAGGAGGATTCTTCCCACACATTTGAAACATGGGATGTTGGGTTTTATTTCCATAATGTAATATATATATAGATCTTCTCATATAAAACTCCATTTTATTTTTTTATCTCCATATCCATGAGACTACTGAGAGTCTCCAATCGAAATTTGAACTGTAAGGGCACAACAAAAACACATATTACAACCATCAGTGTCTCGAATCACCAATTATTTTCATAGAATCATCATTAGTTTTCTAAATAAGTGACCCACCTTGATTTTGGTGTTCATAATAATTATAGTGGTGTACTTTGAAATCCTTATAATGTTTTTCCTCATATTCCAGGATAGAATCTATTTCTTCTTACTTCAGTATGAGGATGTCCCTCTCCATTATAAGATAAAGATTTCTGGGAAAATATTTGTTGTAAAATATTTTATTGAATGACTACTATTCCATGGAATAAATTTACTCTATAGAATTTTTGCTACTGATAAATTTCCACCACTGATCAGCTTCCCCATCAAATTGATAAACCTCCAGTACAAAATTTTCATCTTTTAAGAACTGGATGGTAGGAAATATCATCCGAACAGACTTAGTCCATTCATCTATGAAGAAGGGATCATAAGATCCACACAATATAGGAGGAATTGTTCACTTAAATAATTCAACCACAAATTTATCTCTCTTTGGATTAGGAGGTAATTATACCTGATATATTTTATTATTCATAACTTGATGTAGTTGATGAACTACAATCTTGAATGTTTGATCTCCCATCCCCATCAAATTCGCAATTTCATTAGAGAAATCATCCCATTTCACATCACATTGATTTGTATCATGTTTTATATAATTGAAATACATTAAATAATTAAAGTAATGTAAAATTAGGGGTATTGAATACATATCTAATAATAATATAAAAATGAATCATAGAAGGATAAACTTTAAAATGAATAGTATATCCAAAATTGTGGTTCCATATGTCTTATTACTGGTTATCGATGGTGATATAACTATCCACAGTGTTCCGAGTAAATATTTTTAGTCTAAATATCCAAAAACAAATAGACCATGAACTAATACCAACTATAGAAAAACTATCCTTTTACACATATTAATACACAATTTTAAGCATAATTAGTTATAAAATATAAACCAATAATAATAATGTCTTGTGTATTTGAAAGATTAGGTACATAATTAGAAAGAATGAAAAAAATTATAAAGAAATATCTAATTTAAAATCTATAATGATATCCTAACTTTATCTGAACTCATAAATCTTCATAGGATATCCTAGGGAATACATGAAAATTAGTATGTGCTAAAAAGCCCAGTAAGGTAATAAACAACGGAACAAAGAAAAGAGCATGGGTTAGAAGACAAAACGTTATGACATAAAAAGTCATAGAAGAAGAATAATCATATGGAAGACTAAAAAATATGTAATGAGATCATTTAATAATAGAAACATAGGGATGCGGAAGAAATATATAACATGACATAAACATGATTCAAGGAGAACTGTCAAGACTATATCACATGGTGGAAAAATTCACACAATAGAATGAGATTTACTTCCTTTCACTACATGAAATATCATGATACTAAGACAGTACCCAATAATTTGGTTCCATATCTAGGTGAAACCATCATAACATGTCCATACATATGTGTGATGAAGGAAGGATCCATCATAATGGTTACCCAAGGGAGGATTTGGGCATCATAAACTTGTCTTAAGGAAAAACACAAGGTCGAATCATAAGGATGTATAAGAATGAATTGGTTAAAATAATTAGTTTAAATTAATAATAGAAAATAGTCATATATCGTGATAAATTTTTTCCAATTTAATTGAAAACATGTAAAAAGTGTTTTTTTGAAATTTTAGAAATGAGCCAATTTAGTGCGGTTTAAGGGAAAATAGTAGAGTCTTCAAAACAGAAAAAAGAAAATATAAATGAACAAATATATCTTATCATGATAAAATGATATATTTATAAAAATAAATGTCTCTTGAAATAGATTATGGATTATGCTTCAATATTGGTAAAAAAATTGGGAAGCTCCCTTTAATTAGGATTTCTTATCGGGAGGAATTGAAAAGGAAACCTTATAGTACATGAATTCCCCCATCAATGAAATAAAAAACGAGATAGGTAAATATTATAAACATATAAATAGAATTTAGTTGTATTGTATAATAATAATTAATAATTTAATTAGGTTAAAGTTATAGATATATTTACTTGAAGGAAAAATTACGGTTTAGAGAGAATCACTAATCTTATGCCCTAAAGTGTTCCGCACTTGCACATAATGCCATAGATAATAAAATTAAATTAATTAATAATTTATTCAGGAAACTCATCAAAATATATTTAATTTTTTGAAAATTTATTACATCCATTTATGTTAACTTCAATGATTTAAAGAGTTTAATTTTTTCATTTTGGGAGCATTCATTTAATGGTTTCATAATCGGCCTACTTGGGTATAAATACTGATGTTTTTATCAAAATGTTATAATTATATTGAAGTTAAATTGTATAATATTTATTAAATTCCATAAATATAAATGTTCTAAAATTTTATTTTCTTTTTTTACATGAGTATGAATCATTAGGTAAAATGTTAATAAGAAATAATAAGTCATTTATGGCGGTTTTTATGACCATCACAATCTAGTATGATTTTATTTAATATTATGTTTATATACTAGTTCTATAAAATTTAATAAGTTGAAATTAAAGTATTATAAAGTTTCATTACGGTAAAAATTGTTTCATTACCAGAATATATGGTGGTAAAGAAAATTGAGAACATTTCATTCATGAATTCGGTGAATCAACACCACACAAACGATGCTTTCATTATTAGATAAAAGGGAGGGGAGAATAAATTTGATGATTGATAATCCATGAACACAATAAAATTATAATATATTTAAGATATCATGGATATCATGTATCTTTTTTAGGTGAGTATTGGATAACATAGAAGAAATTATGAATTTAATAGAGAAAGGTGGAGGATTTTACCTCTTGAGTGTCACCTTCATAAGATCCTCCTTAAGGAAGTTGAAATTAGAGTTTTGGTGAGAAAAAAAGATCATAATTTAGGTAATAGGTTCAGTAGAATAATTTTATAAAATATAATCCTAATACAAAGATTATAAGGTGTGAGAATAAGAGGTTTCGAGGGGTTGTATTTATATACGAGGAGAGGGGTGATTTTTTATTATTTTATCAATTGTTTATTATTTTGTATCAAGACTACCAATATTGTTGATTCAAATGAATAATTAAAGTCACCAGAGAATTTGATATTGAAATTATGGGTGATTACCTAATCCATACATCATACATAAATGAATAATTTATTTATTTTTTAAATACCATAAATTACCATATTTCACCATTCAAAAACATTCAAATATTTTAGAAAAATCCCAAAATTCCACTTAAACCTTAATCAACAAGTAGATTTCAAAAATAGAAACCTTTTTATTTAAATAAATTTCAAAATATGAGAAATATATCTTGTAATCTATCAGGTTTTATCCCCACCCCAACAACAACAATATTATCAACTCTTGGGTTCAACATGCAAAATTTAACTTGTCTATGGTGTATCATCCATCTAAAAAAGTCCTTGTACTGGGTTGAAAATATCACTGGAATTATATAACAGTTTTGTGACTCCTACTCACCCCATGAGAATCTTAGGAAGGGTGAGACCATATTCTTCCTTATTCTAGATGATATAGAATTTTCGATGTGTAGAAGGCCGATTAAGGCCTGATCATGGACATTTAGGGGTGCGTCGTACCACCCTTAGTACAACTCACATAATAACTAATTGAAAATTTTTAGTTGACTTATTATATAAACATAAAAAAATCTTCAAATAAATAGTAAATAAAACTAGTAAATTTTTATTTAACATAAATTATTAGTGTTTATTAATTATTTGTTAGTATTTATTAAATATAATTTGAAATTTATAATTAATTATTATTAATTAATTAAATAATTAAAAATATAAATTAAAAATTATCATTTTATTTGTAATAGTTAGAATTTTTTTACAATTAATAATTTATAACTAATTACAAAAAGTTAATTATTAATTAATATATAATATATGATTTATTTTACATTTATAAATAATAATGAATAAATAATTTGTAATTATTAATTACTAATTAATAAATAGTTTATAATTTTATTAATATTCATTAATACTTAATATTTAATATTTTATAGCTGATAAATAATTTAGGCTTCAAAATTCATAATTATTTTTAATAGATAACTATATTTACTTATTGATATTTATATATTAATGGGAAATTGGTAGTTAGTGAATGAATATGGAGATGGGGAAGGTAATCTCTTTTGAACGTGGTGACTCACTGTAACCCTACATCTAGTACTACTTTTGATTCAAGATGGTTTCATGAATTATTTTGATATGGAATGAGTGATTTCGGAAGCTCCTTTAAAGGAATTCAATGGGAATCCATCCCTGTAGTTGGGGTACAATCGTGATATAGGTGAAATAGGGGTTTCATTTGTAGATGTACTATATGGATATCTCTATTTTACTGAGAAGTATTTCTCACAATTGGCTACATTAAATAAATCATATGATGGTGTTTTCTTAGTGGTGGATGATCTGGTAGCACTCAAATAGAGATAATACCTTGGATGATTTTATATAATTGGATAATTCACAAATTCTAACAGAGAAATGATCTGGATTAATTTGGACCTTATATACAATGTTTAACAACATTAGTGACTATTTATCCAGAAGATTATTCACATTGGTCATTGTTTTTTCCAGATTACATTCAATTATAAAAATATATTTATGGTGTTTTGAAAGTTGATAGTATAAAACTCAAACCAGTTTTCTAACAACTATCATATTGGGATATTAACTTCAACCCATTTACCCATAAGAAAACCAAAACACAGATAATGATTTAACTCTATGGGATTGGCAGGGTATTTTTGTATCCTAGTATTCTTAGAGATTAAGAACTATCTGTGGGTACTCCACCTATGATGTATTAGCACACCATTGATTTTGAACATGTATTTTATGCTCTAATTTTATTTTAAACTATGATAGAATAAACATTTGCAGTTGTGTTAAACTTGTTTGATAATGATATAAAATATGAGGTCAAATTGGTGTATGAATGTCATTATATTTTTTTGATGTTTGTAAAATGGTTTTCCACTCCATTTATAATTTCAGCATCATAAAAAAGAAATTCAATTCTATAAACTCAAACAAGGATAAATATTGGAAGTAATTATGAAATAATAATGGAGATAGAGAAGTTAATCTTGAGTATGGGGGTACTATAGTAAGGAAATCATGGTAAAATGGGCCCGTTCAAGCTATAACGCCTCCCAACCCCTGTTATGGATCATGTTACTGTATCAAAACCAAAATCTTCTAGGGAAACCCATTTTGATAATACTTTTATCCAATTATACCAATTTGAATCCTAAGAAAATTTATAATGATTGTAATAAAGTATTATTATCATTAGATCAATCTAAAAAAAATCCCTTTTCCTCCTAATCATATTGGAAAATAGCGGAGGGGGAATTCTAGTAGATATGGACTATAAAAATGAAAGTTTTACTAATGTTACTATAAAATGGTGGAATTACAAGATATCAATATTGCTGAAAATATTACCATTTTATAATCAAATGTTATTGAAAGGCCAAAAAATGGTGGTGACAGAGTATATTTTGATCAGATCCAATTTTAGGAATAGGTTAGCAATGCACCTGGAACTTATTAAGATTCCATTTATTCAAATGGGATGGGACATTTCAAACCTATGGAATATCTTACTCCTTATATCATTTACATAAAATTCAAAGAAACTCAGGATTTAAATGGTTAAAGAAGAGGAAGAAAAAGAGTATCCCCCTGCATCTTATCATGTTTCCCTAAATCTTCTAATAAGTGATATTATCATTATGGAGACCAATATGGATGTTTATGAACCTTCTAATAGTGTACCTATTGATAGGGTTTATGATTGTTCTGTGAACTGAGTTATTACCATGATAAGAGACAAAATGATAGAAAAATCAAATAAGTTTTTACGTAATATGAAATAAAATGGAATGAAAAAAGAAGTGAAAATTCAAATCAAAATTTTGTTCAAGACAAATACTATATTATGGAATTTTCTATGAGTGGATAATGTTAAAAAACCAACTAAATTTATATATATATTCATAATCATAAACCAAATCATCTTGGTATCTCTAAACCAAAGTATACATATTTTCCTAGCACTATTGGCCTAGTCAAAATTGGTCATCATATGGTAGGGGAAAAAATCAGTTCAAGCCATGTTGAGTCCCTATGTGTTTCTTCCATAAATAATTTGGTTATGTCTGAGTTTATAGAATAAATAATTAAATTATTACAAGTGAGGCTCAACACCTTGACACTCATATGTTTAGTCTTTTCATTTATTCCCCAAAAAGGTACCAGGATAGAAGATATTTGTGGAAGAATATTGATAGAATCAACGGAATCATTGGTGACCCATGGATTATTCTTGGATTAATTAACACCATATTAATTCCCATTGAAAAAATAAAAGTTCTTAACTACCCTATATCTCATAAGGTATTAAGAGATTTCATGGAAGAAAATTTAATCCAATACATCAACCTAGTGGGTGCCAAGTTTTCTGGTACATGGGACATATCAATAAAATGGTCATGATAAAACTTGATAAGGAATTTTTTAATGTTTTGGATCTTGATAAATAGTTCTCCATATGATTCACTACCATTTATAGAGACAATTGAGATCACCAACCAATTTTTATCAGCCACATATCCAAGGAAGTTAATCTTGTCCTACCGTTTAGATTCAATAATGATTGGGCCTCCCACATTAATTGTGATATGATCATTCAAGAGTATGAGAGCATAATTTAGTATGGATGTGATGGTATTAGTTTCATTCTAAAATTGTATCTTTTGATATAAAAACATAATAGTTATTTTAGGAAAACATTTAATAACATTGACAAGTGTACTTCCCACCTTCAAGTCTCACTACAGTAGCTATGGGGAAATGAAAATATCTTGTATTTCACCATTAACATACTTAAGGAGATTTAAATTACCTAAATGTTAAAATATCACCTCTTAATGAAGGTTAACATTCATAAGGAAAAATTCTGAATCAATTAACTTAAATATTGTGATTGGAATTAAAAAATCTATAACACCCTCTAAAGTGTCCGAAAATCCTATAAGCCCCTATTATTCATAAAGGTGAATGTCTTAATTTACCATAATAATGAGTGGCTCACTAACCACATTATTTCCTATTACACCCATCTTTTCAATGGTACTTGAATTGAAGAGGATTTTATTGATGGAATTATCCCCATTATTATTATCCTCGAAGACAACTCCCTCCACACCTGTATACCTCCTGAATTTGAAAATGAAAATATGGTTTTAAGAATCAATCCCATCAGTGCACCAAACCCTGAAGGATTTTGAATATTTTTCTCTCATATGTATTGGGATGTAACACTTGTTGAATTTTTTATGTTCGTCTGTTCTTTTTTTGTTAATGGAACCATTATATAGGGCCTCGATTCTAAATTTGATAAGTTAATCTTAAAGATTGATAATTCATGTGAGATACATATTTTTTGGGAATTTTTTTATTTATCATATTTAATTTCTTAATGGGATATGATTTGGATTCCTAACGTATATGCCTAAAAAAATATTAAACAATGTTTTTGATACAAAGAAAACACGAGGTGCAATGAGCTTGAAGCATCTAGAAATTGAAAGAGAAAAATCATGAATTACATTGAAACATCAATCATTGAAGAAATAATAACCCTCTAAGAAAAGTGAAATTACAAAAATACAAGAAGAAATATTTGAAAAAAAACATTTTTTCTTCATATTACATTATATTTAACTGTGTATTACTTCATCAAAAAAGCCTTCATGTAACTATAAGAATCCAATAATTGTCAGCTTCCCAATAATCTGGATGTATAATCAAAACCAACATCCTGTGAGATTAATAAAAAAAATCCAACCTAAAAAAATGGAGTCTGATCAACAAACATCCTCTATTGAACTAAAAAACCTACTATAGAGATACTTATATAGGTTCATTACACTCAAAAAACTAGAAAATGTCATGTCCAAGAGATGATTCTACAAAATAGTGCCTAATATCATAAACTAGCCCCAAAAAATAACAATACAATGATATCAAGAAACTAAAAAAGAAAAACAAACCACAAAATAACTCTAAAAATTCTTCAATATTGTATTTCCTTCAGTATTTAGAGACAAATATTTTTGAAACATTATGCGAATGACATAAATAATTGAAGTATGCTGGTAGATTTTGAGCACCTAAAATAGGGAACTGAAAATTGTAGATATGAATAAATTTAGAGATGATCATGTGCCTGAGTGAAAGAGAAATTACTATTCCTTTATAATAGAAAATTTTAGATGTAAAAATTTTCAACAACAAAATGAGACAATAAAAAATATTTCTTCAATAACCCAAAAAGGAGAGAAAGAATATATCACTGAATATCCAACTAAATCCAAACATTTGAACTGAGAATCTCTTTATCATCATTGAAAAGTAAATATGTAATACACAATCATGGGGAAATAAATAGATTCATTTACATGGAATTTCTATTAAATTCATGTTTGTAGTTTTTTTAAATTCCTCTATAATGTAATGAATATTTTATTTCTAATTTAAAGTTATTGCTATTTGGTAATTTTACCATTCCTATAACTTTGGAATACAATTGAATATTTTTCATCCATCCAAATTATAGTTCTTTTATCACATCCTTGTTAAACAGATACACATCCCTCACAGCTGGGTCAATGTTTTCATCATAATTAATTTCATTCAAGTTATTTTCCCTATAGTATTTATTAGAATTTTCAGCAAGCTCAATATGCAGAGGCATAGTTGTATTCTGCTTCTTAGAAGTATATAAATACATAGTAATGTTTTTCCGTAGATTAGGTTAATTCCTGTGTTTTTAAGTCTTATTGTGGTTTGGAGTGATGAATTCATCTGAATCAATAATTTTATTTTTTACATTTCCTATCGATGTATTTGATGTAAGAATCCTCAATTTTGACAATCCTGTTCATATGTTTCATGTAAAATCTAACTAGGATTAGAGTGTAAACATTTCCCCCCCTCTCAAAAGTCATCACAAGGTCCACGAGGTCCCTATTGAACCCCCACCAAGTTAGGTAGACCAGTTTTGTGACCTAATGAGATGTGAAAAACATTATAAAAACCTAATAGTACATTGACCTCAAAAGTATATATCACCAATTTTCTAGAATGGTCATTGAATATATGTTGAATATAAACCTTATTGGTATTATTATTTAATTTATTTTATCATCCAAGAGGATCCTGAACCAAATAAGGTCCAGTATTAACTGTGTGACTATAATTGCATTATTTCAAATCTATTGTTTGTTTTCGCTTTTTAGTCCTTGTTAGTTTACAGGATTGAGGGTGTGATAACCTATTATTACAATAATTCATGGAGTGTCCAAGATTATGGAATACATCACAATAATTATGCATATTTTCAAAGTTCTGACTCAATACCACTTTCATTGGTTGGGTAAAATATTTTATTTGAGTCAGGTCATATTTCAATTCACATCAACAGTTCCCCAAGGGGATATATACAATTTTCCCAAGGGGTAAGGTAAGGTGACCCTATCTCACCTATTATTTTCTCTATTTATAAAGATTAATTTATTTTAATCCTCACTCATATGGTTGTTTAGGTAAAGATAAAACCATTTCAACCATCCAAGAGCCTCATAGCTCTAACAGACCTTCTTTATACTGATGATATTACTATTTTATTACAATGTAATAAAAGGAAAAATTTTATCCTCCAGAATACTATTTATAATTCTAAAAGTGTCTTAGGTCATTTTTTCATTTGGGATAAGTACTATTTCATATATGGTAAAAGGTTCCCCCACCCCAATAAATCTAGAGACTTAATTTACTGGGAAATTATAGGGGGAAAATTCCATTAATTTATCATGGATTTCCTTTAATCTAGGTGAAGAAAAATGTGAACCACTTCTCCAATACTTTATGTTAGATTAAAAAAACTCCCTACATGTAAATGAAAACCTCTATTAATAGATAACATTCGTTTTATTTCTAAATCTATAACTATCTCTAAACTGGTTAACTATTTCATGTTTTATAAATGTCCCATAGGTCTAATAAATAGTCTTAGTTATTGTACTAATAATTTTTTGTACAGTTGAACTATCCTGTAAAGAAAAACTATCACACTTTCTTGGATAAAATGTTGCAAACCAATCACTCATGGAGGCATGGTTATCAAAATAATTAAATGTTCAATGGGGATCTTTAGGAAGATTTAACATGAACCCCCATCAATAAAAAATAAAATTTACAAAAAATTATCTTACCTTGTTTCCTATAAATGATGAAATAAAGATAAACTACCTATATGTACACATACATCTAGTAATCTATAAAAATCTCCTTACCCAAAATCATATAATATTCAAGATGTATTGAAAGGAAAAACTAGTCTCCCAATTTATTGATTAATAATTTGACTAGATCACCACTTAGTGATAATGTTAATCCTTTTTTTAATGACTCAACCCATGAGAACTCTATTATATATTTCTTTTCTTCTGTAGAACAACATCATCACTTTTAAGTAAATGTCATCATCAATAATTAGTCCTTTTTGCCACACTTAATGGTTCTGATTTTGGAACCTACCTAGAATTCAATCCATAGTAGTTACATGTTCTACCTATTCATTAATTTTGTGTTTATTAATAATTATGATTTTATAATAAGTTTTAATAAATAATATATTAGACCAAAATGCTTTAATTTTATATGTAGGATAACATATTATATAATTCATTTTTATTCTTGTTTTAAAAAGTCTTGTGTGTCTCTATACTCTTGGTGATAGTTTTTTAATAATAATCAGGAATATATAGAAAATATTTTACCTAATTATTACATTGATACAACACTATGGAGATTACTTCATGATGGATTTGAGATTCTATTCATGTTCATGGATTTTATTTTCCTTATTCTCCAATCTGACATTGGAGTTCCTCTATCACCCAAACTAGAGAAAAACATTTTTGTAGAGGTAAATAATTTCATATATTCAATATGGTATGGACGAAATAATCATTCACATTTAGGGATTAAAAATGATTTTCAGTCCCCAATTGAAATTATTATTATTTTCAATAAAAGCGTCTGATTGGTAATAAAGTTTCTACTATGATACCTCTATATACGATTTTACTATAATGAGAATCGATGGAATTATGGGTTATTTTCAACAAGTATATGAAAATAATGTATTCTCCTAGAAGCATAATTTAATTAATTGGATCAAAATTAATTTGATGGTACCTCAAAAGGTAATCCTGGTTCATTGGGGTAAGGGGATGCCATTTGTGAACATAATAAGAATATCTAGGTTTTTTTCATTGGATAATTTGAAAAAATTTCTTCCCGTAAAGATGAAATTATTAGGTTCATTCGTGTGGTATCTATTTCTAGATCCAATGTCTGGTAGAACTTATGTCTTTAAAGTGATTCAACCACTATTTTTCATGCCATAAAAAATAGTACATTGAATTTATCATGGACTCTCACTACATAATGGATATAATGCATGAATTCTCTCTTGGGGATCAATTACATTATCACACATGATTTTTGGGAGGTGAACTATGTGGTGCATGGTCTTTGTAATATAGGCATTAGTGTGGAGCTCACCTAGTCGACAATATTCCCTCTATATTGATCTCCCATTATGAAAGAGATTATTTCAAAATCCCATCCTTTAGACTTTTATAACTCTTTTGTGTTTGAATAAAATATTCTGGTCATCTTGGCTAAAGAACCATTAAGAAAAATTGAATATTAATAATTTATAACTAATAATCCATCATTTATAATTTAACAATAATTATTATGTAACATTTAATATCTGGTAACTGCACATTAGCAATTAGTGATTAGTAATTAATAATAAATAATAATCCATTATTAATTTTTAATTAATAATTAATAAGTAATTTTTAATAATTATTATGTAATAATTATTAATTACTATTTGGATTAAATAATAAAAACATAATATTGGGAATATAATAATTAATAGTTAATAGTATTTAATTACTCAAACACAGTTCATAATATAGTACTAAAAAAAATATATATATATATAATAATAATTTCTTAGATTTTAATAAATAATTAAAAATTAGTAATTAATATATAATAATTACAATTTCAACATATTATTATTATTGTTATATATATCACTTGTGTCTGAGTGGTACCAGAACAATTTAAAATAATTTAATTTCATAGGATTATGTTGGTTGTAAATTATGGATAATAGAAGTAATGAAAATGATATGGATTGTCAGATGTGGACGGAAAGGGATATAATTCATGATGGATGTGGTTGAGGCATTAATCATCTGGGATTTAGAGTGGTGGAATATGGTATGTGAGAAGTGGTGTCTGGTACTATTAAAGACACTACTTGTGATTCCTTAGATTGGGACCTTCCTCCCCAATCAGAATATCATGGAAGCCTTTCCTAAAGTTGTATAATTTTAGGGTCTAAGGGATTTTAAAAAATTTCATGTTGTTATGGGATATAAAAAATTCAACTGACCATAAGCCTCTCATTGGCCGGAATGATCTAATATAATTTTTTTGATAGGTGTCAATTAAATATTATAATAATGGTATATGTTGTGATGTGGACTTACTTTTCAGAATAGGTGAGGTATAGGTAAGGTTTTCCAATTAGATTCATGTGAGATTTGTTTTTATAAACCCGAATAATTTTGTTTCTTTATTTTTTTTGTTGTTTTCTATTACCCTCAATTCAATTGTTAAGAATAAGGTCTATATCTTAAAAATCATGTGTTTTATCTCTCAAATTCAATAATTAGCCTAGGTTTTTTGGGTGGTAATAGATCTTTTTATTGTTTAAAAGTATATTTAGTTAGTGCAGTCCATGTTGATTGAAATGAAGGGTTTTATGGCCTGAAATTTGGAGTTAAATACTCATGGATCATGGATGGGATGTATACCAAGATGTGGATGGGTAAAAACACTCAAGTCGGTATCCCAACCATGGTGAAAGAATGTAATGGAATTTAAGAAAATTCATGCATGGAAATGCAGAGAAGGAAGTATTAAAAATAATTAAGATACTCCCTAACATGTTTATGGAATACAATAAAATTTGTTTTAAATTAAAAATCTATATATATGGTTGTGCGATATGAAACAATTCATGTTGGGGATGATGTCTCAGGCCTAGTTCACTCATATCGAATGGATCCTAAGGGCCACCTAACCTCAATACTGTCTCCATGTACACCTATGGATGGAATATAGCAGTGAAAATCTATCGTGGTATAGTTGGGAGACTATTCCCTATTTATTAAAGTGAGTTAGAATAGTCATAATAATAAAAAGACATGTGAAATATATATATAATCAATTAATATGATAAGAAAGTGCACTATAAAGAAACATCAAAATAATAAAAAACTATAAAAATATATAATTAGTGTCATATACTGATGAAATATTGTCTATACAAAAATGAAATTGATGGACATATAGTAGACATATACACAATACATGAATAACAAATGAAACAAAAAGGAAAAAATGTATCTCCAAGATATCCCTAACAAATTCTCAATAATGTTCTATTAATATCCTTTACTAATTGAAATTCATTTTTTGATAATTGGTATCTTGATATTATTCCTACATGAATCCATGAATTCTTTTCCGGTATCCAACAACAATGAAAAAATGGAGTGATTAAAACTCAAAAGGGTGCCACCAAAAGTGTATAATAAAAATCTAGACATGGAATATAAAATTGAATAGTGTATAGTTATAATATAGAAGAAGTGAATAAAAAGTAACAATATTGAGCCCAACATCCTTATAGAGGGTCTAGTCAACCATACCTACTTCATCCTAAGCCAGATGTCTCTGAACATGATATTAATTTAGTTCTTCTAGGGAACCAAGGAAAATTTTAAAAATTATATATAATAGGATCATGTAAGATACAAGGTGAAACCATGACATCCTTTAACATAGGAGGATAAGACAACTCATAGTAACAAAACATATAGCCTGGTTATTTTGGTATGAGGGTACCATTACGGATAAACTCTTGTAATTACATTGTGTATATTTATAATAGAGTCCATGAATATTTTGTAGTCTAATATTGGTATATTCATGATTTGGATACCTATGAGATAATTCATGTCATTTCATGTCAGATGAAAATAAGTTTAATCCAAAGAAATAATAATTATATTTTATTTTCTAGATATTAAGTGGAATCATTAGTGATATTCCATGGCATTCACTAATACAAGACATTGACTGAACTATCGTGTGAGTATCACTTTCCAGTCACATCAATGAATCAGATAGGGTCCTTTGAGTTTTCCCAAGGATTTATTGGTTATTAATAAAAGTATTAATAAAGGTATAGAATTATTTTAAATTCATTCAAGTCAATAAAACGTAGTCACATTTCATTTAATAAGTATGAATAAGCCATGAGATTACCCATCTCATTTAAAAAATCCATTTAGATGATTCCATTAACAATTTCATTAGTAAATGAAAATGGGATATAAAGTGTCATTCATACCACTTATAAAATATAATTCTCTCATTATGCATTTGACATACATGTGGTAAAAGATCCATGTGATATACAATTGTCATTTAACAATTCATTTAACTAATTTATGGAGTACACTAAAATATGGAAAGCTCAACACACCCAATGTGTGGATCAAGCACATGGAACATATGGTAGTTGGTTTCATTTAATTGATCCCACTATATGTGGTGGGTTGGGATGAGGTTTTCATCCTCCAACAATGTCAAGGGGAATAATTAATATACAGGTTATGATCTAATCAATTTATTTAAAGTATCGGTCATTTTTTAGCAATACATGGAATGAATGACATGAAACATTGTGATTAAAATATATAATAATCTATAATTTTGGGTAAATATTTTAGACAATTTTCCATAACATGAATGTATACTCCCCATCCATTATTATCCTTTTATTTGGATTGGAAAATGATAAAACAAAAATCCAGAAAAACACTCATAAAATCGGGTATAATAGGTCACATGAAAATATTACTGATGATGGATAAGAAAACACATAAAGGATACAAGATGAGTTATTTGATTAAAAAGGGGTAACCATAAAACAAAAATTGAAGTAAATGGAGTCTTGATAGAGGTGATATCCCAAATTCATGGAGGGGAAGAATTAGAACATTCACACATGAAGTTTCTATGTGTTTGAGGGAGGGGGAATAAAATTATACTTAAGGTATAAGGGGAGAAAGTACACATTTTCATGTATTTTTACTAGGGAACATGGTTCAGATTCCTAGTTTATCAATACATGCACCAATAATTGATTATACACTGTCCATTCACCCTCACCTTGCACATTTAATGTGCATAGTTAGAAAACCCATGTTAAAACTGTGCGAGTTGTCTTTACTATTTATTAAAGGTTTCTAACAATCATGTTCATTTATTGCATGGTTTCGATAATCATGATCCTTCTTCATAGGTCCACACAGTTGAGGTTTAGAGTAACTTCTAACCATGTGGTAACCATGAGATACAGTATTTCTTTCCATGAACTAGGACATCTATCCCTAAACAATGATCCACATCTTTCGAGAGCTTTAGGGACACTTTAGAAACATCCATATGGGTAAAAAGAAATATTTATGTTAACAATTAAAGGTTTAGTACCTTTACTAAATATTTGGATCTTATATTATTTACACATTACGAAAAATTACCTCAGGATTCCCTTCCCAGGGTGGTTGATTTTATCGAATAAGAACTGTATCTACAGAGCATGTATATCAAAATATTTCTCCTAGTTTTCATTCTGTACACAACAGTGCTAAAAAACACCTGGTAAAAAGGAACTATCTAACCATAGAGATATTTCATGCTACAATCATTAATAAAAACCATATACTATTAATATGATTCTTCATCCTCTAACATAAGTTCCTTAGGATCAAAAGTATGGGATGGGTTAGAATAATAATGATAAATATGGGAAACCTAGAAGATAGCATGAATGTCCTGATACCTCTAATGATGTTATATCTCATAGCATATTATCTCAACTATTTATAAGAACCCAAAATGTCTAAAAAAACCTGGTTCGATCATCCCTTGTTCTCAAATATATTAATGACCTAGTCTAAGAAGGAACCTTAAGTATTCCTAATCTATCACCTGGAACAATAGAGGTTTGAAGCGATGATTGGTATATTAATTTTCAAAGATGCAAGAATTCTCAAATATATATTCATCGAATATACTTATTATAATATCTCATAAACAATATAAGTTCCTAGAAAATCTTCCTCTTCTCCTTCAAACTAGTACAGTTGGGAAAAAGAAGGTAAAATCTAAAACACATCATAAAAATCCATATAAATTGTTTCTTCAAAAAAAATTCTTGTAAGAGAAATCAGCTTGTGACAAATTATTTTATCACAAGCCTCCAAAATTAAGGATTCATTTTCAATACATTTCCTCTAATAACTATATAATGAGCTCAAACTGACAATCATTCTGTGGGTGGTATACTGTACTCAATAGTACATGTGATCCAAGTGATTTCAACAACCCCTTCAAGAACCGATAACTTAACTTACAATCCTTATAGGATAAAAGGGTTTTTGGAATACCATGAATATGTATGATCAATCAAATATAAAGTCTCTTATGTTAATCCATTAAAAAGGTCTCCTTGATAGCCAATAAGTGGGTGAACTTTATCAACATGTGCATGAAAACACTTATAATGTCACTACCTCAAAGTTATTTTGGTTACCCCATCAAAAAATATATGGTGATTTCATCCCATATCGATTTTGTGATGGGTAATGATTCTAATATACCTATATGATTCTAGATTTACACATTCACCTACCGATAGGAGAAACAATGAGTAAAAAGGATTTCCAAATGATATTTCATCCCTATTCACCAATACAGTTAGACCATACCATCATATATATTTGTAAGGTTAGGATGTACTAAACACTTGGAAGAATTATATTATGACATCAACTCTTATTCATGTCTATAGATATCCAAAAATTCCCTTGGATATTCATGTACTCATCTACATTAATATCCCTACTATGCGGTGTGTCCACACCTGAAACACCATCCCTCAGGACCAAGTCGTCAATATTTGAAATTTATGTTATCTTTTCATTATCTAGAAGTGATGAATTAATTGAAAAATCCTTGGAAAAGAGCACTCATGACACTATTGATCTTCCTAGTGAATTTCAAAAATAAATTTCATCAACTTTCACTCACATCTAGATTCCCAAAAAATCTGATTATGAGAATTTTTTCATAGAACATCAACTATATATTTTAAATTCCGTAGAATGTATGTATTCTCATAATCAATGGAATGAAGTTACGAGACACATATTGACCATCATTGGTTTATGTTACATAGGGAGAATTTGTATTTAAAGATTTTTTGTCCATTTATATGAAGAGGAAATCCATCTACAGAAAATTTCTCTAGAAACACAAGTCATGAAAAACAACTACTAAATATAATTCTTGCTTTGTGTAATTATACTCATGATTCCTCAACATGCAAGACCCGTACACTTTGACTCACTCCTATTACAAAAAAACAGCTCCAAACCTGATGATTGGTGAATCCTAAAAGAATGTATGTCCTCCACCAAGCTCATTTAGTATTAGTATTGGAATTAAGTTCATCCTTCATTTCAATTTTAGAAAGTATTTCCCATAATTATTAGTTGAACAGAAATTTACACATTTTTTGGATATGCCTATTAGTGGTGACAAAAGAGATGAATTGTTTTGAATGAAGCCTCGAAATTAATCATATATCCCCAATAAAATCTATATATTAATGAGTGTATTGGGTTTTTTCTAGGAAGTAATTACTCCCCAATTCTATCAGACAATATATATCCATGATTCTAAAATAATTTAACCCAGTATTTGAACATTTTCAATCTAGAAGTGGTATTTTGTGGTCCAGTCATGGATCCTATTCTCTCGTAGGGTACCAAATCAGATGTCAAGGTGTTTGTAATGATTGTGTTTTGTTTGATAATATACCATGACATCATCTACAAAAAAACACAAAATAATCAAAGTATGGGTGGAATCCCCAATTCATCAAATACATGAAAAATTTATCTCATTCATTAAAAAAATGTCATTTCCAAATAATTATTTAGGATAAATAAACTTCATAAATATATACATAGAATATCTGAGGGTCAAAACATTTCCGGATATATCATAATCTCAAATTAATAATTAAAAATACAATGGATTATAAGAGATGATCAATGAGGTCATCAATAAGAGAAGGTGGGTACTAGTTCTTAACCATTGGTTGATTCAACGACTGGTAATCTATAAACATTTGTAAGGTTTGATATTATTTATTTGAAAAAATAAAGGGGAACCCCAATGAGAAGTATTGGGTCATATAAACCCTTTGTCTTCCAGATCCTCCAACTATCTCTTGAGTACCTATAGCCGGATAGGATCCATCCTATAAATAAGTATGGAACCCGATTTTACTAATGGTAAAATATTGATGGAAACCCTATCTCTATATTAGGAGGTATCCCTAAATAATCATCATGGAGAACATATTTCATTTAGTCCACAAATGGAGGCAAAACATTATATCACATAGTACAGTCACTAAGAAAACAAATGAATGTATAGGTTTCCACTGTACTCAAAATGAGATTCTTAGGCCTTTCATGACTTTCATGAACATCACATGTTATATTATAAACAAAGCTATCACCCTTATGTTTTGTGAAAGAAACACTATAAAGATATGAATCAATATGAGGGACATACAAAACTAACAAAACCATCCTCCATATCATATAAAAACTATCACCTAGATGATGGAAATGATACATACGAAATAAAAACCACTGATCTCAATGGACACTCCTTGCATCAACATAAAATTTATAGATGTGTTAAGAATAGAGTATAAATATTAATTACCCTAAAAAATTAACCAATATCTAGTACACGAATCTCATTTCCAAACAAATATATAAATGAATGCAAATTGATTATTAAAAAAAGTAGATTCTAAATTCAAAGTTACTAAGATCATATCTCACATTGTAGATTAACCAACACTGTTATCCTCAAGAATATGATGTTGCATGTAACAACACAGTTCCAGGACCTTGAGCTATATCCTGACCTCCATGTGATGGTTTAATAAACCTACATTGTACATATTAAGTTTTTGTTCCTCAACACCAGACACATCCTAAGACTATATGGTCGGTGGTAGTAGAACACCCATCCTAGTTTGGAGCTACTGATCCTACTCATGATTTTGAAGATACTCTAGATCCTCTCTCATTGGGACCATGTGGAAAGGAATATAAAATTTTTAGAGACTATGCATTCTTCCATAGGCTCAAAAGTCAACTATTTCACATCACACTAAGGCTTCATGTGATATTTCCTCCAACAAAGATGGCATACCACATATCTTTTAGTTTAGACACTCTCACATCCATTACCATCAATATAAACCATAAGGTTATGCTTCCTACCACTGGAAAAATAACTTTTTATCTGATGGGTTGAACCACTATTCTCAGCACCCTGAACATCCTTCAAATTCTCTTCAGAGATAATGGACCTTTTTAAATTTTCTAAAATGTTAGATACTTAAAATAAATTAAACTATGATTTGAAGGAATAGCAGAGCCCATCCTCAAACTTTCTAACTATGTATAGAATGTTACCCATAAGAGTTGGTTTAAAGAGCTTGAGTTCTATGACATTATCCAAAAATTCCATAAAAGACACATTACACTACTCTTGGACCATAAATTCCCTATCTTGATCAGCTCCTAATTTTATTGATAAAAATAAAAATATAATATGGTCGGTTCGTCCCTGTATACCATGCTATAATTATAATATTCCAAATATATAATATCACACCATCGCTTGGAAGATCCATAAACCATATAATACACAAACCAAACCCTCACTCTAAAGGCATCTCCAGATGCTCAATGATAATTAGAAAAACCCATAACTATGACTTAACGGCCTAAAAACCACCATCCCATGAGAAAGTAGTTGGTTTTTCCTATTATAACTCCTTTATAAACTCTGAGAAATTTAGTGAAGGTCATGGAGTTCCCTCCATAAACAACACTAAAAATAGAAAATCCCTCAAATTCGTGTTTCAGTGCATATTCACGGTATATAAGTTGGTATATTAAGAAGTTCCAATAGTGGCACTACATGTTCATTAGTTCCCACCAACATAGAATCATGATCATCACCACTTTACTGGCACTAGACCAGAGGTTGTTGTATATGTATACATCTACAATTTAATGAATATTACTCTAAACCAAAAATAAGACATAGGGAATTTTATTACTAGGATAAAAAGAGAGGAATAAGGGTCACCAAGTATAATAAACTAACCCAAATACATAGAGAAAAGGTCTATGTATTAGTAAGATTACAAGTTTCAATTATAGAGGCTCTATCAAATGGATTGTTGATTAAAATTTATAAATGAGAACACTACTTTTGTTTTAATTTGGATCCCCATTTAACATAAAACATTTATTTAATTATTTTTAAAATTTATAATATTTTTATTTTTATACAATGGTTTTGTTAGATTAGTTACCATTTTATAGTTTTAAATTAAGGACTTCATAAGTTATTATTAGCAGTTCATGTAATTAAAATCAGACCTCAATATTTTCTCTCAGTACATAACAAGTCCATATATCATGATTCCATTATATAGATAACCATTACTAATTTTTAAAGGAATAAAATGTTTAAATTATAGGTGGCATCCATTTAATCTCAACCATATTTATAATTCCATTGTTCAAAAGATTCATGGACTAAATATATGAGAATTGGTTAGTTAAGTTATGACTATCATTCTATGCTGGAAAACGATATTTAAGTTGATGTTGATAGTAAATTGTCCAATTATTTTACTCTTCTTTTCATGTAAGGAATGTTATTAATGTACATGTATAGAAATCACAGAACATATGATAAGAAACATAAAATAAAAGTGACAAAATAAACATTTCATGACATATGAGTGGAATTAAAATCCGGATATCCCTATGATGATGCATGTGGAAATCCTCCATTACAATACCATCCCATAGATAAAAATTAATATTTACAAGAAACATCATAAATAATGTGAATCACCCAATAATAGATGTAGTATAATTTTGATAGGTGGAATAAAAAATAACAAGTCTATTTGAGAAATTTGAATTTTCCACTGAATATATACTATCTACTCACATATATGGATAATTAAAATGTTTTGAAATTTATTTGTATCCACTCTACCATCACAAAAAAGAAATATAAAGGAAAAAAGTACTCTGATACCACATTGTGATCAAGTCTCACTCAAAATTAACTGTACCTTAAGGGACACATAACCACAAGCAAGATTTCTTATATGCCAAAGGCTATCAACTAGTATCAAGGGTATATGGTGGTATTATTGGAATATTATACACAATTGTTTGGTATAGGTAACAATATTTCTAATAAAAAATAAACTAGTAAAAAACATAAGTATTTCAGTAATGAAATGATTTTTGGAAAAAAGAAACATCCATATAATAATAAACAGTCAAAATATGTAGGTGGTGCCATCTATCTATGGTGTCATGTCTATAAAAAATTAAATAGGTAGATAAGTAGTAGATATACATAAAATAAACGTATAATAAATGAAAAAAATGTCCAAAATTTATCTCTATGAGAATCCTGAGAACTAACTAAATCATGTGCTACTAATCTCTAATCCTAAACTTAAATCAAGCCACCAAGACCGAGTGATTTCCTTTATCTATATAGACATATTTTTACTCTATATAGGTACCAAATTATAGCCAAAATAGGTTTTGAGTAAAACATTGTAGCCCACCATAATTGATGTCAATTAAAAATCTATCATATGGATACAAAATGTCATAGTGTGTAGATATATTTTAAAAAAAGTGAATTAATAGTAACAACATCAAGTTCAAGGACCCCATGGGGAGATTACCTGACCATACCTACTTCTTCCTAACTCATATGTATCTAAACATAAGAATATTTTAGTTTATCTTGGGTACCAAGGAACACAATCAATATTCTATATACTTTAATAATTAAGGATCCAAGGTGGAACAAAATCGTTATTGACCTTAGGAGGTCATGAAAAATAAGAGTAACAAAACATGCATCTAGGATATAGGGAACGAAGTGTAATCGAAGGGATAAACCCATGAAATTCCACAATTCATATTTCTAAATGATTAAAAAACAATTCTATGGTTATCTTATACTAACCATGATTTGGATCCGAAAGAGACAATTCATGGCATCACATGTCTGAGAACATTAAGATGAATCCATGGAGATAATATTGAAATTAAATTTTCTATAGATGAAGGTGAATCATCAGGGATGCCTCAATAAATTCACTAATATAAAACACCGATTGACCTCATATGTGGTGTCACACATAGAAGTCACATCAATGAATTAGTTTGTGTCCTCTGAGCTTACCCAAGGCATTAAAGTTTGAGAATACATGTCTTAGTCAAATCAAGAAATGCTTATAATGTGATATAGGTCCATAAATAGTTGTTTTATTTCATTTAATAAATATTATAACTCAACAATATTATCTATATCCTTTCATAAATTTCATTAACATTTTCATTTATAAATGGAAAATGGAGAAAAAGTGGCATGCATACCGTTTAACCAAAACATTCATCATATAATTCGTTCCACTTACAATTGATAAAATGGAAAAGTCGTGTATCCTTTATTATTAATAATTTATTTAATTGATTTACATATTCCACTATAAAGTGGGAAGAACAACACACCCATGGGGTTTTCTAGTAATAGGGATTTTTTGGTAGTTGATTGAATTTAATCAAAACTACCCTAAGGGGTGGAATAGGTTGATGTTTTCAACCAAAAACCCTATAAATGGAGATAAATAATATATATGTTATAGTTTAAATAATTACATTATGGTATTATATAAAATTTAAAGGAACTCATAGAAAGTATAACATGTAACAAAGTAGAGAAAATTTATAAAAAACATGATTTTTTGGGAAATATTTTAGATGACTGACCTTAAGAAAGTAGTAGACTCCCCATCTAGTATTATCCGTTGATTAGTTATATAATTATAGAGAAAAATAAAAAATAAATGTTCCTTTAATGTAGGTTATATTTGGCCATAAAAACAATTCTCGATATGGTGATTAAAATAGTGAAAAGAATCAATAGGAGTTCTAGACTTACCAAGGGTGATCCAACACAACCAACAATGAATGAAGTTTTGTTTAGATAGATGAGAACTCTAAAATCCTAGGAGAGTGTATAAGTAGATATCTATTGTGTAGAACTATTGTTTGTTTCAGGGAGGAAGGATAAAATTATACAAAATGGTTAATGGGTGAAAATAATCATTTTCCAAGATTTCTAATATACGGTATAGTATGACCGCACAATTTTCAGAACCATGTGCTAACCATGCGTTGGATACTGTCTATGTACCCTCACATAGAAATTTTTTGGTGCACAATTGTACACACCATGTGAAAACATTTATAGTTGCTTCAATAATTTATTGTAGGTTGTTCACAGTATTGTGGAACCTATTTCATGGGTTGGATAATTATTATGATATCCTACAAGGACATATGGATGGGGTAAACTATTAGTGTTAACTATGTGCTAACCATGTGCCTCTACCTTTCTTCCGCTAAACTACCTCATTAGGCCCCAATATAGGACCGAATTATCCCGAGACTTCCATGGACTTTCTATACACATTCATTTTGGTAAAAAGAATGGTTGAGATTAGAAATTAAAGGATATTTGATTATAAAAAAACCATGATCTTATATGGGGAAAATATGAAACATTTATTAGATGCACTATTGAGTGGACATGAACTAATAAAGCTAGCGAGCTAGGAAGAAACATCTTATGAGAATATTTTATATGTGTGTTACAGATAGTTTATGTTACAAATATTATGGGTTATTATGTAATTCCTGGTTAATGTTTGGAAAAAATAATGGATATTTAGATGTATAGATCAACATTGGAAGGAGTGAGTGTCTGTGGACATTGGGCTTATTAGGTGTCTATGTTCTTTTATTTGTATGTAATTACTCAATTACTACTAGTTTTTTTATTATAATTATTGGATTGAGGAATGATCAAGTTAGTACAAAGACAAGCGAATACATTGATGGGATGTTAGCCTGTACATGGTCATATAAAAAATATATGTTGGAGGGCCTAGTATAATGAATGGATGTAGTGAAATAAGTGGAAATACATTAATGGAAATATATGGTTGTGTGATATGAAATCACTTTTCTTGGGGAAATAATGAAAAGAATTATTGGAGGTTCTATTGTGTGGGAATGTATTAATGAATTGAGGTGGTCTGATAAAAAATCAGACTTCCAATAGATAGGTTATGAGATTTATATTTAGTTAGTGTTATCCATATATTGGGATTCTATGTACTATATAATTAATTTCCCAATTTTCAATGTATATATAATTTGGATCAAGTGTGTGCTCTACTCAATTTTTCTCACAATGTAAAATCCTGGCCTATTTCATACAATAGTGACTGGTCTGTCCACTACATTCCGCTACCATTGATCATGCAATTCCCAAGGATAAATATTATTAGTGTTAAATAAAATGCCCAGATAAAGTGGGGGTCTTTTATCAATGCTATAAAAAGCATTTATAAAGGTAAATTTTATCAGGTTTAAAAAGAGGGCTCATAATAGGGTATGATTTTTTCATTTCTTTTTTCTAGAGCTAATGATAGTACCCTCTATATCAGAGGTTTTCATTTATCACTGATAAAAGTCACACAAGATAATATAATTTATATATTTAAAAATTTATATATATTTAAATAAGGGTCATATTATAATAAGTATATATATTTAAATAATACATATACCTATTATTTATATAACTTTTAACAGGAAAATATTATCAATATTAGTTTCTTAATATATCATATAAAAAATTATCAAATTTATATTAATGAATAAAAATGTTTCATAATATATTTTTATAGAGTAATTAATTAAAAAATGTAAACATAATTAATATAAAAATGATATAAAAATACTTCATTTAAAAAATTATTTAAATATATAAATGAATATATTTATTTAAATAATTGATTCAAGGTTGAAATTATATATTTATATACAAATTAAATAATTTAAAATATATGTACAAGTATTTTTCTACATATGTATGAATGTTTGTGAAGGTGGATGTATATGTATGTTTATGTGATTGTGAATGTGTAGGTATGTGTATGAGTATGTGTATGTGTATGTGTATGCATATATGTTTGTGTATGTGTTTGGGTATGTGTACGTGTATGTGTATGTGTATGTGTATGTGTATGTGTAAGTGTTTGTGTATGTCTAGGTGTATGTGTATGTATACATGTTTGTGTTTGTGTATGTGTATGTGTATGTGTATGTGTATGTGTATGTGTATGTGTATGTGTATGTGTATGTGTATGTGTATGTGTATGTGTATGTGTATGTGTATGTGTATGTGTATGTGTATGTGTATGTGTATGTGTATGTGTATGTGTAGGTGTATGTGTATGTGTATGTGTATGTGTATGTGTATGTGTATGTTTATGTGTATGTGTATGTGTATCTGTATGTGTATGTGTATGTGTATGTGTACGTGTATGTGTATGTGTATGTGTATGTGTATGTGTATGTGAATTTGTATGTGTATGTGTATGTCTACGTGTATGTGTATGTGTATGTGTGTGTGTGTGTGTATGTGTATGTGTGTGTTTCTGTGTATGTGTCTGTGTATGTGTATGTGTATGTGTCTGTGTATGTGTATGTGTCTGTGTATTTGTATGTGTATGTGTATGTGTATGTGTTTGTGTATGTGTATGTGTCTGTGTGTGTGTGTGTTTATGTGTATGCGTATGTGTATGAGTATATGTGCATATATATGTATGTGTATGTGTATGTGTATGTGCCTGTGTAAGTGTAAGTGTGTGTGTGTGTGTGTGTATGTCTATGTGTTTGTGTATTTGTATGTGTATGTGTATGTGTATGAGCGTATGTCAATGTGTATGTGTATGTGTATGTGTATGCCTACGTGTTTGTGTACGTGTATGTGTATCTATATGTGTATGTGTTTGTTTATGTGTATATGTATATGTATGTGTATATTTATGTGTAAGTGTAAGTATATATGTAAGTGTACGTGTATGTGTATGTGTATGTGTATTTGTGTGTATATGATTATGTAGTATGTGTATGTATATATACTTATGTATGTGTATGTTTGTGGATGCATGTTTATGAACTCGTATGTATGTGTATGTGCATACATAAGTGTGTGCATGTGTATATGCATAAGAATAATTATGCGTATGTGTACTTGTATATATGTGTATGTGTATATGTGCATGTGTATGTGTATGTGCATGTGTACTTGGATGTGTATTTGTACATGTATATGTTTGTGCATGTGCATGCATTTGTACATATGAGTGTTTATACATATGTATGTGTGTGGGTAGTGTATGTGTATGTGAATGTGAGTCTATGTATGTGTATGTATGTGTACATGTATGTATATGCATATGTAAGGGCGTACGTGTTTGTCTATGTGTACCAATATATACATTTATGTAGTACATGTATGTATGAATATGTATGTGTATGTGCACATGTATGGAACTGTATGTATGTGTACGTGTAAATTTGTATGTGTAAGTGTATGTGTATATATGTAGGTATATATTTACGTGTAAGTATATGTACATCTATGTCTATGTGTACATGATTGCATGTTTATTGATTTAACATTATTCATTCATTTATAATATTTCTCCATTTTTAGTATTTTCAGCAATTTATTTATTTTTAATATATGTTCATTTTATATTATGGTAATATATCCATCTTTTATTGTTATTTATATAATTCTTAATATTTATATTTTTAATTAAATAATATTATATTTAATTATTACTAAAAATTTATAGGGTTAATAATTAACTATTATTTTCACATATAATCACTACAATGCATACATCAATAATTAGAAATAATAATACTACTTATTTATTCATTTTTATTCATTTTTTATTTGTTCATAATTCATGACACTAATATTATGAATCAATTTTTTTCAAATATATTGTTTAATTTATTTAATCTTATTGATTAATTTTTAATGTTCTTTTATTTAATTTTTTTTGTAAATTTTCAAATAATTTATAATTTTTTTTTGATTTTCATCATTATTAAAAATTTATAACTATTTAATTAGGAAGTTTTTATATAAACATTATTCTTTTATTTTATATGATTAATGTTTACTCTTGTTTTATTTATTAAGTTTTCATATGTTGAAAATGATTAAAATTTATATAACTAATTCTTATTATATCATTTCCAATACAAGCCATTTTGTTGCAAAAATGTCATTCTCGCATGAAATTGAATTGCAATGTACGTCACCCCCAACACTATTTTGGTGTTTATATATTTAATTATGTTACTATAATCAATTAATTTTTTATTTTATGAAAAGTAAAAATTATTTAACAATGTTTTCATATTTAATTCTTAATTAATCAAATACTGTAATCATAATGATTTCAATCAATATATTCTGAATATATGTGTGTTTATTTAATTTAATTTATCTTAATTTAATTATTCATATTTTATATAGTAAATATAATTCATATCTAATAATTTCATTAATAATAAAATAAATAATATCTTTTTATTCATTTTCATGTGTTTTTAAGTGACATAATTGAAGATAATAATTTACTATTTTTTTTTCTGTAATTTATTCAACTTTATTTATTCATTTCTAATATCCAATAATTTAATAGTATTTATTCATTTGTAATTTTATTATTTTGGTATTATTTTTTATAATTTATTCATTGTTTAATATCTATTTATACACAATTATTTAATTTGATTTATTATTCTTAATAGATTTTTATTTTATATGATCAATACTTGTTCTATTTCATATATTATGATATAATAATTTTTAAATGTTTAAAATTTATATAATTAATTTATTTAAGTGAATTTCATTATATTTTTTTTCCATTTTTTCGTGTTTACAATTCAAGTAATTAATCTTATGACTTATACATAACAATTTACTATGTTTTAAGATTCTTTATTTTTTTAAATTTATATGATTAATATTGAATCAATTTTTTATTACCTTGTAATATTTTAAAATGTTTAAAATCTTTATAATTAATCTATTTTAATGAATTATTTCCTTCACCTTCATTATAATATATATACATTTTTTGATATATTTTATAATTAATAAAACTTATTTTTCTAAATTTTTTTTATGTCCATTCATTTTTAATTATTCAATTTTAATCATTTTAATCATTCACACATTTAATATTATATATTCCTTAATAATTTTAAATTTAAAACTTTTTTATAATATATTCATTTTAATATATATACATTGAATATTTTTTGTATTTTGTTTTCAATAGTTTTTATCAACACATAAAAAGCACTGATATATATAGGTTTCATCTCTCTAATAATAAAATGCGCTGGAAAAGGAATTTCTTTTTTAACACTAAATTTACTCTGATAAAGATTGGTTTTATCAGATCTAGATATTTTAGTGAAGATAAAACACATAGTTATAAGCATTTTTGGAATATGCTTATAAAACCCTTACAGATCTTACATATTCAACCCTAACAGGGATTATTTCTTCATGATGTTTAAGCTCTCACAAAATTGAAACGCTACATCCGCTCCCCTGTGATATTCTTGGAAGAATTGACCATCTCAAAACCTAAGGCTTTTATTATTTCTACACCTACTTTGTCGATCTTACATCAACGGGTTAATATTAGAAATAATTTCCTGTTTGTCAGAAATAAATGTGTATAGACATTGGTGAGTTTTAGTAGGCTAACCAGTTATTGGGTTATCATCAAATAAATTCCTTACCAATATAGACATGGCCTATCTTTATAGTATTCAGAATTAGATGAAGCACCCCAAATATATGAATCTTTAACATGAACCTTCCTGAAAGATAATATAGCTTGGTGACTTTATTGAGTTGTTGGTTGACATTGACTTCTACGACAGCATTTAGAGAACTCGTGGAATGAAAATTTTCACATTGAATCAATTTACATGATATTTCATTTTGATTTCCCCAATTAAAGAAGTTCTCACTAATAGTAGTTTCTTCCTCTTGAGGGCCCCATTGAATATTCCTTCCACTTTCAATCCAACATCGATTCCAATTAGTAAGTGGGTCATTAGTTTCATTTCATTATTACTCTTGGCTCCACATACATTCATTCTAACCACCATTGGATTTCTTTAAGTCATCCTTTTGATCTTTATTCAGTTGAGTTTCTCAGTTGATCGAACTAGGATAGAACCACACTTTTATTTTAACCCTTAACCCAGTTATAAGGAGTCATATAACTCTATTTAAATCTCTACTCAGACTACCCTTCACTCTTTAAATTGGAATCATAAATAGCATTCAAAACAGTAATATCTGGTTATATCTTGTCTAAACCTCCATCATAATATCATGTTTTACATTTTTCCAAATATTATTCTATCCATTGGTTCCATTGATGTTGAGTTTTATTTTTAGGTGATCTAGGTAGTTTGCATTATACTCCAATCATTTGTTTAACTTAAAGCTTTTTTTTATCATACATGGAAACATATTCATCTTTTGTTGAAGTTGATTATTCCTTCCATCCCCATTATGAAGTTTTATTTATATTATTTTTATGTTTTGAAAAACCCATGTGGAATGTTTAAATTTAAATCATTCATTGAACTATAATTATACTGTTCTTTAGGTTTTCCCGTTTCTTGATAACCTATAACAAGGAATTTTGGTTCATTAGATTCAAAATAAAGGATTTCATCAAACGTTGGGTTCTCAAGACTAGGTGATTCGTCACTATCAATCATTTCATCATCTGAGAAAATATCATCAACTTTAGGTCTCTTGGATCATGTCCGTAAAACACCACATTGCAATCCACATACCATGAAATAATATGAATAAACACTAAATACTCCATATTGTTGTACTCCTACATAGAAAATTTTTATAAACCATCCTTGAACTATTTTTTAATATATTAATGTTTTATTATATTCTTTTTAACTTTATATATATCAAACATTACCTTACATAAATGATTCAACCACTACGAAACAATCTCAATATGCATCATTTGAATCTTATTATAGTAGAACAACAACTTCATGTGGATTAAATGATTCTTTAAGGACAAAATTTTAGAGTTCTAAGATCTTAATATCTCTATATTTATTTATTTTTTAAATTTTAATATCACTGAATCAAATAGTATGGATATGATTAAAAAATGGATGGATACCAATATTATGAAAAAATAGTTTATATATGGGGTGAAATAGTTCATCCTTTTTGAATGCATATGATCCTTCTCAAATACTTTTTCCATGATTACAAAATTTTTATTCAAGAATAATTAGTCCGGAGAAGTTGGATGAACACTTGATCTATCATGTAATTGACTGAAGTTATAAATATTATTTGAAACATTGGGAGAAAATGAATGTAACTCATGATGGGGATAACATTCTGCTTTATGGATCTTCTGATATGATTACAAGTGTGAAAAATGATGAAGACCATATTGAGGATATGATTACATGTGTAAATGATGATAAATATTGAATTGATATAATAACAATGATAGATTAATATGGACAACATGGTTGTACAAAAATATTTTAGTGGTTAAATAGTTTTGAAAGGATGTCATTATATGCTGGGTGTACTAAATATAAACAATTATAATCCATAATAAAACTATATAACATAAGATCTAGAAATAGAAGGAGGGAATATTGTTTAGATGAATTACATAATCTATTGAATGAAATGCTACAAGAAGATAATGGGATTCCTTGATTAATATTTGATGTTAAAAATTCTATGTTCAATGGGTTTGATATTTAAAAGAATAAATTCCCATCTAAATGACTTTATACTATTTCTTAGGGACCATCAATCAAATATAAAATAAAAAAAGTGTTGTGTCATTTGATAAAATAAAGATGAATAATGTCCATTAAAATTTTAATGGTACTTTCTAATCATTCCAAGGATTTGGTGCATATATATATGTGAGTATACTACAAAGAAAATTGACTGAAATACATATAAATGAAACTAATATGGGAAATATCATTACCCATCAGAAACACCTCACTCAAAGAAATTGATCATGAAAATCCTAAACAATTAAATGATCCATGAATTCTCCATTTTGCACAATCTACAGTTAGATAAATCCTTTTGGTTTAAAAAATATCACTCATAGTACATGGATATTTATATTGGTAGAAATTATCATTCCACCATGGGTATACATGAAGTGAAATTAAATTATACTGTCTCCCTATATATCATGACCAAAATAATCGGTTAATGATTTTCATTATTATTTATATCTATTGATAAAATATTTGAAATCAATGTAGGATTCAGCTGTTACATAGTATGATTATTATATAAAATAAGGTTTCACATTGAGAGACATGTTGTTTGAGATGATAAATAAAATTCATTCTTATATAATTTATTAGGACATTTAACTAAAGGAACTCATGGTTTTCCCATATTTAAATATGATAGAAAGTCTTTTATGTTGAAAAATTCATCAAAGACTGTATTTCAAGGACATCAATAAATATCCACTCTAACAACATAAATAATTATATTTGAAGAAATCATTAACTAGGTATTTAGTAGAAGGAACACCACTATATCCACAAACCAGTTATCAATGATTTGATAATTCTAGGTGGGACATGACTTCCATGGGGATATAGGAAATGTTTGTTCCAATAAAGGGTGAAAGATGTAATTTTCTTCCACTAGATGCTTACACTCCTTCCCAGAAAGTGATATATCAGTTTTCCAACTTCATGAATGGTTTAAATGTTTTATAGGGGTATTCATAAAATATCAATAATATCAAGTCAATGACAGATTTAAAGTTAAATGTCATAAAAGAACAAAACAATCATGTTTTTATGAATGATCTAATGCCTATATATTTATGTTCTATTTTCACTAAGAATTTACATCATACATTAACAATGATAGTATTATTTTTCAAACTATATATATTAAAGTTGTCGAACTAATAAAATTTACAATTATGTAAAATGAAATTGGTGTCATATTTTTTAAATTTGTGAATTTATTATAACTATTATTATTTGATATGGTAGTTTATTTGATGTTTCAAATGTTTATGGAGATCCATATATGGGTTCTTGTACATTAGAGATGGATATACCCCCATTGAATAGTATATGAGTATTTTGAAAGGGTATGTCAGGATCGACATTAATTGTTTGTCAACAGTATTGTGGTTGTGGCATATGTTTAAACCCAAAATGTAATTGTTGTACATTTTAATCCATCAAGGGGTAAAATATGTATATCAAGAACACAAAATTGAAAGATTATTGGATAACTTGGGACCATATTTATAATAATTAAATTGAAAATCTTAATTTAATTTCTGAGTGACGCAAATGCATATCTAGAGGACCAATTTCACATGTATCATCAAATAATGGTTACTTAATTACTAGTAATATGTTCTGTAAAATGGAAATTGATTAACATAGTACCAGAAAAAATAGTGGAGTTAAACTTGTGGACAAATTGATGCATGGATATGGTACCAAGGATAGAAATCCAATTTATACAAAAGAGATATACATTAGAATAATCGAAAAATATGGTATTTAGATTATACGACATTCTAGGTACCTTTTTTAAACTCAAGTGGGTTGATAATAGAAGTGTAGTTAAAATAAATGAATTAGGATTCATGAAAGTGGATTTAAGTAAGAATGGGTACAATGAATTACCATTTATAATATAATCAAAGGATTTAATGGTATGTTATCTTCCAAAACCTAAAAACAAAAAAAATTGTCAATCATTCAGTTATAAACCAAAACCACTAATGGATCAGATGTTAATTCAACTGAGGATGACCATTTTAATAGGACATCATAATCATTTCATTTTAGTCCCAATGTAGAAAAGGTATTTTTTTCAGAGGATACCATATTGTGGGGGTTTGGATATATAATATAGGGTTCAATTTCATTTAAAATTTAAAGGGAAATAAAAAGAGTTCAATAGTTTTGTTATATTTCTTTATATTATATATTATATTACCTCAAATTATTTTTTATTCACTACTAAATTTTTGTAACCTATTTTAAATGTTTAATCACTTCAATAGATAATGGACTCTATAAATTAAAAACTCGGGATATTAAGGAACAATATATTTATCAACATCTTGATACTCCCAATATAGTGGAACAATAAGTTTCTCAACCCATTTATGATACCAATGTAGAGGAACAAAATGTTTTTCCATATTCCAATACTACCCATATCAAGGAACACCATAATGATGATGTTTATGTAGAGTAAATTATTGAAGGTGAAAAATATACGTCTTAATAAAATTGGAGCAGCATATCTTGATGATTTTATCAAAAATTATTAAGATAAGAAAAAGACTCATCAAATTTGATGTTTGATGGAATACACAAAAACATTATGTTAACACCAATAAGTCCATTTTCATCAGTTACATTATTCATAACACTCAAATTCATATATTGTTTGATATAGATAAATAGAATAATTTACTCCCATGACTAGGAAACTAATTTGGGAAGAGACTAGGGTAACATTATTATATAAATTCATTATTTTACTCAAATGAGAAATAATGAATTGTTTATTTACACATCATTATCCCATGAAAAGAACATTTACACTAGATTATTGTGGTATAAAATTTGTATTAAATGTCATTGGATGGAAAACATAATATTCCATATAGTTTTTATAAAGAATCATATTAGGTGTGATGAAGGGAAAGTAAACCTGCACCAACCAAAAACGTATACAAATATGATATACTAAAAAATGTGGAATAAATTTATGGATAATCATGACGATGAATCTTTTCAGGTGCATTATAATTGGTAATACATTCCACAATAATATGTCTAATAATAAATTTTATCAACAATTTTTATTTTATCAAGTGTTAAAAATATGTAGAATTCAATAAAACCAGTGTACCCCTACCGTATAGTATGGACATAGTATGCTTCAGTTGAAAAATTTGTATGCATTTTAAATTTATAGAAATAATTTTTTTATGGTCCGAAAAACAAGAAAATTATATTCCATTTTTATTTGAATATTTATGAATCTAATTATAATGATTCCTCCATCCCATTCCATTCCCTATGGAAGGAGGATTTTTTAATTATCGACAATATACTAATAGGTGAAAATACACAAAAAGTAAATGAATAATGTGAATGAATGAAAAAAATACTTTTCTTCTTCTTTAGTTTTTTATTAGATAACACTAAATACATATTTTAATTAATTTTTTATTTGTTTAATACCTATGAAATATCATCAGTTGTGCCTAATGAACAAATACATTCAATGGAATTGATGTGGCAAGAAAAATATTTCCATGTCAGAGGTGTGGGTTTTGGAGCATCACACTAAATATTTTTGAATAAAATAAGTTCCTAGGGGAATAAACACAATAAAATAGATGATATGTATAAATTAATAAATGTTATATAAAAAAATTAATATATAGTCCGATTTACTAAATAATATTTGTAGTGGTATCAATGAGAAGAAAAAATATAACAATTACCAATACATGAATATACACCCTCAACCTTGAGGAATTCAATTCCCCTTAATGGTCTTCTTTATGAGAGGTAATCAATTTTTTCATATTTTTATTTATGAAATGTGAATCTGGTAGATACTTAGACCTTTTCTAAACTGATATTCTACACAGTAAAAATTATTCTGATTTATATTTATCAGTACCCACCCATCACTTTATTGCAAGGGGGTACATTGTGCAGTATCCCAGAAGACATTATTTTAGACAAAAAACACCCAAAATGTTAGTTGATAGTTGGGTTCATGTAACAATGTTACGAGCATCGATCTTCTTTATCCCATTGACGACATAGATTTTCACACAACAGAACATGGTATTGAAAATTTCATAGCACGATCAATTGATCTTGTCAAAATATATGTTGATAAGTATAGAATACTTTTGAATTATTTTTTCTGAAAAATAATTAAAAATCAATGTACAATGGATAAAACCTAAGAATTTTGTGAAGAAAGAGGAAGGAAAATAGAAAAGGATGTTCAAATCAAGAAAATATTAAGGATCAAACAATTGATCTAAAATAAATTTAGAAATTACTTTTTTTCCATCCCGTTAATATTTAATATTTAGTAATATTATAAGTTAATTAAAATACCACACTGAAATAAAGTGATACAAAAATAATTTATTTTGAAGATAAAATGTATGAACAGACCATTAAAAACATTCTTGGTTATGGGAATATAGATGAAATCGTCAATAATGAAAGGATTGGAGTATCATATTAATATGTATACATGAGGTTTGTTTTAATATTATTTTTCCAATAGTTGATATACTATGTTAATTATAGGTAATTAAAATTCACATTTTTCATAGGCATATATATCAATACTATTTGAAGAGAAAACCATGTGAACAAAAATTTGGTCACATTAGTCCTCACATTACTTGAGCATAAAAAATCTCATTTAATGAAGTGGGATATTAAACACCATGGAGAAACTATCCCTAATGTTTTAAATAAAAAAATTATAGATGATAGTATTTTATGAATACCAATAATACAAGGGTAAAATTATTAAATTTAATCATATTAAATATATTTTCATTCCTTCAATTACATATCCATTTTTGTTTGCTGGAATGTATTTATTTGTCATTTTAATTAATTGGGTTACTCTAATGATTTATTTTTTGGATTTAGTGTTGTAAACCCTAAAAATAAACCACAAATGATGCCATTTAAAAATTTTTAGTACACATCATTAAAAATTTAAAAAATAAACATCAAGTAATATATTTTATGTTATGTTATATTGAATTTTATTATGATTGGGTGGATTTTAAATATCTCAAAAATAATGAGATGAATAAATCCATGAGTAGTATAATCATATTGAATTACAAAATTAGAAAATTATTAGTGTATACATATTACTATTTAACATTCAAAACAGATATTTAAAAAAATTATTATATTTTTCAATGTTTTAGTAGTTTCTAAAAAAAATTAATGAAAAAATTGTGAGTATTTTGTTTTAAAAAATTATTAAAAATATATTATTTTGTTAACAAACTAGCACATATAAAGACGTATTTCCATTGATTATTACAATTTAATTTAAAAAAATTATTAATCCCTTGTTTATTTATATTTTTTATAAGGACACCGACATTATTTGCCTATAGTTGGGGATGTATTTATTGAATTGGTAATAGATACAATTAATCAAATCCTAAATGACTGAATAGTGTAAGGGACCCGTTAGCATAGGTACATACTATAAATTCACATTAAACTATAAAATAAATAATACACATTGTATTTTATTTGATAATTCCATTATTCTCCTTAGGGAATCCCTATATATTAGTCACTCAAAAATTTCTGGTGTCCTGGAAAAAATAAATTATAAGAAAAGGGTGAGATTAGATGATCAGTATGGGTATTCATCCAATAAATATGATCATGAATAAATAAGCATAATCGATAAAGAATATTTAGTATCAAAATAAGATTTTTTTCAAACAATAACTTGATTATAATATTTCCAAATAAATTATAATCAAATGAATGTATATAAATAATGAATTAAGCCGGAAACATATCCATATATATTCAAACTAATCAAATAATCAAAAGGAAATAATTAAATGACCTTGTAGAAATATAATTCATAATTTCAGTCATCAATAACGTACTACCAAGACCATTCATAATACATTTCAAATTCATGGGTATAAAACCATCTAATTTAGAAAATTTATTTATCTAATGAGACATGTCAATGTACTGGGGGGCTCTCTTTTACTAGGATCTACCCGTCACTTTCTAATTACAATTCATTTATCATATAAAAGGATTGATATATAATCAATATAAACATTAATATTGAAAAAACTAACATACTTAATGTTAATTCTTACCCCAATCAAATAAACATTCTCATTAAATATACAGAGTAGTATGGTGGATGTTAATAAAAGTATACATCTTCATTCAAGAAAATAAAAAAACAAAAATGTACATAATAATGATTATATCAATAAAAAATATCACCAAAAAACCATATTTACAATAAAGGGTTGATGTATTTGAAGAATAAAAACACCATAAGAATTACATTAAAAACATTTTGGAGGAAATAACTTTCTCATCATGATAATATATAGTTTTTAAACTAAAAGTTTAAAAAAACATAAAAATGGTTTCATTTTAGAATAATGTTTAAAAAATATATATAAATATTTAAAATATTCAATGGTCTTGATGACATTAAATTCCCTTTATTCCATATATTTTACCAAAAATATTCATTTTACATTTTTTGATAAAATCCAAATGACCCTTGTTTTGAAAAAAATGAAGATTAATATCATTATTTTTACTAAATTGTCAAAAAAAAAATGGCAAAACTTAATTTAAAAAATCATTGGGATGTTTTTAAAAACATTTGAAAATCATTTTTTGAATACATGTATTTTGATTAAAAATGATTTTCGATCGTAGAGAGAAACAAGCTCGTATTTTTTAAAAATAAATTGTCAATAAATTTAATTATAGAGGTGTTGAAAATGATAACATTATTTGAAAAGTTCATTAATAACTATATTATAATGATATATATATTTGTTTTATGATATAAATAAAAAATAATTCCACTGAGGGAGACTTAAAGAAAAACAATCCCTTATAATGATGCGATTGTGAAATAAACTCCTACCATTTTGGTAGCATTTGAATTCTAGGACCCATTAAAGAAATAACTACAAATGAATATTTAAATAACATGAAGATAAATATATTCATCATATATCATATAAAAATGGGAATTATATACACCACACTAAAGAACTAAGCGGTGAATATGGTGTACATCTTATAGAAGTAAAAGTGAGACGAGGAGCCCTTGGCTAATGTTAGACTTCCTTAGTATGTGTCTCAAAATAATATTTCATAATTTTTAGATTCTATACATATTTTAAAAAATCATACATATATATTTCATAATATATTTTATATACTTATATATTTTTATTTCCTATTTGTTAATAATTATTTGCTAAAATCAACGTTTCGGTAGATAATTGCTTCATTTTTCATATTTGTTTTGGTTTGGTAATTTGGGTTATTTTATAATGATCACGGTTACATTAAATACAAAATTTTAAACATGATATAAATATCATACATATTCAATATATATTTATTTATAGTAATACAAAAAAACTTGAGATAGAAAATGGATTACATCATTCATGGAGATGGTATACCCTAAATACACATGAACACTGTTTCTATTTTTCTCAATTCAAAAAATGAAAGGAAAATAAACCTTAATTATAATTTTATGATTTATTATAATTAATTATATAGCATTTATGTTAATAAAATCCATACTTATTACCTTTGTAGTAAAAATAAAATAAAAAATACTTCACATCCCTATGTGAAGGTGGTAGTCCACATGTACGCACGAATGACATTATTTTGTTTACAAAATATTACAAAGTAATAATTTATGTATATTATTATAATTAAATTAGTATTTTTAGTTCATAAAAATAAAATATAATTTTTAATTTATCTCTACCACCATCCATGTAAAGTGTAAAAAATTGAATCACATAGCTTTGTGAGGCATAGTCCACCGTACACAAAAGCAATATTATCATCTTCCCCAAGGAATGATTTGTGGGAAGTAATATGTGATTAAATAATTCTTGAATTGTAATAATTTGATAAATATAATTTAAATATGTTAATCCATCATTTTATCCATATTTTAATTATGGTGATGGAAAAGTATTTACATCTATTCTCGAATTGGTAGTTCGACATACACATGATCTAAAGTTTTATTTTCAATTTTATTGAAGTGAAGATGGTTATGGGTTATGAAATTTAAATGATAATATATAATAAAATATTTTATACATTTTTATTATAATATCAGAATTTAAGATGATTTTAGGGATGTGGAATAGTAAATAAAACAAATACACATGTTTAGGAATTTTAACTCTTCTTTGGAGAGCCTCTTTATATTTATACATGAATCCATATTTGCAGAGATTAATAAGAAAAATATGTCCAATATTATGTGGGAAATAAAGTAAATACTAAATTTTTAAAGGTATTTTCTAATCCAAAAGGTTTATTATGAAATAGTTGTGAAGGAATGTGGATAGACTTTTATAAGTGGGGGAGATGACACACATAATTTTTTAGAAAAGGTAAAGTTATATAAAAAATTTTCCCCTAGAACATTACTCAAAAATAGTAAATTATATAATATAATAGGTTATATCATCTATATATGAATATAAAATGGGGGTTGGACTTGTTTTATGTCATTTTAACCTTTATCCTTCTAATTAAACCAGTAGTAAATTTTTTTTACAACAATAATGAGAATTTATTTTTTCTATTTTTACTATTAATTTAGTCAAAAAATAAAATAAAATAATCTATATTATGAATTATACTCATTTAAAATAAATATTACAATTTTTAAAAGTCAATTCGTATATGTGTCTGAATTCAATTTAAAATTAGACCCACTTGCAATTTCAAAAAACAGGTTTCCAAAGAATAATTCAGATGTTTAAGAGGGGTTTATATAAAAATTAATTATTAAATTGACTATATATATATATATAAATTAGAAATATTTTAATATAAATCAACAAATTTAACTTTAAAACCAATCTAAAAAATAATTATACTTTTTAAATAACAATAAAAATGAATTGTTTAATAGAAATTAATATTTTTTACTATTCATTATAAAATCTAATCTTCTCGGAAAAGTATCAAAAATCCAATCAAATATAAATTTTAAATTTACATTTTAAAAATTAAGTGTATTTTTAAAATATATTTTCTTTATGTGTTTATAGATTATTTTAAATTGTGTTCACAAAGCCCGACTAAACTAATTTTAAGAAAAATGCAGTTTTTTAGAAAACATTTATTTTTCTTTTAGCTATTATTCTATTTATAATAAATAGTTAAAAATTTAATTTATTTTAATCAAGTTAAAACCACATAAATATAATAAATTATTATATATTATATATCCCTTCCAACATAACAACTAGGTTATAATGGTCATGTTTACAAAATAATATATCAATAGAGTATCATGTTTTGTTTAAACATGGTGTTGCAGGAATCTTAAGCTATCAAAATAATTTAAATTATTAAAAAAATATCTTATAGTGTCATGGTGTTACATTATATACTAATATTAGTGTTTCATGTCATAAATTCTATTGAACATGATTTTGCTCCTTAAAATTATATGGGTGTTACATTCTACCCCCATAAATAATATTTTTTTCTTTCAATTTAATATTTATCTAAGACATTTATGTTTTTAAATTTGAGAAAAAAAATTTGGGAACCCAAATAATATAAAGAGTTAATAAAAAATCCTTTAATAAAAATATAATATGAATTAAAAATGTTATCTAAAATAATACATTATTTAATTTTCCATATAAGAGAACATTTGTGGGAAGTGAATATGTGGATATCGACGAAAAGAATAAATAATTATATAGAGTGATAGAGATCAGTGGTCATAAGAAAGTGGGTGATCCAAATATAGTTAACTAACAAACATCCTTAAATCTATAAAGGGTGAAAATACCCTTAGTTTATTAGCAATTATGTTATTGGGATAACATTTTTATTTTAAGACCATTTTCCTAGTTTTGATGAAATATTACACTACGTAAAAACATAAGGAAATATAATTACATAATATATTTTCATTTTTTATGAATAATTTAATCATGAAGTTGTGATTTAATCAATTTCCAATTCAAATATTACTCCAAAAAATGAATATACCAAAATATTTTTTTTTCTAAATCACTTTTAAAAAATCAATAGAATGAAAAGTCATTCCTCCTATCTCTAGATATTTTATGTAATAAAGATGTTTTTAACAAGTTATCTAAAAAAACAATGTTAAAATAAATCCACTCAAAATATATTTATCCTTAATACTCTTCAAAAATATGTCATACCAAATTCAATGTCTAAAAATTTAGAAATAAGATTACTAAATCTATATTATATTCACCTAGAAACTATAACGGGTCTCTTAATAACATATTATTAATATTTTAATACCTTGATCACTATAAAATTTTAATGAAAATATTCATTCTTAAAAAATTAATATTTAAGGTTGGTGAATATATTCCACAAATTCAAACATGAAGTAAACTCTATCAAGGATAACATAAACCATCGAATTGGTAACCAATTTCATCGTTACTTATACTATCCCATAAAATTATCATTAATATTGTTATATCATCATAAAGAACATATTAATTTTTATACTCCCTCAATTATGAATTTTACTATAATTTTATCTTTTTACTGAATAACTTTTCTTGGTTATTTATACCATTAATCACATTCCCTCAAATCAAAAAACGTATTGTAGTATAATCCTTAAACATTTTATAATTATCATGAATCCAATATCAATGAAAAAACACTTATATAACATAAATATTGAATAGATAATCATGATAATTATTCATTCAACTTTTTCTGTAGTAATTTTATAATCTTGTTTTTGATCCCTTAGCTTCTTTTGAGGTATATTCCCTTGAACTCTAAAAATTAATTTTCATAGTTCCCCAACATCATATAACTATTTAACTGCACATTGTGAGACTACATATTTCCCTTTAAATAAAATAAATGGAGGATAATATCTTAATACTTGTATAATAATATCATTCTCTCCAACAAAGCAGCATGTTTATTCCTTCCAAAATTATTACATATAAGAAAAATACGTTTTTTCCTTCTTCCACAAATACAATTTTTCTTCTGTTTTCTTCTTATCATAATTCCCATTAAATAAATAATAAATAGATAATTATTTATTTTTATTCATAACACATGATACTATTTAATCATATGATAAGAATGTTTTTGAGACATGTTACCTTCTAAATATTGGCTTACACTCCTGAAATATATGATCATTCTCACTCTTTAGATTGCGTGTATTGATACGCTTAAATTCTTTACAGAATGAACTATTTATTAAAATGGAATCATTATATTACATTATATCATTATAAAATATTACGTATAATCATATATCTACTATAAAACATAACATGAATTGAATAATATATGCATGAATTACCACATAATCACACACATGGCTTCATTTGGAACATTTTCAAATAAGAAAAATACTTTCAAATAATTAATATTGTTTTATAAATAATATTTGAAGTATCCTAATAATATTCCATATGATATTCAGATCTGGTGTGAATTAAGTCCCATTTTTTTACTAGTTAATGTTTGATTCAAGCCGAGTTAGTTTTTTTTGGAGTTAATGCTTCTATGTATGTGTATACTAGAACCATGTCTACTTGTAATATCTAGAAATGGATGTATTTCATGAAAAAAATACAATATATACCTTACCAAAACATTAGCATGTTCTTTTATAATTATCCTTCATATATATCATGTGGTTTAGTTATATAGGCTATATTTTCTGAAATCTATTTCCCCAGGTTTCTACTAAAATTTCAATGAAACCAAATGTAAATAACATGGACCTAGTTTCCCTGATTCAGTGGTTTAATTATTAAATTTCAACTAGATACAAGAAATAAAATCTCAAAAGACAAAATAGTTTACTATTTTTTGGAAAAATATATACATAATTTAAATTAGAATTATAATTTAAAATATACAATAAACGAATTCTTTTCTTTGAGAACACCATTTTCCCATAGTGTACCCCTATATATGAGTGACAAAACACATCTAGGTATCCTAGAGAAAATAAATAAATAAAAAAATTGGTTAGCTCAAATACTGAGTAAGGGTATGTTTTCAGTGGAATATATCATGAATAAATAATAATTATTAGTATGTAAAGGTAATTAACTAAAACAAATACTATTTAAAAAATATCTTGAGAACAATATGGAAGGAATAAATGATGATCAAATAAAGTCATATAAATAATCACGTAAGATTAAAACATATCCATGGATATTATAACTAATTGAATAATCACATGGAAATCATTAAATGATATCATAATAAGGGAATGCCGAATTAAGACCCTCTAATATATAATTTCAAGACCCTTTAAAAGACAATTTAAATTTTGTGCTGAAACCCATCCAACTTTATCAACTGATTTATCTCATGACACATGTCGATGACTTAAGGGGATATCAATAATCAGTCCCTACCAATCACTAATAAATTACAATGAATGAATCATATGAAAGGGGTAAAACATAATAAATATAAAGATTAATGTTGAAAAAATATCACATGAAATGTTATTACATACCCCAATCTAATAAACATAATCATAAACTATCCACGATAAAATAGGGGATGGTAATAAAATTGTAAAATATTATTCCAATAGATCATAAACTATCCAAATAAATAATAAGAATGATATTAATACAAAATATCCATAGTCCATATTAATTACAACAAATGATTGATGTCATTTAAGAATAGTAATACCCTAAGAATGTCATTAAAACCATTTTTTGAGGCAAATATCCATTTCAAATTGAAAGAAATTCCACCGAAAAATTAATGTTCATAAAATATTTTGAAATCAAATCACTTGAAACATAACATCATAAATTTATAAATTAATATTTAAAACATTGAGTGGTCATTATAGAAGTAAATTTCATTCATTACATACATGATAAACCAATTATTGCTTTCACATTTCCTGTAATAAGAATGAGAATTTTTTTAAAACAATATAAATATTTATTTAATAAACTATTGTTAAAATTAAAAATTGGTATAATTTTTTTTAATAATTTGGGTTTAAATGTTTATGAAAATTTTTGATGACATTTTTCAACAATATGTATTTTGATGAAAAACATTTTCGACCGAAGAGAGAAATAATGTCGGATTTTATTCAAAACAAATTCTCCATAATTCCTAGTACCAAAGGGTAGTAATATGGAAATATTATTTCAAAAATTCATAAATAAAAATATGATATGGAAATATATATGTTTTATTATGTAAATAAAAAATAATTCCACCATGGGAGTCTTAGATAAAAACTATCTATAATAATGATGAGATTGTGAAATAAACCCCTACGTCTATGGTAACACCTGAACCATAGGAAACATGAAATAAATAACATAAAATAAAATATTAAATAATATTCCGGGAAATATATTATGGATATATCATATCAGAATGGGTATTATATACACCAAACAAAAAATATAAGTGGTTAATATGGTGTATGTCACATAGAAGTGAAATTTAGATGGGAAACCCTTACCTTGGGTATGAATTCCTTTATATCTGATGAGAACTATTGTATAATAAGAATAGGATTATTATAAATACATTAAATAATCACAATAATATATTTCATACCATACATAATTTATTTATGGTCTTTTATGACCATTTTATTTATAATTCTTTATCAAAATAATTGTTCTAGGTTATAATATGTCTATTTTTAAAATATTCTTTATTTCTATAATTCTATTCCTTTTCTATTGATCATTGTTAAATGATCTTCATAATGTTAAATAGGATATAAATATATTAAATTTTCATATATATATATATTGTAAAATATTAATTTAGGATAAAGAAATTGGATTATACTGTTCATGGAGAAGGTTTGCCATACGTACACATGAACTTTGTTTCCATTTTTCCCGAAGGATAGAATGAAGGTAAAATAATTAAAAATTAAACATTATAGATTTATTATTATTTCAGATAAATAATATATATTAATAAATTCCATTTTTAGTGTGATTCAAATAAAAATAAAATGAAAACTATTTTACATCGCTATGTGGAAGCGGTGGTCCACACATATGAACAAATGAAATTATAGTTTTCAAACAGATTAAAATGTAAGAATTTATGTGTCATTTTATATTTAAAAAATATTTTTATTTCATAAATATCATATATATTCATTATATTTATCCCTACAACCATCTATTTATATTGTATGTGGAAAACTAATCACAACATTTCGGGAGGCTGTAGTTCTCCAAAAACACGAGCGACATTGTCCTATCTTCGAGGAATGGAAGGTAAGAAGGTATATGTGATATATTAATTATTTAAGTATTTTAATTTCAAAAATATCAGATGAAAATGTTAAATACATCATTATATTCTTCCTTTGATGGTGTTCATGGGAAAAAAATTACATTTGTTCGTGAGGCGGTCATCTGTCACACACACGATCGACAGTTTTGTTTCCCATTTGATGGAAGTGAAGATGGATCTAGGTTATCACATTAATATAATAACATATACATACATATTAAATACTAGTGTTATTAAATTATTATATTTTCAAATTTTTTGACGGGGGTGTAATACTAAATAAAATAAATATGCACATTTCAGAATTTTACCTCTTCTTTGGAGAGCCTCTTCATGTTTTTACCTATATCCTTCATAGGTGTAATTATTAATAAAAAATATTGGGTCTAGAATTTTTTATGGAGTTATTGAATAAATTTTTGACATTATTTTCCAAAAAAATTTTTTTGGAAGTCTTGAGATGCGAGGAGAGTGGGTGTAATTTTCTAAGTGGGAGAGAGGACATATATAGAATTTCTAAAATGTTAAGTGACACTGATGTTTTTCTCTTGAAAAAATCTTATAAAATGGGTTATTATTAAACTCTACATTTTATAGAGTTAAAATATGGCTATATTACTTTTTTGAATAAGATTTATTTGATTTTTAACTCTTATCTTGTTAGTTAAACCCACTAGTAAACCCATTTTTAAATTGTTATGGGTAATTAATTATTACTAATATAAATATTCATTTTGCTAAAAAATTTAACTCATTAAATAATATAAACTATTTTTATTCAAAATATGGAATCAATTTTCTAAAAGTTAACTTACATAATTTGTAGAATTCAACTTCAAATCACACCGTAGGGTGTCAAGAAAATGATTTTTCAGAAAAAAAAATATTCCAATGTTTAAAATATTTTTATATAAAAATTCAAAATCAAATTGATTCCAATGAAACAAATTAGTTAAATTGTAATATAATTGAAATAATATATCATTATGATTAATTTATAATATAATTTAACTCTGAAATAGTTTAAATGGAAGTTTAGTTTTTAATTATAATCAACATCTCTCACTATTCAGAGAAAACAAATATTTTCATACAATTATAAAAAAATAACTCCAAGATAATTATGAATTATAGATTTAAAAAATTAATTTTATTTTATTTAATAATTATTTCCAAAATTATGACAAATTAATTTTAAATTATGTGTGGAAAGAACGAATAAACAACTTTTAAGAAAAACATATTTTTTCAAAAAGCATTTATTTTTTAATTCAAATGGTTCTTATTTCATTTTAATTAATTAGATAACTATTTATTTTTTTATGTTTAAACAATATAATTATCAATAATGTTTTTATCCATATTTATACCCTCCAACTTAATGTATTGGTTATAATTTTAATGTTTAAATTATAATATTTTAATAGATTTCTCTGTTCTATTTAACCACAGTGTAGAGTGCATCACAAACTATAAAATATATTGAATATATTTAAAAATAATAGCATGATAAAGTATCAGGGTGTTATATTCTATTATACTATTTGTGTTAAATTTCATAAACTCTTCCAAACATGATTTTTTTCTTTTAGAATCTCAAGGTGTTAAATCCCAGTACCACGAGGACTTTAGACAATCCTTATATTAAAAAGAGGAAATAGATTTATTTACAAATGAGTGGGTTGAATACAAGGTGTCATATTTTATGCTTAAATCTTGATGCACTCATGTTCTATTTTTACCATTTTTAGTGCTATTTTTTATTTATTTTATCTGTTTATATTCTGTAGTGTCTGTTTTCTATTTACAAAAAAAGTCAAAGTGTATTTTTTCAATTTAAAATTTTCATATGTATTAAAAAAATGTATCACTCACTTAAATCCTTTAAAAAATATATTTTCTTTATATTTTTGAAGAATTATACTTAAATAATTTATGAAGTGTAGTAACCAACCTCATGTTAACCATATACATGATGTGACAAGTATTACTAAAAGTGTGTGTTTTTATTTAAAATTGACATCGTAGTTGAAAAGATTCACAGAAAAGTCAAAGATGATAAACAGAAATATATTTTTTGATAAATTTAGAAATTGGTCCAGAAGTAAATGTTTATATGTACGAATCATAACTACCTCAATTTGATACATGATGTGACCTGTATGACTAAAAATGTATGTTTTTTGTTTAAAATTGACTATTAAGTTTGAAACATGTGCCACCCTCTTCAAAATAATCTAATAAACCTATATTATTTTCATGATCAAGGAAGATGATCTATAGTTAATTTTTAAAGTGTATGAATTAGTCACACATCAATTTGATACATGATGTGACCTGTATGACTCAAAGTGATTGTTTTAAATTTATTAATGGCATGTAAATTTAAAAAAATGTGTCAATAAATAAAAAGATATAAAACACACTAAAATTTTCACGATTCATTAGGAAAATGATCCATATGTCATTTATGATATTCATTTTTCAATTGCATGCTAATTGGAAACATGACCTGACCGGTATGAATGAATGTTTGTGTTTTTATTTTAAATTAATATTTTAGTTCAATAAATAAATGGGATAATAATAACTAATAAAAATAATTATAATTATTTATATACATTAAGACAATCATCCAAAAGTAAATTTTTTATGTATTTAAATAATACTAACAAAAATTTGATACACAATGTGACTAATATGACTCAAAATTTGTGTTTATATTTTAAAATTTATACAATTTTAGTTTGAAATTGAAATCTATTCATATTTTTTAGATATTGATGGAAAATGATACATAAATAAATTTTGATGTGGAGCAATCAACTACCCTTAATCTAATACATGGTGTGTTCAGTATGACTCGTGAAGAATGTTATTAGTTTTAAAATTATTTTTTAGTTAAAAATGATTGTCACTCACTAAAAATCATGAAAACATGATTGAGTTTTCATTACATTTTACAAAAATGATCCTTATGTTATTTGTGAAGTATTGGGATCAACCACACATGAATCTTACAAACGATGTGACCAGTATGACTCATAATATGTGTTTCCGTATTAAAATTACATTTTTCCTTAAAAGTCACATAACATACTAAAAACTAAGTAAGAACCTTCAAATTATTTTAATATATTATGAGAATAACCCATAATTCATTTGTGATAAGTAGAAATTATCTGTGTCCCAATATTATACATGGTGTGTTTGGTATGGTTTGAAATGCATGTTTTCTATTGAATATTAACAATTTATTTAGAAATATGTGTTACATATTGAAAACCAATAAAATTAACTTATATTTTCATGGTAAATTAAGAAAATGATTCATAAGTTATCTTTGATGTGTAGGAATTGGTCAGACAACAATCCAACACACGATGTGACCTGTATGACTCAATGTAATTATTTACAATTTAAAAATTAAATTTTAGTTAAAAAAATGTGTCACTTAATTAAAACCTAGAAAAAAACTATGATTTTATAAATACCTTACAAAAATTTTCATTAAAGCATTTTCATTTATAGAAATAAACCACACATTAATCTGATATACATTGTGACCATTTTAACTCAATGTTTTTTTTACATAAAATTAAAATTCTATTTCAAAAGATATGAGACATAAATAAAACCATGATAAAACATTTTTCCTATTTTCATACTTAAGTAAATTGAGAGATATGTAAATTTTGAAGTATATAAATTAGCCAAACCTCAATATGAATCATGGTGTCTCTAATATGACCCGAAATGTGTGTATTCGGTTTAAAATTTTCATTTTAGTTAATAGGGAAAATAAAATATATATAACTAATAAAAACACATTAAACTAATTTTTTACTATTATGTAAAGGTCAATTTATTATTTGTGACATTTAAGAATCAATATTTCCTCAATCTCATACATGGTGTGACCAATAATACTCAAAATGTGTTTTTTAATGTTTAAAATTGAAATTTTATATAAAAACATATGTCAATGACTAAAAAAAATGAGAAAACATGCTTAATGTTTCTTGGTTCTTTAGTAAAATGACTCTAATGTCATTTTTGATATGTAGGAATCAACAAAAGGTAAATCTTATTCATGGTGTGACTATTATGAAACATATCATGTTTTTATATTTAAAATGACAATATTGAAGAGCCGTATGACATAATAAAAATAGGGGAAAAACGTTTACAATATTTGGATAATATATGAAAACAATCCATATGTCATTTGTAACATATAAGAACCACTCGTAATAAAATTGCATACATGCCATGGCCTATACGACTCAAAATATGTGTTTTCATTTTGAAATTAATTGTTTAGAAAAAAAATGTGTGCCACTCACAAAAATAAAATATAAAATACTTGGATATTCAAAATAAACCAGGATAATGATCCATAAGTCATTTTTGGAATATAGGTATCGGCCACACACCAATCCAACACATAATATGATCAGTATGACTTAAAGAGTGTGTTTTTTATTTAAAATTAGCATTTTAGTTCAAAACAAAGGTCAAATAATTAAAACCAAGAATATATTTCTGTATTATCTTGATAAATTTAAAAAATTATCTATAAATCATTGTGATATACTAAAATAAACCAATCATTAATACATTTTTGTGTGTGTCTGGTATGACTTTAAGTCTATGTTTTTTTGTTTAAAACTGACACATTTTGAGAATACAGATATCTCAAAATAAAAACCAATAAAATGTGTAAGAATATTGTTGATGCTATACGATAATGATCTATAAATAATTTGTGACCTATAGAAATGAATCACACATTAGTCTAACACATGATTCACCAAGTATGTTATGAATTATGTGTTTCTAGTTCAAAATTTACATATTACTAATTAATTATTCTATATATATGATTAATTTTTTTATAGTATTACTAACATAATAATTGTTTTTTATATAGGTCCACACTTTTTCATGAACAACGTTGGTTTGTTCATAAACTGATATCATGATTAATCTCTTTTTATAGGGGGTTGAGGGTTAAATAAAAGGAAACATATTTTTTTTTGAAATTTGATGATGATTGTGTAAATGTTTTGTTCCGATGTATTTATATAAACGAATATATGAAATTTTTCTAATATAGTTTTTGATTGATTTTTGATTTAAATTTATAAAAATCTTGATTTTCTATTTGACGTAGCATGTAGAAATTTCAATAATATACTTTTGAAGCTTTCCTTTTATTAGGGATATCTTATCATTGATAAAAGGTAACTTTTCTTCTCTATGACAAAACTGATAAAGAACCCCCTTAATTAGTGTTTTTAGAGCCAATGAAGGTGAATTTTAATAGTTCTATTTTTTCACATTGATAAATGATTTCAACATTCAAAGGAACTTAGAACATTAGAATGTTTTAGCAGCAATGCAAGTTAGTCTTAGAATTGATAAAGCCTATATCTTTAGTATCATGCATTAGGTATTCCTGTCCATTCACTATAGGTGGCCAAGGTCTTGGGTTTTATTTTGGGGAGACTATTCCAAAAAATTATAATAAAAAATATTGGAAATATAATACATCATAAAAAATAAACAATTATTGTAAGCATAATCTAATAAAAAATCACCCCATAACAAATTAAATGTTGGAATACCGTCCAACATACCAACTAATCATCCATTGGGCTAATCACATATACCAAAATCAAATATAATAAATAAATATAGCAGGCACTACAACCATCCCATATCTTCATCACATTTCAATATCCAGAGTCCTCTCCTAGACCGATCATCCAATACTAGACCTATACCATAACTGAACCAATGAATGATATGGTCTTCTAAAGTACATAATTATTATAGTCACTCAAGAAGGCTCTGATTAACAAATAGTATAAAAAACAACGATTTCCCTATCATATTATTAAACTTGGTGTATGAACTACGTTATATGATTATAAACACATAAATGGAAAAATGTAAAAAAATACCACGGATACTCAGGTTCTAAGGTGTCATACTAGACTAGACATAACTTCTTTGTCTGAAACCATTTGTTTATAAGCATGCCACATAACCTTAGGTGGTTACATATACAACCCGAAAGTATACTAAATATACACACACAAAATCACACAGGGGTATCACCCATATCATCTCATATATATATATTTACAACATCCATTGGGGATACTCAGTCTATATAATGGTCTATGATATATACTAGATATATGGGGGAATAACATCCCACCCAGTGATCTCATACATGTAACACATGTATAAGGGAAGTGAGACCAATGTGATGATGTTAGGTAAATAATACTTGGGGGTAGGGGATGTGGGATTAGTGTCGGGGATATGTTGAAACAAAATATCATGCATAAACTCTTGGGGGGAGAAGTGTCCCACCAAATAAACATCTTATATAGACATCTGGGGGTGGGGGAGATGCATCGTACCTAGGAAAAATCTCATATGAAACATATGGGGATAAGAAACCCTCTATGAAATATCACATTGAGGGGAGTATTTCACACCTTTCAATATCTAACACATCCAATAACTATGGGAAATACCTTTATCCCAAAACAATTATAACACCCTGAAAACTTGTACCTCTTGTATTGATTAGATTATATATTCTTTTTTTGAGTTCCTGGATAACTGAAAAAAAAATTTTCTCCTTAGTAGTAATAGTATGATCATAATTTATATAGTAACGCTCCAACCCCAGTAACCTAGAGTCGGTTCATTATTACATAACATTGGCATGATCATAAAAGATCAAGTCTTTAAAGGACAATTAGTTTAGTTGCCTTGGATACACTAGATACATTTATAACTCTTACATTACATGATAAAGTGAAAAACTACAACAAAATAGTCTTCATAGTCCACACTCATATCCCCTCATACTATCTCTGCAGGTCTGTCATAAAATACTTCTTCACATCCTGGAAAAAAATAAATCATAGAAAGGGGTGATCTCAGATTCTCATTAAGGATAACAATATAGCAGATACTTTCATAAATAAGAATAAACTTTTAAGGCAATGTATAAATAAAACAAAATATTTTTAAACTTGAACATAAGCATAATATGGAAAACATAAAATGAAATAATTCCATTTACTTACTCACATGGATATTCTACTAGTTGAATACTCACATACAATATCAATAACCACATTCATAATGATGGAATGCATAATGACAGACTATCCTAACCACATAGTCAAGGCCTTATTCCAATACTACAAATAATATTTTGTCAAGGCCTTGTGTCAATACACTAGTTTATCTCCTGAGACCTCCTGATGCATCAAGGAGCTATAACGGGCTCCACCCGTCACTTACTATGTCTAATGCGTTCCTTATATGAACAGGTTTAAACATAACATAAACATTCATATTTAAACTAGCATACAAAATGTCAATACATTCTCCATAAACCATGAATGGTATAAAAATAATACATCCACAGTCAAACATATCACAAAACATTTAATACAATATAGAAGTTTTGTATCATACTAAATCAACGTCAAATAAACTTAAAATCAATCAAAGGATGTTGACATAGATGAAATCAAAACTATTTGAGAGAAATATCTCTTTTTTTAAATAATTAAAATTTCACATAATTATAAAAGAAAACATTTACTTTGAAAATATTATTATAAGCTTTCAATGGAATATTCAAAAATTTTATAACGGCATAAAATAGCCGCACCCTCCGTATAAGTTAATAAAAGACATTCTTACCTTGATTTTGTCGAAAAGTTTAAAAAGGACTTTGTTTGGAAAATGATGGAAATATTCCATTATAAATATCTTATAAAAGTAAAAAAAGGGTATAAATGACTTTAACCCAAAGATTATAAAATAGTAAGAATGTTTTGAATACATTTTTAAGAAACATGGATGTGGATGACAAAGAGGTCCCTGTAGATAATTACGTATAAAAAATCTCAGACAATGAAGAGATTGTGAAATAACCACTTAAATTGTAATTTTCCATGGTCGAGGGTAGGTTAACCTCCTATATAATGGTGAAATCATTGTTATTAAATTATACAATAATTATATAAATTAATATGATATCATATAATATCTTTTAACATTGCTTTATTAATAATATCTTAGTATTATCGTTGTTTCGATGTTAATGGATTCATTTAACTTTATATTATTTGTTATGTGAGTCATTTTTTTATGTATGGGATGTATATTATTCATATACAGAATTATATCATGTCTTTAAACATTATTTTTAATCATCTAATGAAAATTAGTCTTGAATGGATAAGATGGGGAATGAATGTCATCACGTTCATGGAGACGATAATCCGTACATACGCACGTGCGACAATATCATTCTTTTGATATTAAAATAATATATAATTGGATGGTATATCATATATACAGAATCAATATCATGTTATATTTATTATTTATTTCAATTTCACATTATTATTATACCCATCCAAATAATAATGTATTGAATAACAATTGCACCACGACGTGGAGACGGTAAGTCTTACGTACGCACGTATGGTGACATGTCATTCAAAGGATGGATAGAATAATGAATTTTGTTGTAACATATTTATAATAACATCATAGTATATAGAAGATACTAGAGTTATTATTTTATAATGGAAACAACAATGAATAAGGAAGTGGAAGAAGAAAGGAACTTGAAACAGGTGATGAAATATTTACCTCTTCTTTGGGTTCATGCTTTTGATTTGATTAAAAGGGATCATTAGGGTGGATTTATTACTAAAGGAAGGGATATAAGATGAATTGAGGACTGTCTATAGGGTATTTGGGTAGAGGTTGGTCGATCCAAATGGATTTGATGATGTGAATTAGAGAGAAGGGAGAGTGCCCTTTTATAAGAGGGGTGAGGTGCACCTTAGGAAAAGCTATATATATTATCTTATAATAAAACAAGTTTTTGTTTATAATGGATCCAAAATGGATTAGTTATAGTATAAGGTAGGTATGGGTAGAAAACCACTCAACCAATATGTTTTAGATAGGTTTGGGTAACTATATTAGCTTTATCTCTTAGATTTAACTCTTAGATAAATAGTTTGACATTTACCATGTCTCTTTGTATTTTTATATTATATGGTTAATAAAATTAAAAGAAACTGCCAAGAGATCCCAAAGTGGTTCATTAAGGATATTATTATCATCATATAAGTCTGTTGGTAGAAACTTATATTTTTATGAATATTATATCAATTAATAATATAATATGTTTTTAAAAACTCATATATGTCAGTTTTGACACTATTTAATAATTGATTTTTGTTAAAGTCTTAAAAACTTTATTAAATCAAAATAAATTCATTTAATAAATACTAACTTGTCATATTAACCTATAAAATTATTTTAAGGCATCAAACTTTCATATTATATTTATTTTAACATTTATAATACCATTTATCTGATTCTTTCATTAATAAGGAAAATATTGCATCATCATTTAGTCATAAATAAATTTAATTATTAAATTTTTAAAAATTATAAATAAAATACCATTATGTATTAAATAGTGTTATGTTTCCAATGAATATTTATAGTTTAATATATAACATGTATAACCCTATGTAAATATTGGTTTACAAAAAGATATATGATTTTGTCATTTTTTTATTTACTTCAACTTAATTAATATAAATTGTCATTATCACTTACAAGTGGCTCTATGGGGTCCCCAAATTGACCCAAAGATGCCCATGGTGGGAAATGTATCATCCAATAAGGTTAGGACACGTTTTAGGGTAATTACATATTACTTTTTTACCCCAAATTCCCAGATTTACCCTTTAACCATGGTAAATAAAATATTTACCGATGTAATCATTCAAAATGTCTAAAAATAAAAGATAACTATTTACAAAATTTAGAACTCCTGATTTAAAATATGGAATCCATTTTTATAAATTCAAAATACATAACTGTCTGAAATTAATTTAAAATTAATTCCCATTGTCAAAACAGAAAAAGTGTTTTTAAAAAAAATAACTATCAAAAGATTGACACATGATTATGTCCAGTTTAAATGTTAAATTATTTCCAATGAACAAAATTGGATTAAATGGTAATAATATAATCTTATTATACTTTAAAATCACTCAAACACATAATTTATCACTATTAATTATTTTTATTAAAAAAGTTGTTTTTAATTAAAATTTAATAACTTTCACTATTCATCATAATATGAAAGTTATCAGAAAAGAACCAAAAATTCACCCTATGCTAATTTATATATTCTGAATCCAAAAATTAAGTCCATTTTGAATGATAAAATTTATAAAATTTCAAAAAGTGGGTATTACTATTCATAACAGCTAATTTGATTGGTTGTGGTGTGTTAGAACTCGAAGTTACGTACAACACAAGCTATTGTATTATTCAAAGAGATGCGTATCGTGGAAGCTTGGGGTGTTACATTCTTCCCTCCTTCAAATATAATCATCCTCGAAATTTCTAGAATATTATTCCATAAAAATACATGGGTGGTTCTTCCTCATATGTTCCTCGGATACCCACATTTCCTCTTCCTTCTTCTGGTTTCTCCATAGAACTTTTACTAGACGAGTCGTACGGTTTCTCAGCACTTGTTCTCTGGTATCAAGAATCCTGACGGGCTCTTCGCAATAATATAGATCATGTTCCAGTTCTAATTCCTCATAGGTGAGTACATGCATTGGGCTAGGCATGTATTTTCTCAACAGTGATACGTGGAATACGTCCTGAACTTTGGAGAGACTTGGTGGCATTTTCAAATGGTAAGCTACAACCCCAATTCTTTCTAGAATTTAGAAAGGACAAATGTACCTGGGACTCAATTTACCCTTCTTAACGAAATGTATAACACACTTCCATGGAGATACTTTCAAGAAACCATGATCTCCTACCAGAAATTCCAAATCCTTCCCTTTGATATCGGCATAACTCTTATTCCTACTTTGAGCTTCTTTGATGTGGGATTGGATTACCTTCACCTATTCCATCGTTTCCTCCACACGTTTTTGGCCTATGAGTTTTCTTTCACTGATATCATCCCAACAGGTTGGTGTGAGACATCTCTTTCCATATAATGCATCATATGGTGTCATCTGCATACTTTAATGGAAGCTATTTTTATAGGAAAATTATACCATAGGTAAATATTGATCCCACATACTTTGAAAGTCAAGTGTGCATGATCTGAAATTTTCTTCTAAGGTTTGAATAGTTTGTTCTGATTTTCCAACAACTTGGGGGTGGTAGGCAGTGCTCAAATGAAGTTCATTATCCAGGGCATTCTTAAGACTTTTCAACAATCTTGATATAAAATGTGGATCACGATCAGAAAAAATCGATAGTGGTACTCAATGAAGTATTAAAACTTCATTAATATATAATCTTACTAACCCTTCAAGTGGTATATCTTCTCTTATAGCAAGAAAATGTGATGACTTGGTAATACGATCAATAATGACCCATATTGCATCATAACATCTAGGAGTATTTGGTATTCCCATGAAAATTCCATCGTAATATTATCCTTCTTACTCTCAGGTATGGGAATAGGTTACATAAGTCCTCCAGGATGATTCCTTCAAGCTTTCACTTGTTGACACACTATACACCTTGACACAAAATCCACAATCTCCCTCTTCATGTTGTCCCACCAAAAAATCTCCTTCAAATTTCTTTACATCTTAGTGCTACCAGGGTGTATAGAGAAATTGGAACTATGAGCATAATCCAACAATTCCCTTTTTAGATCAGGTACGTCGGGAACACAATATCTCTTCCCAAATTTTATAATTCCATCTTCATACACACAATCACTCAATCACCCATCACTTACAACTTTAATCTTCTTTTGGAACTCTTCATCATCAGTCTGAGAACTCTTTATCCTTTTTTGTAAGGCTGGTTTGGAAACCATTTGAAAAATTATCGATGTTTCACCTTCCATGGTAATTATCATATCCATCTTCACTAGATCAATGAAAATAGGATCCCTTTCAACTCTCATATGGTTCAACACTCCATGATCCTTTCTACTCAAAGAAACTGCCACCTTATTTTCCTTCCCTGGGTTGTATTGTATGGTGAAATCATAATCCTTGAGTAGTTAAAGCCATCTCTTTTGCCTTATGTTGAGTTCTTTCTATGAGAAAATATACTTCATATTCTTTTGATTGGTATATATCTCACATTTTTCACTATAGAGATAATGTCTCCATATCTTCAAAGCAAATATTACAACTGCTAACTCAAGATCATGAGTTGTATAGTTTTTCCCATGAATATTTATCCATCGTGATGCATAGGAAATAACCCAATCATTCTTCATAAGGACACAACCAATTAATTTCTTTGAAGCATCACTATAAATAACAAACCAATCATTCCAAAATGGTAGAGCCAAGATAAGATCATTGACTAATCTTCTCTTCAGTTATTCAAAACATTCTTCACACAATTTTCTCCAGAAAACTTTAACCCCTTTACGTGTGAGATTTGTTAATGGGTTAGCCAATTGGGCAAAATTATGGACAAAATGTCGATAATAACCTGCTATACAAAAAAAACTGTGTACCTCAGTTTTACCTGTTGGTGCTGGCTATTCTTGGATTTCTCTTGTCTTAGAAGGATCAACATAGATTCCATTCTTAAAGACAATATGGCCATGAAATGAAATCTCTGGAAGCCAAAATTCTCACTTTCTAAACTTCCCAAATAATTCATTTCTTCAAAGAGTCTTTAGGATAATTCACAAGTGATTTTAATGATCTTCGTAGCTTTTGGCGTATAACAAGATATCATCAATAAATTCCACTACAAAATCATCAAAAAATTCCTTGAAAACTCTGTTCATTAGATCCATGAAAACCAAGGGTGCATTAGTCATCCCAAAAGGCATTACTGTAAACTCGTAATGCTCGTATCTTATTCGAAATAATTTTTTCATAATGTCTTCCTTCTTCACGCAGAACTGATGATATCCAGATCGAAGGTAAATCATTGAAAAGTATTGATCTCCATGCAGTTGGTCAAATAAATCATCAATGCGAGGTAGGGGATACTTTTTCTTTATTATTATAGCATTGATCTCTCTGTAGTCAATGCACAACCACATAGATCCATCTTTTTTCTTAACAAAAAGGATGGGGGCTCCCCATGGAGAAACACTTGGGTGAATAAATACCTTATTACTCAATTTCTCTAGTTGTTTCATTAGTTCAACTAATTATATAGTGTAAATTCTATAAGGGGTCTTCGATATGGGCCTTAAATAATGAATTAAATCAATGGAAAAGACAATTTCTCCTTCTAGAGGATGTCCAGGTAAATCTTCTAGAAACACATGAACATATTCTCTCACAATTGGTACATCCTTTATTTTAACATTCCTTTACTAACCCATAGTTATTTCATTATCTTCCTCCCCAATAAATGAATTTAGTTGAGCTACTGGTGGTGGATCTAGATAAGAATTAGGTGATGACGTTTCTGCTCTAAAGATAAGGTACTCCTTACCGTCATCAAAAATTGTAACCTCTTTATTCTTACAATAAATCTTTACATCATGGTCTGAAACCAATCCATACCGAGGATTATATCAAATTCCATCATGGGTATGATGATGAGATCAACAGATAAATAACATTTATATGCCTTAATGGGAACTGATTCACAAAAATTTGTTGCAATGATACTTCCCTTATGAGTTTTAACTGACAAATCCCTTGTTAAATCAAATTGATAATATCTAATTTTCATTGAAAACTGGGAAGATATGAAATAATGCAATGATCTATAATCAAATAAGGCATTGGATAAACTTGATGAAACCATTAGATTACCTGCCACCATGTCTTTCGGAGCTTGAACCTCAGCAATAGTGATCGCATAATCTTGGCCTTGATCCCCTAGACTTTTCTGTGGTAAGTTTCCATCACTCTTAGGAAATTAGTTTCCATAATGTCTCATCTCCCTGTAATTGTATCATTGAACATCAGTAGCTTCTTTCTTCCCCTTGCAATCACAAGCTTGGTGGCCTTTTTCACCACACGTGCAACAGATTCCAAATCCCTTCAGGCAAGAACCGGGGTGTTTCTTCCCACATTAACTATAGGATGGATATTCAACATTTCCATTCATCCCCTTATTTCCATTGCTAGAGTGATCAGTAGATCTCTTCTTCTCTTTCACTACTTTAAAGTCATAAGACTTAGAGAATTGCTTTTCTGTCTTGATAGCACATGAGACAATATCTTCGTACGACGAGAAGGATTGTGAGACCAATGCTCAACGAAGAAATGGTTTTAACCCATCAAAGAAACGATCAATCTTACTTATTGGGTTATGTATATAATCTGCAGCCTTCCTTGCTATCTTTGTAAAGTTAGACTCATACATAGGAACATTCTCATCCTCCTTTTGCCTCAGACTCAAAAATTTCCTTTCCATATCTGGTTAATGGTCACGAGGAATGTTTTCTATGAAAATCTCATTAAACTCCCTCCATTCCATATTTGATACTTCATAATCTTCCTTTGTGTTTATAATCAATGACCACCATTGATCATCATCTCCAGTGAGGTGGTAAACTACCATGACAACTTTTTCCCTTTCGCGACTCCCCAAGGTGTGGAATATTTTTTCAAAGGAATTTATCCATTTCTAGGCTACTAGTAGATTTGTACTCCGATTGAAAATTGGTGGTTGTTGCCTCCTGAAACATTCTAAAATTGATCGTCTACATTGTGGATCAGGGTGTGTTATACGTGTAAGGTTATTTTTGATAAGCTGTGTGAGTTGTCCCTGTATGGTGATAAGCTGATCATCACCAGTTGTATCACCAACACCACATGGAGTACATGAATTGATACAGTTTCCATTCCTTCCACTAGGCTCCATTTATAAATAATGTCATACACTAGATTAGTTTATGTGTCGCAATACATAAATCCAAACTTGTAAAACACATAACATAAATTGAATAGTTTATGGATATAATCAATAATCATAAAAATGTTTTCTTTGAGGAAGTATATATACATAAACCCTTCATCGTTGTTTGTAAATAAAATGTGAATTATCTTAAGCATATCCCCTAGGAGTGTCATAACCAAGAGTGCAGTAAGGCCCATTGTTGTGCCCCATTTCCCGTTTGAGTCTAACTCAAAGAAATGTTTTTGGGTTTTACCCCTAAGCACTTTTGTACCAGAGTCGCCTCTACCTACTCGTATCAAGACGAGGATGTATTTCTCAGAAAACTCACAAAATCAATACATTACCAAAATTTTAGTAAGGTATTATATACTAATCCTCAAATTATATCTTAGGGTATTGTGATCTAATCAGAGTTTATCTAAATCAGGCATCCATGGTTTGTACTAAACTTCTTCTGATACCAACTATAACACTCCGACCCCAGTAACCCAGAGTCGGTGCATTATTACATGACATTCGCATGATCACAAAATATCAAGTCTCTAAAGACCGATTAGTTTAGTAGCATTGGAAACACAAGATACATTAATAAGTCTTATATTATATAATAAAGTGAAAAACTACAACAACATAGTCTCCATAGTCCACAAGCATATCCCCAAAGACTATCTTTGTAAGTTAGTCATAAAATACTTCTTCACATCCTGGAAAAAATAAAACATATAAAGGGGTGAGCTCAGATGCTCAGTAAGGATAAAAATATAGCCAAAACATTCATAAATAACCATAAACTTTTAAGGCAACGTATAACTCAAAAAAAATCCTTTTATACATTAAATGCAGCATAATATGGAAAAAATAAAATAAAATAGTTTCATTTACTCATTCACATAGATATTATACTAGTGTAATAATCACATGTAATATCAATAACCACTATCATAATGATGGAATGCATAATTCCATACTATCATAACCACCTAGTCAAGGCCTTGTGCCAAGAATACAAATAATATTTTGTCAAAGCCTTATGACAGGACACTAGTTTGTCTCATGATACCTACCGATGCATCTAGGAGCTATAGCGGGCTCCACCTGTCACTTACTAAGTCTAATGCAATCCTTATATGAACAGGTTTAAACATAACATAAACATTTGAATTAAAAATAGAATATGAAATTTCAATACTTTCTCTATAAACCATGAACGATATAAAAAACACATCCATAGAGAAACATATCAAAAAAACTTCAATTAAATATAGAAGTTTTGTATCATAACAAATCAACTTCAAATATGCTTAAAATCCATCGAAGGACGTTGACATTGATGAAATCAAAACTATTTGAGAGACATATCTCTTTTTTGAAATAATTTAGAAGTCACATAATTATAAAAAAGAACATTGACTTTGAAAATATTATTATAAGTTTATAAGGAAAGCTTTGACGATTTTATAATGGTGGAAAATATCTGCAACTTCCGTATAAGTTAAATAAAAGACATCCGTACCTTAATTTTGTCGAAAAGTTTAAAAAGGACCCTGTTTGGAAAACGATGGAAATATTCCTTTATAAACATCTTATAAAATTCAAAAAAGGTTTTAAATGTCTTTAAACTATAGTATATAAAATAGTAAGAATGTTTTAAATACATTTTTAAGAAACATGGATATGGATGATATAGAGGTCCCAGTAGATAATTACGTATAAATAATCTGAGATAATGAAGAGATGGTGAAATAAACCATTACTGTTTACATTTAATTGGTTGAGGGTATGTTAACCTCATGTATAATGGTGAAATAATTGTAATTAAATAATACAAGATTCATATACATTAATATGATATCATATGTGATCTTTTAACATTTCTTTATTAATAATATCTTAGTATTATCATTGTTTTAGTGTTAACAGATTCGTTTTCTGTTATATTCTTTGTTATATGAGTCATATTTGTTATGGATTGGATGTATCTTATTCATATCTAGAATTATATCAAGTCTCTAAAAATTATTTTCAATCATATAATGAAAATTATATTTTAATGGATACGAATGGAAATGAATCTCATCACGTTTTTGGAGACGGTAATCCATACGTACTCATAGGAGACAATATCATTCTTTTGATATTAAAATAATATATAATTGGATGGTATATCATATATACAGAATCATTATCATGTTATATTTATTATTTACATCAATTTCACTTCATTATTATATCGATACAAATTATAATGTATTGGATAACAATTACACCACAACGTGGAGACGATAAGCCGTACGTACACATGTATAGTGACATGTCATTCAAAATATGGATAAAATAATGAATTTAGTCATATAATATTTTTAATAACATCACAGTATATATAAGATACTGGAGTTATTATTTTATAATGGAAAAAACAAATAAAAAGGAAGTAGATGAGGAAAGGAACATGAAAGGGGTGAGGAAATATTTACCTCTTCTTCAGGTTCTTCATTTTTATTTGATCAAAAGGGCTCATTAGGATGGATTTCCTACTAAATTAAGGCTTATAGGATTAAGGTAGGATAATTGGTAGGTTATTTGGGTAGAGGTTGGCTGAGCCAAATGGACTTGAACATGTGAATTATAGATAAGGGGGAGTGACCTTTTATAAGAGAGGTGAGGGGCTCCTTAGGAAAGCTTGAAATATTATTTTATAATAAAATCATTTTCTATTTCTAATGGCTCCAAAATGGATTATTAAAAGGATAAGGTGGTTATGTGTCAAAAAACACTCATCCAATAAGTTTTAGACATTTTTGGGTCACTATATTAACTTTATATTTTAGATTTAACTCTAAGTTAAATAGTTTGACATTTACCATGTCTCTTTGTTTTTTTATATTATATGGCTAATAAACATACTATAAACTACCAAGAGAACCCCAATAAGTTCATTAATGATATAACTATCATCATATAAGACCTTTGGCCAATCCATAGATTTTTAGGAATATTATATCAATTAATAATATAATATTTGTTTTAAAAACTCATTTATATCAATTTTGACACTATTTAATAATTTATTTTTGATAAAGTCTTAAAAACATTATTAATTAGAACCAAATTCATTTAATAAATCCAAACATGTAATATTAACCTATAAAATTCTTGTATGACATCAAACTTTATAATTATATTTATTTTATTCTTTATAATACCAATTATTTGATTCAGTCATTAATAAGGAAACTATTTCATCATCATTGGGTCATAAATAAATTTAATTATTCAATGTCTAAAAATTATAAATAAAATACCATTATTTTTGAAATCGTTTTATCTTTCTAATTAATATTTACAGTTGAAGAGATAAGACACATAACCCTATGTAAAAATTATTTTACAAAAATATATATGCTTATGTCATTTTTGTATTTACTTTAACTTAATTAATATGAAGTGTAATTATAACTTACAAGTGGCTACATGGGGTCCCATAATCAACCCAAAGATTACCATGGTCAGACATGTGTCATCTAATAGGTTTAGGACACATTTTAGGGAAATTTAATATTATAACCATGTAAGGGATGCTTTAGAATCATTTAAAATTCACATAATTATAAAAGAAACCATTTAATTTTAAAATATTCTTATAAGCTTGTAAGGTAAGATTTGACAATTTTATAATGGTGGAAAATAGCCGCACCCACCGTATATTTTAAAAAAAGGCGTTCTTACCTTAATTTTGTCAAAAAGGTTAAAAAGGGCCTTTTTTGGAAAACGACGGAAAGATTCCTTTATAAAAATATTATAAAAGTCAGACAGGGGTATAAATGAATTTAACCCATACTCTATAAAATAGTAATAATTTTTTGAAATACATTTTTAAGAAACATGGATGTGGATGATAAAGAGGTCCCAATAGATAATTACGTATAAACAATCTCGGATAATGAAGAGATTGTGAAATAAACTCTTACCTTGTACTTTTCCTTGGTTGAGGTTTGGTTAACCTCCTATACAATGGTGAAATAATTTTTATTAAATTATACAAGAATCATATACATTAATATGATATCATATATGATATTTTAACATTGGTTAATTAATAATATCTTAGTATTATCGTTTTTCGTTGTTAACAGATTCGTTTTCCTTTATATTCTTTGTTATGTGAGTCATATGTTTTGTGGATAGGATGTATCTTATTCAAATACAGAATGATAAAAAGTCTTTAAACATTATTTTTAATCATATAATAATATTTAGTCTTGAATGTATAAGATGGGGAATGAATCTCATCGCGTTCGTGGAGACGGTAATCCGTACATACGCTTGAGAGACAATATCATTGTTCAATATTAAAATAATATATAATTGGATGGTATATCATATATAAATAATAATAATCATGTTATATTTATTATTTACATCAATTTCACATCATTATTATACCTATCCAAATAATAATGTATTGAATAACAATTACACCACGATGTGGAGAAGATAAGCAGTATGTATGCTTGTATGGTGACATGTCATTAAATGAAAGGATAGAATAATGAATTTGGTTGTAAAATATTTATAATAAAATAAGAGTATATATAAGATACTGGAGTTATTATTTTATAATGGAAACAACAAAGAAAAAGGAAGTGGAAGAAGAAAGGAACTTGAAAGAGGTGTTGAAATATTTACCTCTTCTTCGGGTTCTTCCTTTTGATTTGATCATAAGGACTCTTTAGGTTGTATTTAATACTAAAGAATGTCCAATAAGATGAATAGAGGACAATTTAGAGGGTATTTGGGAAGAGGTTGTCTGATCCAAATGCCTTTGGAGAAGTGAATTAGAGAGAAGGGTGAGTGCCCTTTTATCAGAGGGGTGAGGGGCACCTTAGGAAAAGATAGAAATTTTAATTTATAATAACATAATTTTCGATTTATAATAGATACAAAATATATTATTTAAAGGTTAAGGTGGTTATGGGTTTAAAACCGCTCAAATAATTGGTTTTATATAGTTTTGGGACACTATATTAACTTTATCATTTAGATTCAACTCTTAGTTAAAAACATTGACATTTACCATGTCTCTTCGTATTTTTATATTATATGGTTAATAAACACACTATAAATATCCAAGAGAACCCCAAGTGGTTCATTAATGATATAAATATCATCACATTAGTCCTTTGTCCAACCCTTAGATTATTGGGAATATTATATCAATTAATAATATAATATTTGTTTTAAAAACTAATTTTTGTCAGTTTTGACACATTTTAATAATTGATTTTTGTTAGTCTTAAAAAAATTATTAATTCAAAAGAAATTCATTAAATCATTCCTAAAATGTCATATTAACCTATAAAATTCTTTTATGGCCTCAAAAATTAAAATTATATTTATTTTAACATTTATAATACCAATTATTTTATTCTTTCATTAATAAGGAAAATACATCATCATCATTGGGTCATAAATAAATTTAATTATTCAATATCTAAAAATTTTAAATAAAATACCATTATTTAAGAAATAGTTTTATCTTTCCAATTAATATTTATAGATTAATATATAACATGTATAACCTTATGTAAAAATTATTTTACTAAAAGATATATGCTTTTTTCATTTTTGTATTTACTTTAACTTAATTGATATAAAGTGTCATTATCAATTTCAAGTGGATCCATGGGGTCCTAAAATCGACCCAAATATTCCCATGGTTGGAAATGTATCTTCCAATTGTGTTAGGACACATTTTAGGGTAATTTAATATTATTATATTATTATTATTTTACCCATATTTACAGGATTTACCATTTAACCATGCTAAATAAAATATTTACCAAAGTAATTATTCATAATGTCTAAAAAAGGATAACTATTTAAACAATTTGGACTTTCAAATTCTAATTTTGGAATCCATTCTTCTAAAATAAAAACACAGAAGTGGCCGAAATTAATTTAAAATTAATTTCCATTGTCAAAACGAAAAGCGTGTTTTTAAGAAATAATAACTATCAAAAGATTGACACTTGGTTATGTCCAGTTTAAATATGAAATTATGTCCAATGACCAACATTTGATTAAATGGTAAGAATATAATCTAATTATACTTTAAATCCACTCAAATGTATAATTTATCGCTATTAATTATATCTATTAAAAAAGTTGTTTTGAATATAAATTTAGTAATTTTTACTATTCATCAAAATATGAAAGTTATTAGAAAAGTCTAAAAAATTCAACCTAAGATAATTTCGATACTCCGAATCAAAAAATGAAGTCCATTTTGAATGGTAAAATGTATAATATTTCAAAAAGTGGGTATTACTATTCATAATGGCTAGTTTGATTGGTTGTGGTGTGTTAGAACTCAAAGTTGCGTACAACATACGCTATTGTATTATTCAAAGAGAAGCGTACCATGGAAGGATGGGGTGTTACATATATTATAATGAAACCAAGTAAAACAAAAAAATGTACACAAGGATTTTCATAATAAGAAAAGAAAACCGTTTTGTTTACAATGTGTTAAGATCACAAGGAAACATCCTACCCCAATATGCCTAATAAAAAGCCTACCAGAACTACGGGAAGGCCCCCTACAAAGACAACATTACACAGTAAATAAAGCATATCCTTCGGGTCAGTTAAAATAAATAACAACCCCACCATGATCACATAAACCATGCTGAGCATCAATGACATGATAAGAACCATCTCTTTCTTCTTCTTGAGTTTAGGACACTCTAAGGAATGGTTTTATAGGGGATCAACCCGACTATTGCACTGGTGACCATTGAAAGATAACAGTTATAATTATACCCATTGTACTTTTTTAGGATAATTGAAATTATTTAAATATTTGTTAGTTTCCAAATATTTTAAATATATAGAAAATTATAATTAAACCATCATTTTTGAACTCTAAAAGGATATGAGTTAAAAACTTCGTTTCAACCATAAGTGATTTTTAAAAGTATTATAGAATTCAAATCACTTTGTGAATATTTCAAATATAATGTAATGATTTTCATTTCTTAAATAATGTTTTAAACTATGTTTAAATTCATCAAATTAAATTATCTTTTTGATTAAATTATGTTTTATATGATACTAGCACAAAAATTATCATATAAGTTTAATAAAATCTCTTCTTTTATAACATTTTGTGTTAAAAATGTTTAGTGTTTATATTTTTAGAAATACTTTTAACCGAGAAAATGTTTATTTTTTATTCATTAATGTTTAAGAATATAAATTCTATGTAGTTTTAATAAATTAATTGTTTTCTCTCCTTTAAAACATTTTAATTTTGAGTGTAAAATTTTATAGAAAATTGGCCCGCTAGGGCCTTACCTTTATGGCTAGGGCCATGGGAGGAAACTCACACAAAGTGGCTGAGCCTATAACCTCAGCCCATGCCATGGCTGGCCCAAGCTTGAGTAAAGGTCCCCCAAAGGGCACACGGGAGCAGGAGCGTGGAGTCGCACCACAGTAGGGGTGAGGCTGCGACAGAGCATGGGTAGGCCAAGGCCTGCGGGGGAGGGGCTGCAGCCCATATATAGGTCCCCCTTCGTGTCTTCTGTGTGTTTTCTGAGCAGTCGCTGGGGGTCTCGGGCTTATTAGGGAGGAGAAACAGCACGACGTTTTGATGTGGGAAGTGTTTTTTTGGGAAAAACACGATATATGCCATTGGATCACATCATGTGTGATCTGGACTGCCAATCACGATCTTGTTTTCGACCTTCAGCAACCGCAGTTTTCTACCTTGTTTTTAATGCTATTCGATATACCACAGATCTAATCACGACTGTTAGTGTGTTTTAAAATTATATGTCAAACCGAGACACTCTGATGAAACTCCGATTTAATTTGAGCCACCTGTTTCTTTTTAAAAGCTCTGATGCGCATCGGCCCTTCGATCAAGATCAGGATTGATCTGGACTATCCATTTTTCTCTGGATTTCCCTCTTATTGCATCGTCTTCTTCTTCCTTCGCATGGGTTTACACCAGTAACCCTACACCTATGGCACTCTCACGTTTTCTTCCCCACTAACCACTAGGGACCTTCCTTGTCTCCCATTTTCATCAAGCACGACACTGCCCATTTAATGCACCACAAGGGGGTTCTTTTTTTTTCATGAAAGGTTGTGTTTTCTTTTTTGTATATAAGTAGCTGGTTTCACCCTAAAGAAATCTTGGGGTTTCTCCCCACTCAAGCCTCCAGCAAGTCCCATCTAACCACCCACATGTTCTCCTCCCCCTGGTTTTAATGTAAATGTTTAGTTTTTCCTTTTTTAGTTGTTTTGAATATACATGTACCTACGTGTATATGTATACTCATAAAGCATTGAATTTTAAATAACCCTATGGGTTAGTTGAGATCCTATTTATATCCAAACCTAAGTCTCTAAATTTTGTATTTTCGGAGTATTTTTAGGTAGTTTAATGTTTACAAATTTTAAGAAATACACTATATAAAAATATAAATATATATATATACAGTTATATATACTTCGGTTATATATATATGAATAGGAATGGCCTTTCCATTTGAGTATAAGCCCACAAACACTCCATCCAGTAAGAAAAGATTTCAAGATAAGAACTTCAAATGAAAGAGTAGTATTTGCGTATGGAGTTTTTTTTATAATTGATTATGAACTACGCATACACATATGCCCATAATTATATATATATATATATATATATATATGATAATATATATGGAAAATGTTATTTATGTTCGTTTTTAATAGAATTATATGGGTAGGTATTCATAAGCAAAATTTTATGGCCAAGGGCATGACCTGCCTTATATAAAACATTGATAAACTAATATCCTTAGGGGTTAAGGCACATGGATTTGCCAATCCATTTAGTATAAGTGCAGTTACATACATATGTCTTATATGTTGCATGAAACTTTATTATACCAAGTTTGAGGTCTTAATACTTAAGTCCCAAGTTTAAGTGGATATTTAAAACATAAGAATTGATTTGTTATTCAAAACATATATCAACATTTATGTGTCACTTATTTTCTTATACTTTAAATGATATTTATTATGGTGAAGATTCATGATTTCGATTATGGACATAATTCTGTGGTATACAAATGCTTCTTGGCATTGAATGATTTAGCATCTCCAAGCCTAAAACCCTACAAGAATTTTCTTTCGCGTACTTTTTATTGAATTAGTTAATAAGGTTTTAGAATTATGAGAATAACATTGCATGTGAAAAATTATATTTTTGTTTTTCTTTTAGTACATCGGATGTTAATCTACATGCCATAATCTACCGTTCTTTTAACAATTTATTGACAGTCGTATAATTGTTAGCTCGATTTTCTTTAACATCTAAATGCATGTCTCACCTTATAAAATATGTAAATGTTAAAGGATGGAATACAATTACAATGACCAATTATTTATGATGTTATCCAAAGTAGTATACTTTGAATAATTAGAAATGAGTAAATAATTATTCAAAATGCTAAGGCACATTTTGAATATACAACCCCTTTTGGAATATGAGGAGTGTTTTGGACTAGTAAGTTCCAGGTTGGGGACTGGTATGAGTAAGCCCACTGGGTCGGAGTCCAGTAATAGATGCTCTCTAGGATAGAGTATGGTTACATATTCTCTCCAAGATGGATTCCTGCAACAGATTCTCTTCGGGTTAGGGTCTGATTATAGTTAGCCCTATGTCTTGTATTGAGGCCTTAACATAGAAGTTCACCTTTTTATATTCCAATATTATGCTTATGATAATTAATTTACCTAATGGGTATTAAACTAGTAGAATATCCAAGGTTAAGAGCCAATAATTATGAGTATGAGAAAAGTAAGAGTTTATGGAATGACGTGTGTTAAACTATAAGTTCCTGCCATTTTCTGGAGTTAATCGTGGGCACATTTTTAGGTACTTTTGATGTTTTATGTACCCCTGTTTTGGAGTATTGACTGGGGGTGCGTTTGGGTGAACCTTTTAGGAAATCAAAAGGACAAAGGGTTTTGCATGGGTTGCGCACGGTTTGAAAAACCATGCGACCAAACCGTTCCAACCAAGCTGGACTAGACAGAAAAGTACACATAGTTTACACATTGTTTGACAAACCATGCTACCAACCCATGTAGACCATGAAAATCTAGACAGTGAGGTTCACACGGTTTGTACACGGTTTGACAAACCATGTGCCACTGTCCATGAAACAGTGTGTGCAATTTTTAATTCTAAAAATTATTTTTAAAACCACCTGATCCTTGAGACCTCATTATTTTTTAACCTTGGGTCGGGTTTGTCAATTTCTAGGTTTTTCAATATACTCTTGGAGAGATTCCATGGCGATCCAAACACCTTTTCTCAATATTGAAGCCTCAGAGTGAAGATCTCCTCTTTTTTCGGTAAGTAGATTTCATCTTGTTGTTTCTTTCATTCTTTCCTCTAACATTCCTTGATCTTTTAATGAGATATTTCCATCTTTTCCATGTATCTAAACCTATGAGTTAAGGTATAGATATGGGATTGTGGATCTAGATGTAGTTTTCCAAGAACATGATGTCTTTAATCTTATTTTGGTTTTAAAGGATTTAGATCTAGAACATGATCGACGACATTGTGCCGCTCGGATTTTGGGGATTTTCTTTGGGATAACATCTATAAATTAATCGAGGTAGGTGGTTGAAAATCCAATCCCATAATCTCATCTTGTTAGGTATATGAAATTGTATAAATTTCATGGTATAAATAATTAATTGGGGTTTGGTTATACGGTTCGTTGTGAATTGTGGATCTATTTGAATATTGGGGAGAGTTATGATGAAAGGATAAAGATGATTAAACATTTTAATATGGTTGTATATGTGAATTAGATATTTGATTTGAAAAAGGGTTGTGGGACATAGAATGACTCTACTAATACCCATAGAGGTTCTAGACATGGCGATCTAGAACCAATGACATGCATGAAATTGATATTTTATGGGACAAGGACTGATGCTCCTAATACCTATGGGGCTATGAGATAGGGACTGATGCTCCAAATTATCATATATGTTCTAGATATGAAGTTCTACAGTCATTCATTTATTTTTTACTATAGTTTCATTTGGCTATTCACAAACTTAATATTGTGACGTAGTAATTATGAATTGAACATGGAAAATGGTTTAGGCTCTTACACATGCCGGAGAAGGCATTGTGTATTGGGTTTTCTTAGGAACCTGGATGTTTAACGTATTAAAGATTGGTTAATTAGATAAATATAATTGTTTTCCCTATTGTCTTGCTTTATTATAAATTCAACTACATACACTGCTTATGACTGGGCTTAATTTTGACACTGTTGGTGGTGATCTACTGAGTCATACTCACACCCTACTCGGGATGCCTGATTGGTACCTGGATAGACTTTGTTGTTGTAGGACATGACATGGGTAAGAGACCTATTTAGAGTGCTATTTGTGGTTGGAGCATGGAAGAGGGAACCAGATGCAGTTTAGCGAACCATTTGGAGTAGTTGTGTCGTTACTTTCAGTTTCATTGTAGACACTTGGAACTTTCATATTCATAGAATGTTTTACCTTTCAGTTGAGAATGATATTTCCAGTTTTGATTATGCTAGTGACATTGTACTGTTATATTTATATGTGTTTACGCTATTTCATGGTTACTTCCACTAGTATATTATTCTAATAACAGAGGGTATTGTCTCCCTAAGACTGACTTATTAGACCCTCACTGCTAGTCGGCACCCTCTGGCATACGGGGAGGAGCACTTGATGGCTTGTGACCAACCAGTTCGGAGCACCGTTTAGTGGGTCTCGGGTCGGGACGTTACAAAGTAGTATCAGAGGTATATTTTATTTTTCTACTTTTGTCATACTATTTGGGGATTGTAGGCAGGGAATTAGGGAAATTCGGGGCTTGATAACGAGCTCGTGCATGAGAGTTGCAAACCCATGTATGGGGAAAAACTCAAGTACTCAAGGTGGGATTGCTGTTATTGCTATTTTTCGTTACAGTTGAATATTATTTAACCTTGGGTGATTCACATATTGTGTGGTGTGATTATTATTTATGGAATTTTTTGAGTATTGATTCATGGCCTAGAATGACATGAGTGTCTCGTCTACATACATCATTCTAGGCACTCAAGATTATTGGGACATGCATCATATCAGGCATGCATGGGAAAACAGATTATGGGTAGATTGTTGAACTTAAACTATTTCTTTTCCTTGCTTGTAAAATTGAAATGAACATGGTGTCTAATTTTGAAATTGAAAGAAATAATTTTGATGTTATATGAATAATTTGGGAGTGTGTAATTGTGGTAACATTGTGAAATTTTTTCTATGATTCATGTTTGGTTTTGTAGAATTATGCCTCCACGATGTTTGTTGAGAGGATGAGAGAGGGGTATAGTAAGAAATGGTCTTCCAATGAGTGATCCTAAAGCACCAATAGTAACAAATGAAGAAATGGGGGAAAAGTTTCAATAGAATCTCACCCATTTCAGGAAAATGATGGAAAGAGAACCAGGAAGGGTTGTGAAAAGTAAGTCTGGTCTTATGAGGGAGTTTCAGTTGCAGCACCCCCCGACTTTTACAGGATAGGGTAGTCCGAGGAAAGATGAGTTCTGGATTTAATCTACCCAGAATAAACTTGACCACCTAGAGACACCAGTTGAGAAGAGATTAAAGTTGGTAGCTTCCATGTTGCATGGTCATGAGAAATGTTGGTGAGAAATCTTGACACAGAATGGGCAGCTGGAAGCTATGGAGTGGAAGGAATTTTAGGAGAAGTTCATTGAGAACTTCTATACAAAGACGCTCAGATAGGATAAAGAAGATGAATTCATGAAGAAAACACAAGGAAATATATCTATAATGGACTATGTTGGACACTTTACAAACTTACAATGTTTTTCTCCAGCATTGGCAGTAGACGAGGCCACTTCAGCAAGACGATTTCATGATGGAGTTAAATGTGAAATGAAGTCTCAAGTGAATATTTTCAGGCTGATGAAGTTTCCAGAAGTGGTAAATCAGTCTCTCATCTATGAGGGGAACCTGAAAGAGGATTATAGTGGTATAAAAATGGTTTTTACTGGATGGACAGGTGGGGAAAATTTTGAGAGCTGGAAGCGACGTTATGAAAATGTGACCGAGGGAGGTGGGAGACAGAGTAACCTGGCAGAGGGGTCGTTTACACAGGACCTTACCTGAATGTTTTTCCACAAGTGTGCAAGGCCAGGAAATTATTGTAATCAATTTCCCCAACCTCCTATTGAATGAAGATCCTATTGTAGGATGGGAAATCTCCAGAAGTTCTGCAAGAACCCAAAAGATTTCAGTGGAGATGGAATATCTAAACAGAGATAGAGTGTGGGAAGGGGATCCTCTTCACCCTTTCAATCCCAATGCTGGAGTTCTACTGGATGAGGTGGTAAGGGTTACAAACATGGTGCTCTTGAGAAGCAACACCCATATCTGTAGATTGGTACAAGTCAGGGGAGTCAGATGGCATCATGGGGAAGATGAGTAGCATAGTTGCATGCAGTACAACATATAGTTGTGGATAGCTATACTAGACCATCGATAGTGAGAGGTACTATTCTTATGGCTTCTACTTTATCTAATGCCTTATTTTATACTGGTTCCTCTCATTCCTTTATACCTAAAAAATTTTGTTAATTGTTTGGGTTTGGTGGTGGATTTTGTGAGCGGGGATATAACGATAGTCACGCCTTTGGGGGTACAGTCTAAAGATATCTTTATGTGAAAGGGATGCTCTCTTGATATTGGGGAGTACAGCTTCTATTGGGATCTCTATATCCCTGGTATGATAGGCTTCAACATAATCCTAGGTATGGACTGGTTAGTCACGTACCGGGCCCACATTGATTGTTATCATTAGAGGGTGACATTGATATCGCTTTTGGGTGACCATTACATTCATCATGGGGAGTGGGATATCCATACAGGCCAAGCGGTTCCAATTACTCAACAACTAGGAGAGAACACAACCCAAGCTGCTAGTCTTTTACTAGATTTCATAGGTGTTAGGAATGATTTCCTTCCACAAGTGGTTGATTTGTTTCAGGATGTACTCCTGGAAGACATCTCAGGGCTACCACCTCAGAGAGATGTTGAATTTACTATTGAGCTCATGCTAGGAGCTGAGCCAGTATCTATTCCACCATATATAATGGAACCAACAGATCTTAATGAATTCAAAGCTCAGTTGGATGACTTGAAGGATAAAGGATTTATCCATCCATGTACGTTGCCGTGGGGATCACCTGTACTGTTTACAATGAAAGCTGATGGGAGTTTATGTTTGTGTGTCGATTACTGGAGGTTGAACAAGATTAATGCGAGGAACCGATATTATCTTCCGCGTATTGATGATCTGTTTGACCAGTTGAAGGGAGCCTATGTTTTAACAAAAATCACCCTGGGATTGGGGTATCAATAGTTGAGATTTAGGACTTATGATATACCAAGGACTAATTTTAGGTGTATATATGGGCTTTATGAGTTTGTTGTAATGACATTTAGGTTAACAAATGCACCGGAAGTGTTTATTGCTATGATTAATAAGATCGTTCTTCAATACCTAGATTAGTTTTTGGTAGTATTTGTGGACGACATCTTCGTGTACTCAAAGACTCGTAATGATCATGCCCAACATCTTGACATCATCTTGAGTACACAGAGAGAGCATCAGCTATAGGCCACGCTATCTATGTGTCAATTTTGGATTGATCAGACACACTTCATGGGACACATCATCTCGAAGAACAACACTTCAGTGGATCCAGAGAAGGTTCATGTAGTGATTTTGTGGGAGCAGCCCAAGAATATTTTTGATATCCAAAGATTTCTGGATTTAGCTGGATATTACAGAAGATTTATCAAAGACTTTTCCTGTTTGGAAACACCACTTTCGGGCTTGACCAAAAAGGGAGTAATGTTTGAATGGTCAGAGGCTTGCGAGACATCTTTTCAAGAGTTGAAGAAGCATTTGACGTCCAAACCAATTTTGTCTCTACCTGAGTTAGGTGAAGAGTAGATGTTGTATTGTGATGCTTTTGGGATAGGACTCGGAGCTGTGTTGATGCAAAGATATAAAGTTGTGGCATACGAGTCTCGATAGCTAAGGCCTCATGAAAGGATTTATCAAATGCATGACCATGAGTTAACAACGGTGGTTTATGATTTGAAGTGTTGGCGACACTACCTCCTGGGTGAAAGGTTTACAGTTTATACTGATCAAAAGAGTTTGAAGTACATATTTTCTCAACGTGATTTGAATCTTAGACAGTGTAGATGAGTTGATTAAATGCAGAATTTTTATTTTGAGCTGGTATATACACATGGGAAAGGAAATGATGTGGCTGATGCTTTGAGTAGGAAGAATCAGACTCATATTGTTTAGGAATCTAGTGTCGAGTGGAAGATGATGTCGTTGCCAGTTGAAATGCACGTTGTGGTTTAGGAGTGACAATAGAAAATAACACTCTTGTCGGTTGTAGTGGAGTTTACACTTTTGAGATGAATTATGGAAAAGCAATATGAAGACACTGGATACTTATCCTTGTGGGAAAACATTGAAGGTGGGGAGACACCTTTAGACTAGAAGATAGATGAGAATTATATCATTTATATGAAGAATCAGGTTGTTGTTCCTACGAGAACTTAAGAGGAGCTCATGGGGGAATTTCATGCCTCAAGATGGGCAGTGCACCCTGGTGTGACCAAAATGTATCATGATCTATCATGACAGTTTTGGTGGCCAGGCATGAAGAAGGAGATATCATGTTTTGTGACATGATGCTTTACCGGTTAGTAGGTGAAGGCAGAGCATCAACAACATGGAGGTTTAGTACAAAATTTTTACATTCCATAATGGAAGTGGGATGACATTACCATGGACTTCATGATAGGTCTTCCAAAAACACTTATGAAGAATGATGTTTTTTTGGTCATTGTGGGTCGAATGAAAAAGGTGGCACATTTCTTGCATATAAGGGAAACATTTATATTTGAGCAGTTGGGAGAGATATATTTATAGAAGATAGTTCGATTGCATGGGGTTTCATGAACTATAGTTTCAAATTGTAGTTCATGGTTTACTTCGCGCTTCTAGAAGGGCATGCAGAAGGCACTTGGTACACATGTTTTATTGAGTTCTTGTTTCCATCCACAAACAGATGGATAGTCAGAGCGTACTATACAAGTGGTTGAGGATATATTGAGGGAGTGTGTACTTGACTTCATTGGTACATGGGAGAAGCACCTAGCTTTATTGGGGTTTGCCTATAAAAATAGTTATCATGAAACTATATAGATGGAACCGTACGTGGCTCTTTATGGTAGGCCATGTAGATCACTGCTATGCTGGATGGAAGCGGGTGAGTCAGAGTTTTTGGGACCGAGTCTCACATAGAAGATGACTGAATAGGTTCAGCTAATAGACAGAGGAAACCTCTAGAGTTTGGACTCGGTGATCACGTTTTCCTTTGGGTATCACCTAGGTTGGGTCACCGCATGATACAAAGTCAGGAAACATTGGCACCCAAGTTTGTAGGACATTTTGAGATCATGAAGAGAGTTGAGCTTGTAGCATACCAATTGGATCTTCCACAGAAATATAGTGCAATGAATGATGTTTTCCATGTATCGCAACTATGACGGTATCAACCCAACCCTTCTCATGAGATTGATGTGGATGCTGTTGAGCTAGAGTTAGATGCATCCATCGAAGAGCATCTGATACTTGTGTTAGATCACAGTGAGAAGGTGTTTAGGGTAATGACCGTACTGACAGTTCGTGTTTTATGGCAGCATGGCCGTGTGCAAGAATATACACGGGAACATGATACAAATATACAGACTCAGTGGGTCGATATTTTTAGCTCGGAATCTCAGAAACGTTCGGGAGTACATCTCAAGGACTAGCTGTTATAAGGTGAGGAGAATGTAAGATCCTAGCCTTTTCTGGCGGAAATCTCAAGCATGTTTTCAGGTAATTTTCATGTTTTTAAGTACCCCTTTTTTGGATTAGTGACTTGGGGTGTGTTTGGGTGAACTTTTAAGTAAAACAAAAGGGGATTGGGTTGTGCATGGTTTGTGCATGGTTTGACAAACCGTACAACCAAACCTTGCCAACCAAGCAGGACTGGACATAGAAGTACGCACGTTTTATGCACATTTTCAAAAACCCTGCAACCAAACCATGTGGAACATGAAAATATGAATAGTGAGGTCGTCATGGTTTGCACACAGTTTGAAAAACCATGCCCCACTGTCCAAGAAATCGTGCATGCGGTTTTTACTTCTAAAAATCCTTTTTAAAACCACCCGAACTCTGAGGATTCCTTATTTTATGACCTTTAATTGGGCTTGGAAATTTATATGTGTCTCGAAAGCCTCTTAGAGAGATTTCAAGGTGATCCAAACACCTTTTCTCAAGATTGAAGGCTCGGATTGAAGATCCTTTCTCCATTCGGTAAGTGGATTTCATCCAGTTGTTTCTTCCATTCTTTCCACTAACTTTCCTTATTATTTCTATTGGAGATTTACCTCATTTCCATGGATCTAAATCTATGAGTTAAGTTATATATCTAGGATTAAGTATCTTGATCTAGTTTTGTATGATCTTGATGCATTTGATCTTATTTTGGTTTTAAAGGATTTAGATCCAAAACTTGATCGACGACGTTGTGCCAATCAGATATTCGGGATTTTCATTGGGCTAACTTCGATCAATAAATCGAGGTTTGTGGTTTAAAATACAATCCCACAGTCTCATCTTGTTAGGAATATGTAGTTGTATAAATGTCGTGGAATAAATAATTAATTGATGGTTTGGTTATGCAGTTCATTGTGAATTGTGGATCTCGTAGAATATGGGTGAGAGTTATGCCAGAAGGATAAAGATGATTAAACATTTGAATATGGTTGTATATGTGAATTGGATATTTGATTTGAAAAGGGTTGTGGGACATGGACTGATGCTCTCAATACCCCCAGATGTTATAGACATGGAGTTATAGAACTAATGACATGCATGAAATTGATATTTTATGGGACAAGGACTGATGCTCCAAATACCCATGGGGTTGTGAGACAGGGAAAGACGCCCAAATACTCACATGTGTGCTAGACATGTCGTTCTACACTATTACATTTATTTTGTTCTATGTTTTCATTTGGATTTTCATAAACTTAATATCGTGACATAGTAATTATGAATTAAATAGGGAAAATGGTTTAGGCTCCTACATGGGCTGAAGCATGAATTGTGTTTTGGGTGTTCCTGAGAACCTGGATGTTTAACTTATTAAAGAAAGGATAATTGGATAAATATAGTTGTTTTCACTATTGTCTTACTTTATTATTAATGCAACTGCAAGCACTTCTTAGGACTGGATTTGTTTTTGACAATGTTGGTGGTGATCTACTGAGTCATACTCACACCCTACTCGGGCTGCCTGATTGGTACCCGAATATACTTTGTTGTTGCAGGACAGGACAAGGATAGGAGCCCTGGTTAGAGTTATGTTTGGGGTTGGAGCATGGAAAAGGGAACCATTCATGGGTTGGGACCCATTTGGAGTTTTTGTGTCTTTAATTTCATTTTCATTGTAAACACTTGGCACTTGCATAGTCATATCACGTTTTAACTTTCAGTTGAGTATGGTATTTATGGTTTTGATTACGCTAGTGACATTGTACTATTTTATTTATATGTGTTTTCGATATATCATGGTTACTTCTACTAGTAATTTATTCTGATAACTGAGGGTATAGTCTCCCCTAGACTGACTTACTAGACCCTCACTGCTAGTCAACACCCTCTGGCATACGGGGAGGCGCGCTTGAGGGCTTGTGACTAACTGACTCGGAGCACTGTTCAGTGGCTCCCTGGTCGAGAAATTACCCTTCTTAACGAAATGTATAACACACTTCCATGGAGATACTTTCAAGAAACCATGATCTCCTACTAGAAATTCCAAATCCTTCCATTTGATATCGGCATAACTCTTCTTCCTACTTTGAGCTTCTTTGATGTGGGTTTGGATTACCTTCACCTATTCCATCATTTCCCCCACACGTTTTTGGCCTATGAGTTTTCTTTCACTGATATCATCCCAATAGGTTGGTGTGAGACATCTCTTTCCATATAATGCTTCATATGGTGTCATCTGTATACTTTAATGGAAGCTATTTTTATAGGAAAATTATACCATAGGTAAATATTGATCCCACATACTTTGAAAGTCAAGTGTGAATGATCTCAAATTTTCTTCTAAGGTTTGAATAGTTTGTTCTGATTTTCCAACAACTTGGGGGTGGTAGGTAGTGCTCAAATGAAGTTCATTATCCAGGGCATTCTTAAGACTTTTCAAAAATCTTGATATAAAATGTGGATCACGATCAGAAAAAATCGATAGTGGTACTCAATGAAGTATTAAAACTTCATTAATATATAATCTTACTAAACCTTCAAGTGGTATATCTTCTCTTATAGCAAGAAAATGTGATGACTTGGTAAGACGATCAATAATGACCAATATTGCATCATAACATCTAGGAGTATTTGGTATTCCCCTGAAAATTCCATCGTAATATTATCCTACTTACTCTCAGGTATGGGAATAGGTTACATAAGTCCTCCAGGATGATTCCTTCAAGCTTTCACTTGTTGACACACTATACACCTTGACACAAAATCCACAATCTCCCTCTTCATGTTGTCCCACCAAAAAATCTCCTGCAAATTTCTATACATCTTAGTGCTACCAGGGTGTATAGAGAAATTGGAACTATGAGCATAATCCAACAATTCCCTTTTTAGATCAGGTACGTCGGGAACACAATATCTCTTCCCAAATTTTATAATTCCATATTCATACACACAATCACTCAATCACCCATCACTTACAACTTTAATCTTCTTTTGGAACTCTTCATCATCAGTCTGAGAACTCTTTATCCTTTTTTGTAAGGCTGGTTTGGAAACCATTTGAAAAATTATCGATCTTTCACCTTCCATGGTAATTCTCATATCCATCTTCACTAGATCCATGAAAATAGGATCCCTTTCAACTCTCATATGGTTCAACACTCCATGATCCTTTCTACTCAAAGTACCTGCCACCTTATTTTCCTTCCCTGGGTGGTATTGTATGGTGAAATCATAATCCTTGAGTAGTTAAAGCCATCTCTTTTGCCTTATGTTGAGTTCTTTCTATGAGAAAATATACTTCATATTCTTTTGATTGGTGTATATCTCACATTTTTCACTATAGAGATAATGTCTCCATATCTTCAAAGCAAATATTACAACTGCTAACTCAAGATCATGAGTTGTATAGTTTTTCCCATGAATATTTATCCATCGTGATGCATAGGAAATAACCCAATCATTCTTCATAAGGACACAACCAATTAATTTCTTTGAAGCATCACTATAAATAACAAACCAATCATTCCAAAATGGTAGAGCCAAGATAATATCATTGACTAATCTTCTCTTCAGTTATTCAAAACATTCTTCACACAATTTTCTCCAGAAAACTTTAACCCCTTTACGTGTGAGATTTGTTAATGGGTTAGCCAATTGGGCAAAATTGTGGACAAAATGTCGATAATAACCTGCTATACAAAAAAAAAACTGTGTACCTCGGTTTTACTTGTTGGTGCTGGCTATTCTTGGATTTCTCTTGTCTTAGAAGGATCAACATAGATTCCATTCTTAGAGACAATATGGACATGAAATGAAATCTCTGGAAGCCAAAATTCTCACTTTCTAGACATCCCAAGTAATTCATTTCATCAAAGAGTCTTTAGGATAATGCACAAGTGATTTTAATGATCTTATTAGCTTTTGGCGTATAACAAGATATCATCAATAAATTCCACTAGAAAATCATCAAAAAATTCCTTGAAAACTCTGTTCATTAGATCCATGAAAACCAAGGGTGCATTAGTCAGCCCAAAAGGCATTACTGTAAACTCGTAATGCCCGTATCTTATTCGAAATAATTTTTTCATAATGTCTTCCTTCTTCACGCAGAACTGATGATATCCAGATCGAAGGTCAATCATTAAAAAGTATTGATCTCCATGCAGTTGGTCAAATAAATCATCAATGCGAGGTAGGAGATACTTTTTCTTTATTATTATAGCATTGATCTCTCTGTAGTCAATGCACAACCACATAGATCCATCTTTTTTCTTAACAAAAAGGACGGGGGCTCCCCATGGAGACACACTTGGGTGAATAAATACCTTATTACTCAATTTCAATAGTTGTTTCTTTAGTTCAACTAATTATATAGTGTAAATTCTATAAGGGGTCTTCGATATGGGCCTTAAACAATGAATTAAATCAATGGGAAAGGCAATTTCTCCTTCCAGAGGATGTCCAGGTAAATCTTCTAGAAACACATGAACATATTCTCTCACAATTGGTACATCCCTTATTTTATCATTCCTTTACTAACCCATAGTTATTTCATTATCTTCCTCCCCAATAAATGAATTTAGTTGAGCTACTGGTGGTGGATCTAGATAAGAATTAGGTGATGACGTTTCTGCTCTAAAGATAAGGTACTCCTTACCGTCATCAAAAATTGTAACCTCTTTCTTCATAAAATAAATCTTTACATCATGGTCTGAAACCAATCCATACCGAGGATTATATCAAATTCCATCACGGGTATGATGATGAGATCAACAGATAAATAACATTTATATGCCTTAATGGGAACTGATTCACAAAAATTTGTTGCAATGATACTTCCCTTTTGAGTTTTAACTGACAAATCCCTTGTTAAATCAAACTGATAATATCTAATTTTCATTGAAAACTGGGAAGATATGAAATAATGCGATGATCTATAATCAAATAAGTCATTGGATAAACTTGATGAAACCATTAGATTACCTGCCACCATGTCTTTCGGAGCTTGAACCTCAGCAATAGTGATCGCATAATCTTGGCCTTGATCCCCTAGACTTTTCTGTGGTAAGTTTCCATCACTCTTAGGAAATTAGTTTCCATAATGTCCCATCTCCCTGCAATTGTATCATTGAACATCAGTAGCTTCTTTCTTCCCCTTGCAATCACAAGCTTGGTGGCCTTTTTCACCACACGTGCAACAGATTCCAAATCCCTTCAGGCAAGAGCCGGGGTGTTTCTTCCCACATTAACTACAGGATGGATATTCAACATTTCCATTCATCCCCTTATTTCCATTTCTAGTGTGATCAGTAGATCTCTTCTTCTCTTTCACTACTTTAAAGTCATAAGACATAGAGAATTTCTTTTCTGTCTTGATAGCACATGAGACAATATCTTCGTACGACGAGAAGGATTGTGAGACCAATGCTCAAAGAAGAAATGGTTTTAACCCATCAAAGAAACGATCAGTCTTACTTATTGGGTTACGTATATAATCTGCAGCCTTCCTTGAAATCTTTGTAAAGTTAGACTCATACATTGCAACATTCTCATCCTCCTTTTGCCTCAGACTCAAAAATTGCCTTTCCATATCTGGTTGATGGTCACGAGGAATGTTTTCTAAGAAAATCTCATTAAACTCCCTCCATTACATATTTGATACTTCATAATCTTCCTTTGTGTTTATAATCAATGGCCACCATTGATCATCATCTCCAGTGAGGTGGTAAACTACCATGACAACTTTTTCCCTTTCGCGACTCCCTAAGGTGTGGAATATTTTTTCTAAGGAATTTATCCATTTCTAGGCTACTAGTAGATTTGTACTCCGATTGAATATTGGTGGTTTTTGCCTCCTGAAACATTCTAAAATTGATCGTCTACATTGTGGATCAGGGTGTGTTATACGTGTATGGTTATTTTTGATAAGCTGTGTGAGTTGTCCCTGTATGGTGATAAGCTGATCATCACCAGTTGTATCACCAACACCACATGGAGTACATGCATTGATACAGTTTCCATTCCTTCCACTAGGCTCCATTTATAAATAATGTCATACACTAGATTAGTTTATGTGTCACAATACATAAATCCAAACTTGTAAAACACATAACATAAATTGAATAGTTTATGGATATAATCTATAATCATAAAAATGTTTTCTTTGAGGAAGTATATATACATAAACCCTTCATAGTTGTTTGTAAATAAAATGTGAATTATCTTAATAATATCCCCTAGGAGTGTCATAACCAAGAGTGCAGTAAGGCCCATTGTTGTGCCCCATTTCCCGTTTGAGTCTAACTCAAAGAAATGTTTTTGGGTTTTACCCCTAAGCACTTTTGTACCGGAGTCGCCTCTACCTACTCGTATCAAGACGAGGATGTATTTCTCAGAAAACTCAAAAAATCAATACATTACCAAAATTTTAGTAAGGTATTATATACTAATCCTCAAATTCTATCTTAGGGTATTGTGATCTAATCAGAGTTTATCTAAATCAGGCATCCATGGTTTGTACTAAACTTCTTCTGATACCAACTATAACACTCTGACCCCAGTTACCCAGAGTCAGTGCATTATTACATGACATTCTCATGATCACAAAAGAGCAAGTCTCTAAAGACCGATTAGTTTAGTAGCATTGGAAACACAAGATACATTAATAAGTCTTATATTATATGATAAAGTGAAAAACTACAACAACATATTTTCCATAGTCCACAATCATATCCCCAAAGACTATCTTTGTAAGTTAGTCATAAAATACTTCTTCACATCCTGGAAAAAATAAAACATATAAAGGGGTGAGCTCAGATGCTCAGTAAGGATAAAAATATAGCCAAAACATTCATAAATAACCATAAACTTTTAAGGCAATGTATAACTCAAAAAAATCCTTTTATACATTAAATTCAGCATAATATGGAAAAAATAAAATGAAATAGTTTCATTTACTCATTCACATAGATATTATACTATTGTAATAATCACATGTAATATCAATAACCACTATCATAATGATGGAATGCATAATTCCATACTATCATAACCACCTAGTCCAGGCCTTGTGCCAAGAATACAAATAATATTTTGTCAAAGCCTTAAGCCAGGACACTAGTTTGTCTCATGATACCTACCGATGCATCTAGGAGCTATAGCGGGCTCCACCTGTCACTTACTAAGTCTAATGCAATCCTTATATGAACAGGTTTAAACATAACATAAACATTTGAATTAAAAATAGAATATGAAATTTCAATACTTTCTCTATAAACCATGAACGATATAAAAAACACATCCATAGAGAAACATATCAAAAAAACATCAATTAAATATGGATGTTTTGTATCATAACAAATCAACTTCAAATAAGCTTAAAATCCATCGAAGGATGTTGACATAGATGAAATCAAAACTATTTGAGAGAAATATCTCTTTTTTGAAATAATTTAGAAGTCACATAATTATAAAAAAGAACATTTACTTTGAAAATATTATTATAAGTTTATAAGGAAAGCTTTGACGATTTTATAATGGTGGAAAATAGCTGCAACTTCCGTATAAGTTAAATAAAAGACATCTGTACCTTAATTTTGTCGAAAAGTTTAAAAATGACCCTGTTTGGAAAACGATGGAAATATTCCTTTATAAACATCTTATAAAATTCAAAAAAGGTTTTAAATGTCTTTAAACTATATTATATAAAATAGTAAGAATGTGTTTAAATACATTTTTAAGAAACATGGATATGGATGATATAGAGGTCCCAGTAGATAATTACGTATAAATAATCTCAGATAATGATGAGATGGTGAAATAAACCATTACTGTGTACATTTAATTGGTTGAGGGTATGTTAACCTCATGTATAATGGTGAAATAATTGTAATTAAATAATACAAGATTCATATACATTAATATTATATCATGTATGATCTTTTAACATTTCTTTATTAATAATATCTTAGTATTATCGTTGTTTTAGTGTTAACAGATTCGTTTTCCGTTATATTCTTTGTTATATGAGTCATATTTGTTATGGATTGGATGTATCTTATTCATATCTAGAATTATATCAAGTCTCTAAACATTATTTTCAATCATATAATGAAAATTATATTTTAATGGATACGAATGGGAATGAATCTCATCACGTTTTTGGAGACAGTAATCCATACGTACTCATAGGAGACAATATCATTATTTTGATATTAAAATAATATATAATTGGATGGTATATCATATATACAGAATCATTATCATGTTATATTTATTATTTACATCAATTTTACTTCATTATTATATCGATACAAATTATAATGTATTGGATAATAATTACACCACAACGTGGAGACGATAAGCCGTACGTACGCATGTATAGTGACATGTCATTCAAAATATGGATAAAATAATGAATTTAGTCATATAATATTTTTAATAACATCACAGTATATATAAGATACTGGAGTTATTATTTTATAATGGAAAAAACAAAGAAAAAGGAAGTAGATGAGGAAAGGAACATGAAAGGGGTGAAGAAATATTTACCTCTTCTTCGGGTTCTTCATTTTTATTTGATCAAAAGGGCTCCTTAGGATGGATTTACTACTAAATTAAGGATTATAGGATTACGTTAGGATAATTGGTAGGTTATTTGGGCAGAGGTTGGCCGAGCCAAATGGACTTGAACGTGTGAATTAGAGATAAGGGGGAGTGACCTTTTATAAGAGAGGTGAGGGGCTCCTTAGGAAAGCTTGAAATATTATTTTATAATAAAATCATTTTCGATTTATAATGGCTCCAAAATGGATTATTTAAAGGATAATGTGGTTATGTGTCAAAAAACACTCATCCAATAAGTTTTAGACATTTTTGGGTCACTATATTAACTTTATATTTTAGATTTAACTCTAAGTTAAATAGTTTGACATTTACCATGTCTCTTTGTTTTTTTATATTATATGGTTAATAAACATACTATAAACTACCAAGAGAACCCCAATAAGTTCATTAATGATATAACTATCATCATATAAGACCTTTGGCCAATCCATAGATTTTTAGGAATATTATATCAATTAATAATATAATATTTGTTTTAAAAACTCCTTTATGTCAATTTTGACACTATTTAATAATTGATTTTTGATAAAGTCTTAAAAAATTTATTAATTAGAACCAAATTCATTTAATAAATCCAAACATGTAATATTAACCTATAAAATTCTTGTATTACATCAAACTTTATAATTATATTTATTTTATTCTTTAAAATACCAATTATTTGATTCAGTCATTAATAAAGAAACTATTTCATCATCATTGGGTCATAAATAAATTTAATTAATAAATGTCTAAAAATTATAAATAAAATACCATTATTTTTGAAATCATTTTATCTTTCTAATTAATATTTACAGTTGAAGAGATAAGACACATAACCCTATGTAAAAATTATTTTACAAAAATATATATGCTTATGACATTTTTGTATTTACTTTAACTTAATTAATATGAAGTGTAATTATAACTTACAAGTGGCTCCATGGGGTCCCATAATCAACCCAAAGATTACCATGGTCAGACATGTGTCATCTAATAGGTTTAGGACACATTTTAGGGAAATTTAATATTATAACCATGTAAGGGATGCTTTAGAATCATTTAAAATTCACAGAATTATAAAAGAAACCATTTAATTTTAAAATATTCTTATAAGCTTGTAAGGTAAGATTTGACAATTTTATAATGGTGGGAAATAGCCGCACCCACCGTATATTTTTAAAAAAGGCGTTCTTACCTTAATTTTGTCAAAAAGGTTAAAAAGGTCCTTGTTTGGAAAACGACGGAAAGATTCCTTTATAAAAATATTATAAAATTCAGACAGGGGTATAAATGAATTTAACCCATACTCTATAAAATAGTAATAATTTTTTGAAATACATTTTTAAGAAACATGGATGTGGATGATAAAGAGGTCCCAATAGATAATTACGTATAAACAATCTCGGATAATGAAGAGATTGTGAAATAAACTCTTACCTTGTACTTTTCCTTGGTTGAGGTTTGGTTAACCACCTATAAAATGGTGAAATAATTTTTATTAAATTATACAAGAATCATATACATTAATATGATATCATATATGATATTTTAACATTGGTTAATTAGTAATATCTTAGTATTATCGTTTTTCGTTGTTAACAGATTCGTTTTCCTTTATATTCTTTGTTATGTGAGTCATATATTTTGTGGATAGGATGTATCTTATTCAAATACAGAATGATAAAAAGTCTTTAAACATCATTTTTAATCATATAATAATATTTAGTCTTGAATGTATAAGATGGGGAATGAATCTCATCGCGTTCGTGGAGACGGTAATCCGTACATACGCTTGAGAGACAATATCATTGTTCAATATTAAAATAATATATAATTGGATGGTATATCATATATAAATAATAATAATAATGTTATATTGATTATTTACATCAATTTCACATCATTATTATAACCATCCAAATAATAATGTATTGAATAACAATTACACCACGATGTGGAGAAGATAAGCAGTATGTATGCATGTATGGTGACATGTCATTAAAAGGAAGGATAGAATAATGAATTTGGTTGTAAAATATTTATAATAACATCAGAGTATATATAAGATACTAGAGTTATTATTTTATAATGGAAACAACAAAGAAAAAGGAAGTGGAAGAAGAAAGGGACTTGAAAGAGGTGTTGAAATATTTACCTCTTCTTCGGGTTCTTCCTTTTGATTTGATCATAAGGTCTCTTTAGGTTGGATTTAATACTAAAGAATGTCCAATAAGATGAATAGAGGACAATTTAGAGGGTATTTGGGAAGAGGTTGTCTGATCCAAATGCCTTTGGAGAAGTGAATTAGAGAGAAGGGTGAGTGCCCTTTTATCAGAGGGGTGAGGGGCACCTTAGGAAAAGCTAGAAATTTTAATTTATAATAAAATAATTTTCGATTTTTAATAGATACAAAATATATTATTTAAAGGTTAAGGTGGTTATGGGTTGAAAACCACTCAAATAATTGATTTTATATAGTTTTGGGACACTATATTAACTTTATCATTTAGATTCAACTCTTAGTTAAAAACATTGACATTTACCATGTCTCTTCGTATTTTTATATTATATGGTTAATAAACACACTATAAATATCCAAGAGAACTCCAAGTGGTTCATTAATGATATAAATATCATCACATTAGTCCTTTTTCTGACCCTTAGATTTTTGGGAATATTATATCAATTAATAATATAATATTTGTTTTAAAAACTCATTTTTGTCAGTTTTGACACATTTTAATAATTGATTTTTTTTAGTCTTAAAAACATTATTAATTCAAAAGAAATTCATTTAATCATTCCTAAAATGTCATATTAACCTATAAAATTCTTTTATGGCCTCAAAAATTAAAATTATATTTATTTTAACATTTATTATACCAATTATTTTATTCTTTCATTAATAAGGAAAATACTTCATCATCATTGGGTCATAAATAAATTTAATTATTCAATGTCTAAAAATTTTAAATAAAATACCATTATTTAAGAAATAGTTTTATATTTACAATTAATATTTATAGATTAATATATAACATGTATAACCTTATGTAAAAATTATTTTACTAAAAGATATATGCTTTTTTCAATTTTGTATTTACTTTAACTTAATTGATATAAAGTGTCATTATCAATTTCAAGTGGATCCATGGGGTCCTAAAATCGACCCAAATATTCCCATGGTTGTAAATGTATCATCCAATTGTGTTAGGACACATTTTAGGGTAATTTAATATTATTATAATATTATTTTTTTACCCATATTTATAGGATTTACCATTTAACCATGCTAAATAAAATATTTACCAAAGTAATTATTCATAATGTCTAAAAAAGGATAACTATTTAAACAATTTGGACTTCCAAATTATAAATTTGGAATCCATTCTTCTAAAATAAAAACACAGACGTGGCAGAAATTAATTTAAAATTAATTTCCATTGTCAAAACGAAAAGCGTGTTTTTAAGAAATAATAACTATCAAAAGATTGACACTTGGTTATGTCCAGTTTAAATATGAAATTATTTCCAATGACCAAAATTTGATTAAATGGTAAAAATATAATCTAATTATACTTTAAAACCACTCAAATGTATAATTTATCGCTATTAATTATATCTATTAAAAATGTTGTTTTGAATATAAATTTAGTAATTTTTACTATTCATCAAAATATGAAAGTTATTAGAAAAGTCTAAAAAATTCAACCTAAGATAATTTCGATACTCCGAATCAAAAAACTAAGTCCATTTTGAATGGTAAAATGTATAATATTTCAAAAAGTGGGTATTACTATTCATAATGGCTAGTTTGATTGGTTGTGGTGTGTTAGAACTCAAAGTTGCGTACAACATACGCTATTGTATTATTCAAAGAGAAGCGTACCATGGAAGGATGGGGTGTTACATATATTATAATGAAACCAAGTAAAACAAAAAAATGTACACAAGGATTTTCATAATAAAAAAAGAAAACCGTTGTGTTTACAATGTGTTAAGATCACAAGGAAACATCCTACCCCAATATGCCTAATAAAAAGCCTACCAGAACTACGGGAAGGCCCCCTACAAAGACAACATGACACAGTAAATAAAGCATATCCTTCGGGTCAGTTAAAATAAATAACAACCCCACCATGATCACATAAACCATGCTGAGCATCAACGACATAATAAGAACCATCTCTTTCTTCTTCTTGAGTTTAGGACACTCTAAGGAATGGTTTTATAGGGGATCAACCCGACTATTGCACTGGTGACCATTGAAAGATAACAGTTATAATTATACCCATTGGACTTTTTTAGGATAATTGAAATTATTTAAATATTTATTAGTTTCCAAATATTTTAAATATATTGAAAATTATAATTAAACCATCATTTTTGAACTCTAAAAGGATATGAGTTAAAAACTTCGTTTCAACCATAAGTGATTTTTAAAAGTATTACAGAATTCAAAGCACTTTGTGAATATTTCAAATATAATGTAATGATTTTCATTTCTTAAATAATGTTTTAAACTATGTTTAAATTCATCAAATTAAATTATGTTTTTGATTAAATTATGTTTTATATGATACTAGCACAAAAATTATCATATAAGTTTAATAAAATCTCTTCTTTTATAACATTATGTGTTAAAAATGTTTAGTGTTTATATTTTTAGAAATACTTTTAACCGAGAAAATGTTTATTTTTTATTCATTAATGTTTAATAATATAAATTCTATGTAGTTTTAATAAATTAATTGTTTTCTCTCCTTTAAAACATTTTAATTTTGAGTGTAAAATTTTATAGAAAATTGGCCCGCTAGGGCCTTCCCTTTATGGCTAGGGCCATGGGAGGAAACTCACACAAAGTGGCTGAGCCTATAACCTCAGACCATGCCATGGCTGGCCCAATCTTGAGTAGAGGTCCCCCAAAGGGCACACGGGAGCAGGAGCGTGGAGTCGCACCACAGTAGGGGCGAGGCTGCGACAGAGCATGGGTAGGCCAAGGCCTGCGGGGGAGGGGCTGCAGCCCATATATAGGTCCCCCTTTGTGTCTTCTGTGTGTTTTCTGAGCAGTCGTTGGGGGTCTCGGGCTTATAAGGGAGGAAAAACAGCACACCATTTTGATGTGGGAAGTGTTTTTTTGGGCAAAACACGATATACGCCATTGGATCACATCATGTGTGATCTGGACTGCCAATCATGATCTTGTTTTCGACCTTCAGCAACCGCAGTTTTCTACCTTGTTTTTAATGCTATTCGATATACCACAGATCTAATCACGACTGTTAGTGTGTTTTAAAATTCTATGTCAAACCGAGACACTCTGATGAAACTCCGATTTAATTTGAGCCACCTGTTTCTTTTTAAAAGCGTCGATGCGCATCGGCCCTTCGATCATGATCAGGATTGATCTGGACTATCCATTTTTCTCTGGATTTCCCTCTTATTGCATCGTCTTCTTCTTCCTTTGCATGGGTTTACACCAGTAACCCTACACCTATGGCACTCTCACGTTTTCTTCCCCACTAACCACTGGGGACCTTCCTTGTCTCCCATTTTCATCAAGCACGACACTGCCCATTTAATGCACCACAAGGGGGTTCTTTTTTTTTTCATGAAAGGTTGTGTTTTCTTTTTTGTATATAAGTAGCTAGTTGCACCCCAAAGAAATCTTGGGGTTTCTCCCCACTCAAGCCTCCAGCAAGTCCCATCTAACCACCCACATGTTCTCCTCCCCTGGTTTTAATGTAAAAGTTTATTTTTTCCTTTTTTAGTTGTTTTGAATATACATGTACCTACGTGTATATGTATACTCATAAAGCATTGAATTTTAAATAACCCTATGGGTTAGTTGAGATCCTATTTATATCCAAACCTAAGACTCTAAATTTTGTATTTTCGGAGTATTTTTAGGTAGTTTAATGTTTACAAATTTTAAGAAATACTCTATATATAAATATAAATATATATATATATACAGTTATATATACTTCGGTTATATATATATGAATAGGAATGGCCTTTCCATTTGAGTATAAGCCCACGAACACTCCATCCAGTAAGAAAAGATTTCAAGATAAGAACTTCAAATGAAAGAGTAGTATTTGCGTATGGAGTTTTTTTATAATTGATTATGAACTACGCATACACATATGCCCATAATTATATATATATATATATATGATAATATATATGGAAAATGTTATTTATGTTCGTTTTTAATAGAATTATATGGGTAGGTATTCATAAGCAAAATTTTATGGCCAAGGGCATGACCTGCCTTATATAAAACATTGATAAACTAATATCCTTAGGTGTTAAGGCACATGGATGTGCCAATCCATTTAGTATAAGTGCAGTTACATACATATGTCTTATATGTTGCATGAAACTTTATTATACCCAGTTTGAGGTCTTAATACTTAAGTCCCAAGTTTAAGTGGATATTTAAAACATAAGAATTGTTTTGTTATTCAAAACAAATATCCACATTTATGTGTCAATTATTTTCTTATACTTTAAATGATATTGATTATGGTGAGGATTCATGATTTCGATTATGGACATAATTCTGTGGTATACAAAGGCTTCTTGGAATTGAATGATTTAGCATCTCCAAGCCTAAAACCCTACAAGAATTTTCTTTCGCGTACTTTTTATTGAATTAGTTAATAAGGTTTTAGAATTATGAGAATAACATTGCATGTGAAAAATTATATTTTTGTTTTTCTTTTAGTACATTGGATGTTAATCTACATGCCATAATCTACCATTCTTTTAACAATTTAATGACAGCCGTATAATTGTTAGCTCGATTTTCTTTAACATCTAAATGCATGTATCACATTATAAAATATGCAAATGTTAAAGGATGGAATACAATTACAATGACGAATTATTTATGATGTTATCCAAAGTAGTATACCTTGAATAATTAGAAATGAGTAAATAATTATTCAAAATGCTAAGGCACATTTTGAATATACAACCCCTTTTGGAATATGAGGAGTGTTTTGGACTAGTAAGTTCCAGGTTGGGGACTGGTATGAGTAAGCCCTCTGGGTTGGAGTCCAGTAATAGATGCTCTCTAGGATAGAGTATGGTTACATATTCTCTCCAAGATGGATTCCTGTAACAGATGCTCTTCGGGTTAGGGTCTGATTATAGTAAGCCCTAGGTCTTGTTTTGAGGCCTTAACATAGAAGTTCAACTTTTTATATTCCAATATTATGCTTATGATAATTAATTTTCCTAATGGGTATTAAACTAGTAGAATATCCAAGGTTAAGAGCCAATAATTATGAGTATGAGAAAAGTAAGAGTTTATGGAATGACGTGTGTTAAACTATAAGTTCCTGCCCTTTTCTGGAGTTAATCGTGGGCACATTTTTAGGTACTTTTGATGTTTTATGTACCCCTGTTTTGGAGTATTGACTGGGGGTGCGTTTGGGTGAACCTTTTAGGAAAACAAAAGGACAAAGGGTTTTGCATGGTTTGCGCACGGTTTGAAAAACCCTGCGACCAAACTATTCCAACCAAGCTGGACTAGATGGAGAAGTGCACATAGTTTACACATTGTTTGACAAACCATGCTACCAACCCATGTAGACCATGAAAATCTAGACAGTGAGGTTCTCACGGTTTGTACACGGTTTGACAAACCATGTGCCACTGTCCATGAAACAGTGTGTGCAATTTTTAATTCAAAAAATTATTTTTAAAACCACCTGATCCCTGAGACTTCATTATTTTTTGACCTTGGGTCGGGTTTTGGCAATTTCTAGGTTTTTCAATATACTCTTGGAGAGATTCCATGGCGATCCAAACACCTTTTCTCAATATTGAAGCCTCAGAGTGAAGATCTACTCTTTTTTCGGTAAGTAGATTTCATCTTGTTGTTTCTTCCATTCTTTCCTCTAACATTCCTTGATCTTTTAATGAGATATTTCCATCTTTTCCATGTATCTAAACCTATGAGTTAAGGTATAGATATGGGATTGTGGATCTAGATCTAGTTTTCAAAGAACATGATGTCTTTATTCTTATTTTGGTTTTAAAGGATTTAGATCTAGAACATGATCGACGACATTGTGCCGCTCGGATTTTGGGGATTTTCTTTGGGATAACATCCATAAATTAATCAAGGTAGGTGGTTTAAAATCCAATCCCATAATCTCATCTTGTTAGGTATATGAAATTGTATAAATGTCTTGGTATAAATAATTAATTGGGGGTTTGGTTATACGGTTCGTTGTGAATTGTGGATCTAGTTGAATATGGGGGAGAGTTATGATGAAAGGATAAAGATGATTAAACATTTTAATATGGTTGTATATGTGAATTAGATATTTTATTTGAAAAAGGGTTGTGGGACATATAATGACTCTACTAATACCCATAGAGGTTCTAGACATGGCGATCTAGAACCAATGACATGCATGAAATTGATATTTTATGGGACAAGGACTGATGCTCCTAATACCTTTGGGGCTATGAGATAGGGACTGATGCTCCAAATTATCATATATGTGCTAGATATGACGTTCTACACTCATTCATTTATTTTTTACTACAGTTTCATTTGGCTATTCACAAACTTAATATTGTGACGTAGTAATTATGAATTGAACATGGAAAATGGTTTAGGCTCTTACACAGGCCGGAGAAGGCATTGTGTTTTGGGTTTTCTTAGGAACCTGGATGTTTAACGTATTAAAGATTGGTTAATTAGATAAATATAATTGTTTTCCCTATTGTCTTGCTTTATTATAAATTCAACTACATACACTGCTTATGACTGGGTTTAATTTTGACACTATTGGTGGTGATCTACCGAGTCATACTCACACCCTACTCGGGATGCCTGATTGGTACTTGAATAGACTTTGTTGTTGTAGGACATGGCATGGGTAAGAGACCTGGTTAGAGTGCTATTTGTGGTTGGAACATGGAAGAGGGAACAAGATGCGGTTTAGCGAACCATTTGGAGTAGTTGTGTCGTTACTTTCAGTTTCATTGTAGACACTTGGAACGTGCATATTCATAGAATGTTTTACCTTTTAGTTGAGAATGATATTTCCAGTTTTGATTATGCTAGTGACATTGTACTGTTATATTTATATGTGTTTACGCTATTTCATGGTTACTTCCACTAGTATATTATTCTAATAACATAGGGTATTGTCTCCCAAAGACTGACTTATTAGACCCTCACTGCTAGTCGGCACCCTCTGGCATACGGGGAGGAGCACTTGATGGCTTGTGACCAACCAGTTCGGAGCACCGTTTAGTGGGTCTCGGGTCGGGACGTTACAAAGTAGTATCAGAGGTATATTTTATTTTTCTACTTTTGTCTTACTATTTGGGGATTGTAGGTAGTGAATTAGGGAAATTCGGGGCTTGATAACGAGGTCGTGCATGAGAGTTGCAAACCCATGTATGGGGGAAAACTCAAGTACTCAAGGTGGGATTGCTGTTATTGCTATTTGTCGTTACAGTTGAATATTATTTAACCTTGGGTGATTCACATATTGTGTGGTGTGATTATTATTTATGGAATTTTTTGAGTATTGATTCATGGCCTAGAATTACATGAGTGTCTCGTCTACATACATCATTCTAGGCACTCAAGATTATTGGGACATGCATCATATCGGGCATGCATGGGAAAACAGATTATGGGTAGATTGTTGAACTTAAACTATTTATTTTCCTTGCTTGTAAAATTGAAATGAACATGGTGTATAATTTTGAAATTGAAAGAAATAATTTTTATGTTATATGAATAATTTGGGAGTGTGTAATTGTGGTAGCATTGTGAATTTTTTTCTATGATTCAAGTTTGGTTTTGTAGAATTATGCCTCCACGACGTTTGTTGAGAGGATTAGAGAGGGGTATAGTAAGAATTGGTCTTCCAATGAGTGATCCTAAAGCACCAATAGTAACAAATGAAGAAATGGGGGAAAAGTTTCAATAGAATCTCACCCATTTCTGGAAAATGATGGAAAGAGAACCAGGAAGGGTTGTGAAAAGTAAGTCTGGTCTTATGAGGGAGTTTCAGTTGCAGCACCCACCGACTTTTACAAGAGAGGGTAGTCCGAGGAAAGATGAGTTATGGATTTAATCTACCCAGAATAAACTTGACCACCTAGAGACACCGGTTGAGAAGAGATTCAAGTTGGCAGCTTCCATGTTGCATGGTCTTGAGAAATGTTGGTGAGAAATCTAGACACAGAATGGGCAGCTGGAAGCTATGGAGTGGAAGGAATTTTAGGAGAAGTTCATTGAGAACTTCTATCCAAAGATGCTCAGATAGGATAAAGAAGATGAATTCATGAAGAAAACTCAAGGAAATATATCTATAATGGACTATGTTGGACACTTTACAGACATACAATGTTTTTCTCCAGCATTGGCAGTAGACGAGGCCACTTCAGCAAGACGATTTCATGATGGAGTTAAATGTGAAATAAAGTCTCAAGTGAATATTTTCAGGCTGATGAAGTTTCCAGAAGTGGTAAATCAGTCTCTCATCTATGAGGGGAACCTGAAAGAGGATTATAGTGGTATAAAAATGGTTTTTACTGGATGGACAGGTGGTGAAAAGTTTGAGAGCTGGAAGCGACGTTATGACAATGTGACCAAGAGAGGTGGGAGACAGAGTAACCTGGCAGAGGGGTCGTTTACACAGGACCTTACCTGAATGTTTTTCCACAAGTGTGCAAGGCCAGGACATTATTGTAATCAATTTCCCCAACCTCCTATTGAATGAAGATCCTATGGTAGGATGGGACATCTCCAGAAGTTCTGCAAGAACCCAAAAGATTTCAGTGGAGATGGAATATCTAAACAGAGTTAGAGTGTGGGAAGGGGACCCTCTTCACCATTTCAATCCCGATGCTGGAGTTCTACTGGATGAGGTGGTAAGGGTTATAAACATGGTGCTCTTGGGAAGCAACACCCATATCAGTAGATTGGTACAAGTCAGGGGAGTCAGATGGAATCATAGGGAAGATGAGTAGCATAGTTGCATGCAGTACAACATATAGTTGGGGATAGCTATACTAGACCATCGATAGTGAGAGGTACTATTCTTATGGATTCTACTTTATCTAATGCCTTATTTTATACTGGTTCCTCTCATCCCTTTATATCTAAAAAAAATTGTTAATTGTTTGAGTTTGGGGGTGGATTTTGTGAGCGGGGATATAACGATAGTCACGCCTTTGGGGGTAAAGTCTAAATATATCTTTATGTGAAAGGGATGCTCTCTTGATATTGGGGAGTGCATCTTCTATTGGGATCTCTATATCCCTGGTATGATAGGATTCAACATAATCCTAGGTATGGACTGGTTAGTCACATACCGAGCCCACATTGATTGTTATCATTAGAGGGTGACATTGATATCACTTTTGGTGACCGTTACATTCATCATGGGGAGTGGGATATCCATACAGGCCAAGCGGTTCCAATTACTCAGCAACTAGGAGAGATCACAACCCAAGCTGCTAGTCTTTTACTAGATTTCATAGGTGTTAGGAATGATTTCCTTCCACAAGTGGTTGATTTGTTTCAGGATGTACTCCTGGAAGACATCTCAGGGCTACCACCTCAGAGAGATGTTGAATTTACTATTGAGATCATGCTAGGAGCTGAGCCAGTATCTATTCAACCATATATAATGGAACCAACAGATCTTAATGAATTCAAAGCTCAGTTGGATGACTTGAAGGGTAAAGTATTTATCCATCCAAGTACGTTGTCGTGGGGATCACCTGTACTGTTTACAATGAAAGCTGATGGGAGTTTATGTTTGTGTGTCGATTACTGGAGCTTGAACAAGATTAATGTGAGGAACCGATATTATCTTCCGCGTATTGATGATCTGTTTGACCAGTTGAAGGGAGCCTGTGTTTTAACAAAAATCAACTTGGGATTGGGGTATCAATAGTTGAGATTTAGGACTTATGATATACCAAGGACTAATTTTAGGTGTACATATAGGCTTTATGAGTTTGTTGTAATGACATCTAGGTTAACAAATGCACCGGAAGTGTTTATTTCTATGATTAATAAGATCTTTCTTCAATACCTAGATTAGTTTTTGGTAGTATTTGTGGACGACATCTTCGTGTACTCAAAGACTCGTAATGATCATGCCCAACATCTTGACATCATCCTGAGTACACAGAGAGAGCATTAGCTATAGGCCACGCTATCTATGTGTCAATTTTGGATTGATCAGACACACTTCTTGGGACACATCATCTCGAAGAACGACACTTCAGTGGATCCAGAGAAGGTTCATGTAGTGATTTCGTGGGAGCAGCCCAAGAATATTTTTGATATCCAAAGCTTTCTGGATTTAGCTGGATATTACAGAAGATTTATCAAAGACTTTTCCTGTTTGGAAACACCACTTTCGGGCTTGACCAAAAAGGGAGTAATGTTTGAATGGTCAGAGGCTTGCGAGACATCTTTTCAACAGTTGAAGAAGCATTTGACGTCCAAACCAATTTTTTCTCTACCTAAGTTAGGTGAATAGTAGATGTTGTATTGTGATGCTTCTGGGATAGGACTCGGAGCTGTGTTGATGCAAAGATATAAAGTTGTGGCAGACGAGTCTCGATAGCTAAGGCCTCATGAAAGGATTTATCAAATGCATGACCATGAGTTAACAATGGTGGTTTATGATTTGAAGTGTTGGCGACACTACCTCCTGGGTGAAAGGTTTACAGTTTATACTGATCAAAAGAGTTTGAAGTACATATTTTCTCAACGTGATTTGAATCTTAGACAGTATAGATGAGTTGATTAAATGCAGAATTTTGATTTTGAGCTGGTATATACACATGGGAAAGGAAATTATGTGGCTGATGCTTTGAGTAGGAAGAATCAGACTCATATTGTTCAGGAATCTAGTGTCGAGTGGAAGATGATGTCGTTGCCAGTTGAAATGCACGTTGTGGTTCAGGAGTGAGAAGAGAAAATAACACTCTTGTCGGTTGTAGTGGAGTTTACACTTTTGAGATGAATTATGGAAAAGCAATATGAAGACACTGGATACTTATCCTTGTGGGAAAACATTGAAGGTGGGGAGACACCTTTAGACTAGAAGATAGACGAGAATTATATCATTTATATGAAGAATCAGGCTGTTGTTCCTACGAGAACTTAAGAGGAGCTCATGGGGGAATTTCATGCCTCAAGATGGGCAGTGCACCCTGGTGTGGCCAAAATGTATCATGATCTGTGATGACAGTTTTGGTGGCCAGGCATGAAGAAGGAGATAGCATGTTTTGTGACATGATGCTTTACCGGTTAGTAGGTGAAGGCAGAGCATCAACAACATGGAGGTTTTGTACAAAATTTTTACATTCCATAATGGAAGTGGGATGACATGACCATGGACTTCATGATAGGTCTTCCAAAAACACTTATGAAGAATGATGTTTTTTTGGTCATTGTGGATCGAATGAAAAAGGTGGAACATTTCTTGCATATAAGGGAAACTTTTATATTTGAGCAGTTGGGAGAGATATATTTATAGAATATAGTTCGATTGCATGGGGTTTCATGAACTATAGTTTCAAATTGTAGTTCATGGTTTACTTCGCGCTTCTAGAAGGGCATGCAGAAGGCACTTGGTACACATGTTTTATTGAGTTCTTGTTTCCATCCACAAACATATGGATAGTCAGAGCGTACTATACAAGTGGTTGAGGATATATTGAGGGTGTGTGTACATGACTTCATTGGTACATGGGAGAAGCACCTAGCTTTATTGGGGTTTGCCTATAAAAATAGTTATCATGAAACTATATAGATGGAACCATACGTGGCACTTTATGGTAGGCCATGTAGATCACTACTATGCTAGATGGAAGCGGGTGAGTCAGAGTTGTTGGGACCGAGTCTCACATAGAAGATGACTGAATAGGTTCAGCTAATAGACAGAGGAAACCTCTAGAGTTTGGACTCGGTGATCACGTTTTCCTTTGGGTATCACCTAGGTTGGGTCACCACATGATACAAAGTCAGGAAACATTGGCACCCAAGTTTGTTGGACATTTTGAGATCATGAAGAGAGTTGAGCTTGTAGCATACCAATTGGATCTTCCACAGAAATATAGTGCAATGAATGATGTTTTCCATGTATCGCAACTATGACGGTATCAACCCAACCCTTCTCATGAGATTGATGTGGATGCTGTTGAGCTAGAGATAGATGCATCCATCGAAGAGCATCTGATACTTGTGTTAGATCACAGTGAGAAGGTGTTTAGGGTAATGACCGTACTGACAGTTCGTGTTTTATGGCAGCATGGCCGTGTGCAAGAAGATACACGAGAACATGATACAAATATACAGACTCAGTGGGTCGATATTTTTAGCTCAGAATCACAGAAAAGTTCGGGAGTACATCTCAAGGACTAGCTGTTATAAGGTGAGGAGAATGTAAGATCCTAGCCTTTTCTGGCGGAAATCTCAAGCATGTTTTCAGGTAATTTTCATGTTTTTAAGTACCCCTTTTTTGGAGTAGTGACATGGGGTGTGTTTGGGTGAACTTTTAATTAAAACAAAAGGGGAGTGGGTTGTGCATGGTTTGTGCATGGTTTGACAAACCGTACAACCAAACCTTTCCAACCTACCAGGACTGGACATAGAAGTACGCACGTTTTATGCACATTTTCAAAAACCCTGCAACCAAACCATGTGGACCATGAAAATATGAATAGTGAGGTCGGCATGGTTTGCACACAGTTTGAAAAACCATGCCCCACTGTCCAAGAAATCGTGCATGCGGTTTTTACTTCTAAAAATCATTTTTAAAACCACCCGAACTCTGAGGATTCCTTATTTTATGACCGTTTAATTGGGCTTAGAAATTTATATGTGTCTCGAAATCCTCTTGGAGAGATTTCAAGATGATCCAAACACCTTTTCTCAAGATTGAAGGCTCGGATTGAAGATCCTATCTCCATTCGGTAAGTGGATTTCATCCAGTTGTTTCTTCCATTCTTTCCACTAACTTTCCTTATTATTTCTATTGGAGATTTACCTCATTTCCATGGATCTAAATCTATGAGTTAAGGTATATATCTTGGATTAAGTATCTAGATCTAGTTTTGTATGATCTTGATGCATTTGATCTTATTTTGGTTTTAAAGGATTTAGATCCAAAACTTGATCGACGACGTTGTGCCAATCAGATATTCGGGGTTTTCAATGGGCTAACTTCGATCAATAAATCGAGGTGTGTGGTTTAAAATACAATCCCACAGTCTCATCTTGTTAGGAATATGTAGTTGTATAAATGTCGTGGAATAAATAATTAATTGATGGTTTGGTTATGCAGTTCATTGTGAATTGTGGATCTAGTAGAATATGGGTGAGAGTTATGCCAGAAGGATAAAGATGATTAAACATTTGAATATGGTTGTATATGTGAATTGGATATTTGATTTGAAAAGGGTTGTGGGACATGGACTAATGCTCTCAATACCCCCAGATGTTCTAGACATAGCGTTATAGAACCAATGACATGCATGAAATTGATATTTTATGGGACAAGGACTGATTCTCCAAATACCCATGGGGTTGTGAGACAGGGAAAGACGCCCCAAATACTCACATGTGTGCTAGACATGTCGTTCTACACTATTACATTTATTTTGTTCTATGTTTTCATTTGGATTTTCATAAACTTAATATCGTGACATAGTAATTATGAATTAAATAGGGAAAATGGTTTAGGCTCCTACATGGGCTGAAGCAGGCATTGTGTTTTGGGTGTTCCTGAGAACCTGGATGTTTAACTTATTAAAGAAAGGATAATTGGATAAATATAGTTGTTTTCCCTATTGTCTTACTTTATTATTAATGCAACTACAAACACTTCTTAGGACTTGATTTGTTTTTGACAATGTTGGTGGTGATCTACTGAGTCATATTCACACCCTACTCGGGCTGCCTGATTGGTACCCGAATATACATTGTTGTTGCAGGACAGGACAAGGATAGGAGCCGTGGTTAGAGTTATGTTTGGGGTTGGACCATGGAAAAGGGAACCATTCATGGGTCGGGACCCATTTGGAGTTTTTGTGTCTTTAATTTCATTTTCATTGTAGACACTTGGCACTTGCATAGTCATATCACGTTTTAACTTTCAGTTGAGTATGGTATTTATGGTTTTGATTACGCTAGTGACATTGTACTATTTTATTTATATGTGTTTTCGCTATATCATGGTTACTTCTACTAGTAATTTATTCTGATAACTGAGGGTATTGTTTCCCCAAGACTGACTTACTAGACCCTCACTGGTATTCAACACCCTCTGGCATACGGGGAGGCACGCTTGAGGGCTTGTGACTAACTGACTCGGAGCACTGTTCAGTGGCTCCCTGGTCGAGAAATTACATAAACAATCAATGAATTAGTTTATATTATATGAAATTGTAGTTTTTTCCTTTACGTGCAACTATTATTATTAATTTCTCTTAGCTGTTTAATTTGTGCTTACATATTCTAAGGTCTTACATGTTTAGAATGCTTTTATTTTTTACACCAAATAAGAATGCCTATGTTTGAATCATATATCCTAGTAACTCTATTAGAATGTTTTTAATTGAGAACTTTTATGACATATTAATTATGTTAATGCTTTTATTTAAGAAAAATGTCCTTTGGAAGGTTTTAAAGAATGTTTTCAAAAGTTACATTGGTTTAACTTAAAAACCCTTTACTTGGCATTCATATGATCAACCTACGTTTTGATCTAAATTTTTCATGTAAAAAGTTTTAACAGATGAAACATTTCATAAGTAGTTAGTTTCCCAGAGCCTAAACTGAATTTGATCTCTTGTATGGGACATTATGTGACGTTTATCAGTTCATGTTTTTTTGAACACGACACATCATGTTCAGAAGGCACCGGCTTATGGTTTTCTGGGATCGGGTCTCCACAGTTGGTAATAGAAGAATAGATTCGTATAACTCTAGAAAACCAGATTTGAAACAAATAAAAAATTTACATAAGCATTAATAAATATGATGTTTTCTAATTTTCAGATGGATGATTAAGGTATAAATATTCTGTCCCTTTTTAGTGAGGCCCTGGAAATCATAATTTCAATAGCCATCCATGAAAATTATATAAAATATGCCTATATCTGAATGTCATGAAAACATATCTACGATATATCCAATTCTCCCTGAGTACTTCAATTCCACTGAAGAGCGGGTATGGATTACATATTTATGATGCAAGACTAATTTACTTTCTATGCACGATGAGGAATGTACTATGAGGGAATTTTCAGATGTTTCAACACAGCAGAAGGTATCCAGTCCCTCATGGACTTCCAAGAAGAAGTAGCAGCAGGAGAACTCCGTGCAGTGTATATGCGTCATGTACTGTTCTATGGCCATTACGGTCAAGTAATGGTCTTCAGAGTTCTTGAATAAAATGCCACCCGATCGGTGTAAAGACATCAAGTGCTTACTGATGTCTCTCAACTATAGACCCCTTATGTCATACTATAGAGACACTATAAGTGCTTCCACGATATTGAACCTAATTGATCGGGATGCATATGGTTTAGGAGGATCGATAGTTTTCAACTTGATCTGAGGATTCATGTATTAGGAAACTGGGGAAACCATTAGTCTTCCCTTTTTTTGAAGAAGTGGTGGTATGAGAACACAATTTGTTATCCCTTTTTTCTTTCTTCTATCATGTCTGTTTTTATGTTTATAAATAGGTTTACCCGATTGATCTTTCAGATGGAAGGACAAACCCACATGATATCTCAGCCTGTTGAGATACTCGAGATTATTGCGATCAAGATCTGTGAAGAAGAGTATCGTCTGTTCGCAAATCTGTGAAAAACGTTCAAGAAACTATATGAAGTGACAAACAGTCCAGATATTCTCTGCACCTTTCAAGGGAATGCTTGCATCTACTACAACGTAGGCTCAACACAATTGGACGAGTGTAGGCGAATAAGAAAACACCATGAAGGACTTTTCCTATGATTCACCATAGGCCTGAACTATACGGCTAGGGTAAGATTTTGAGAGGATTTTTTAGAGGGGAACTTTTGTGCGACCAACATGTATGAACTCCTCAGTGTTATCCTATATGTCAATGTCTAAAACTTGGATATTCTTTATTGAGACCATGTTTGGAATGTTCTTCGTGTGTTAGTCTATTCATATATTTCAAAACCTGCAACTATTCGAGGCTCCCTTTGGAAGCCTGAGTGTTTGATGCATGAGTTCAACCCCTTCGGTTCGAGGTGTGTCTGGATAAGAGAACTAGAGGAGTTGAGAGTCAATCTGGGTTCCCCAATGAACACACCTAAGTATCCTCTATGATGGGAGATGTGGTGAGAACATCGAAGATCCTATATGGATATATGAAATGAATTACAAGGATGCAATTCATTGTTGGGGGGATAATGAAACAACCCGAAAAATTATTCCTCTCATATTGATAAGTTTATGTTTTTTTTGAGTTCCTTGATAACTTATCAAACTTGTTTCTATTGAGGAGAAATAAAATTATCTAAATTTATATTACAATGCAACTGAGTAAAACACACAAATAGACACAAGGCTTTTCATAATTAAAAAAACACTGTAATGTTTACAATGTGTTAATATCCCAAGGAAACATCCTACCCAAATATGCCTATAAAAATCCTATCAGAACTATAGGAAGGACCCCTAAAAAGACAACAAGTCATGGTAAAAAAAGAAGATCCTTCGGGTCAGTGAAAATAAAGAACACCACCACCATGATCACATAAATCGTATTGAGCATCAATGACATGAAAAGCACCATCTCTTTCTTCTTATTGAGTTTAGGACACTCTAAGGCATGGTTTTATAGGGGATCAACCCGAACGTTGCTCTGGTGAATGTTGAATGCTAATGCTTATAATTTAGCCATTGGACTTTGTTAGGATAATTGAAATTATTTAAATATTAATTAGTTTCCAAATATTTAAATTATGATTAAAATTATAAATAATCCATCATTTTTGAACTCTAAAATGATACGAGTTTAAAACATTTCTTTACCCATATGTGATTCTGAAAAGTATTATGGAATTCAAATCACTTTTTGAATATTTCAAGTAAAATGTAATGATTATCATTTCTTAAAAATTGTAGTAAACTATGTTTAAATTCTTCAAATTAAATCATGCTTTTGATGAAATTATGTTTTCTATGATACTAGCACAAAAATTATCATATAGGTTTATTAAAATCACTTTTTTATAAAATTTTGTGTTAAAAATGTATAGTTCATATAATTTTAGAAATAATTTTAACTAAGAAAAAGTTTATTTTTTATTAACTAATTTTTAATAATATAATTTCTATATAGTTTTAATAAATGAATTGTTTTCTCTGCTTTAAATTTTTATAATTTTGAGTGTAATATTTTGTTAAAAAAATTGGCACGCTAGAGCCAGCCCTTTATGGCTAGGGCTAAGGGAGGCATATCCATCAAAGTGGCCGAGCCTAATCCCTCAGCCCAAGTCAAGGCCGACCCATGCTCGGGCCAAGGTCCCTCGAAGGGAACATGAGAGTAAGAGCACAGAGGCACACCACCGCGGGGGAAAGGCTGCGGCAGAGCATCTGTTTGCCAAGGACTGCAGGGGCGGGGCGAGAGCCCATGTATAGGGCCACCTTCATGTGTGTTGTGAGTTTTCCGAGCAGTCGTTGGGAGGCTCAGGCTTATAAGGGATGTGAAAAAAGATAGTCGTTTCAATGTGGGAAGTTTTTTTTCGGGTGAAACGAGATATGGGCCATTAGATCGCATCGCGTGCGATCTGGACCGCCGATCACGATTTCATTTTCGACCTTTAGCATCTTCGGTTTTACACCGCATTTTTCTACACCATTCGATCTACAACAGATCTAATCGAGGTCACCACTGTGTTTTAAAATTCCAAGTCGATCCAAGACCGTCTAATGAAACTATGATTTAATCTAAGCCACGCGATTCTTTTTAAAAGTGCAGAGGTGACTTTGCCCTTGGATCAAGATCGGGATTGATCTGGACCATCTGTTTTGTCTGGATTTCCCTCTTATCGCGTTGTCTTCTTCCTCCTTCACATGGGTTTACACCAGTGAACCTACACCTATGGAACCCTCTTGTTTACTTCGCCATGACCGTCGGGGACCCTCCTTGTCTCCCCTTTTCTTCAAGAACACCACCGCCCATTTAATGCACCGCAAGGGGCTATGTTTTTGAGTGAAATGTTGTGTTTTTTTATATAAGTAGATGGCTTCACCTGTAACGACCCAATGTTTCATTAATGGAAAATCCCTATTGATCCATTTAATTGTATCTTTATAAAAAAAATGTTTTTATAAGATGTCAACTTCTTAGGTTTTATGATAAGAGTTGTGACCATTACTTTTATAGCCGTTGAACATGGATCACATGATTATTATAAATATAGGTCTTTAACGAACCCAATTTTTACTCAGACAAAGGAAGCGATGACCTCATCCAGTAGAATTGCCCCATACAAAGCCCATTTGTTGGAGCTTGGAAAAGAGGTGGCATGCTTGGGCTTCGCCCTTGACCAAGCCCAATCTGAGCTTCATTATGTCAAGCTCGAACGTGACCGTCTACGAGAAACGTGGAAGTTGATTGAAATTACCACTCGAGCGATGTTATCCGAGCCACCCCAAGAGTCTGTCACCATCGCACACCTTACCCTTAGGACTTATGCAGCTGTTTTAAGGGGTTATGTAACAGATAACTAGTACTATGTTCATGTACATTATTTTTGAATATAATAATGAAAATAATTTCTAGTCATTTTTGATACATTGTAAATAGTTTTTAAAGTACAAATGGTGTTTTTAGTTATTATTTAATTAAGAAATCTATTTTATTAAATTAAGGGATTTTTGAATTAAATAATATTTTAATAAAATAATAATATTTTTATCAAATTAATTAAATATAAATGATATTATAAATTTATGAATGCAATTAAAATGTTATATTAAGGTTTGAAATCCATTTTTGTCAAAACCCATGAATTTTCGATAAATGTTGGTTTTTATTTTAAAAGTGAAAATTAACATATTTAGAATTTTTTTTACATAAAATAAATGTCATTTCTGGAATCAGGAGGTCGAAATTATCCAACGGTGAATTTTTCATAATTTTCTGAGACAGTCAAATGTTTGGGTAAAAATTAAATACCGTTTAAATATATAATGTGTTTTATGACATCATAATGACCCAATGGTGATGTAATAAAATACTATAATCCTTATGTTCGGCCAATATATGTTTTAACATTAAAATAAAGTGATTTTGGGTTTGTTTGACTTAATTTTCAAAGCATTAATGAACCCCTCAAAACTTATTCAACACTTTGCCTTTTTAAATTAATTTCCATGGGAGTGTGACTCACCTCCACATAAGAAACCTTATTATTTTAATAAGTTCGGACCTTAGCCTTGTAAAATATTTTTTTTCCTATTTCCGTTTCCAGAAACCATGGTAAAAAACCACGGGATGGTTTGCGGTTTGGATTAGTTTAATATAAGGGGTCCCAAACCTAAATAATAAAAAATTCTCTCACCTTTCCTATATAAACCCAACCAAGATCCCACTTCCTCCTCACTAAAATCCTTTGGAGTTCGTCCAAACTCTGCCCTACTCTCTCTAGATTCCTCCCATGGTTACCCCAGCTCCCAAGAAGCCTCTCACAAGCCTCTCTCTAGCCTTTGGAAGCACACTTCCAAGTAAAAGTTTGTTATTCCTTTCTCATTGTTGTCAATTTTCTTTAAGTTGTATTGCCCTTTTAATTTCAATTATGAATGTTAAGGTATGGTTTTGAGCCTCCCCACATACTGCCCTCTTATTGTTTGAATGATGGTAGACCCCTTTCTCTCTCATTAAATGCCTCCCATGTACACCTGTTACTATGCCGAAATTCCGAAAGGAACTTCTCTCTCTTATTTTACATTCAAGCAATACTTTTGTATCATGAATCTAAATTCCTTTTCAATTGTTTGGACATGTATATATATGACCTCCTTACTGTCCATTACATTTAAATATGATGAGGAACCCCTTTCTTTCTCATCAACCATTTTTATGAATTCTTATGTCACGCCGTTACGCTGCCGAAATCGCACTGATTTTCTAAGCCAATGTCATTGTGTAGTGAATACCATGCCCATTTCTCCATCAAGGGTATTCACCTTTATACACATTTACTTATTGACTATAAAGTTTCATGTGTGAATTCCACATTCCTTTATCGAGGAATAAATGATTATGTTTTATGAATCCATTTTTTATGATCCATGTGGCACACTTATGCATGAAATGAAATGATTAAGAAGGGTGCGCCCTTATAGCACTCTAATGCATTGGGTAAAGTATAGTATCATGATACGTCATGTGAAATGAGTGTTGACTCATGATAATTCAAGTACAAGGAGGGTTTACTCATGCTTCATGTGCAATGAGGGTTTACTCATGCTCCATGTGCAATGAGCCATGGCTCATGCTAATTCAATGTTAAGTGTTGTAACCACATTTCTATGTTATGATTATCATGATTTATCATGACGTTATGTTCATGTTTCATTTATGCTCTATTGATATTCCTATTGTCTAACATGTATTGTACTCTTCATGTTATTCCATGTGTACTCCCTTATTGGGTTTTATAGCTCAACCTTTTCTTATGAATGTCCTCAGGTTATCCCATGCAATGCTAAGTACGAGGGAATGTAGTGGTCATGTAAATGAAGTTTCCAATAAAGATGTTGTATTTCCTGTTTTAAGTTTTTATCTAATGATACTAAGCCCCAAAGACACTAAACCACTCGATCTTCTTTGTTGTATCAAGTGAAGTTTTATGTAATGAATCATGATTAAGTTGTAAAAAAAGCAGGGTTTTCATAGTTGGTATCAGAGGATAGGTTTAGTTATTTTTGGGATTAGGAAACCCCAAGTAAACCCTTAGATACAAGACTAAGTATAATAAAAACATCCCTAAGATTTGGTAAATACTAAGTAAGTGGTTTATCAAACAAATACATCACTGTCTTGATACGAGCAGGTAGAGGCAGCTCTAGCACAGATGTATCCTAGGGGTAAAACCCAAAAACACCTCTTTGAGCTAGACTTGAATGGGAACTGGTGCACGACAATGGGCCTTGCTGCACTCTTGGTTACGACACTCCCGGGGGATATGTTTCGATAAATTCACAATCTTGGTATGAACCCTTATTAAGGGAAAAATTCCCCTAAGAATATATGTTAGAAAGTAGATCATGAAAAGACTAGATTGAATCCTATAGACTCATGAGTTAAAGAAATTAATGTTTATTTATAAGTCATCAAATTTTGTCTTTGGATTACCCTTTATGTGTTACCCCTAAATTTCCTTTTATTCCAGCCAATGGCCGGTAATAGGAGGACTCAGGCTAACAACCGTTGTGAAGATCAGTGTGATGATTGTACTAATGAGATGCCCAATCCAATGGTAGCAGGAATCATGAACTTTGTCACGCATCTCTCTCATCTAACTCAAGTTTTTTATAGAAACACGGGTGAAGAGGAACGTTCAACCCCCCCTAAGAAAGAACATGTCGCTATCGAGAGATTCATGAGACAAAGGCCTCCTACTTTTAGTGGATCATCCGATCCCACGATCGCTGAACAATGGATCAACTCCATTGAAAATATCTTCTCCATCCCCCAATGTTCTGAACAAGAGAAGGTTCTCCTGGTGGATTATCGTATGGAGGGTGAAGTTGATCAATGGTGGACGTTGATAAAAAAATACGAATCCTGAGGAGGAGATCGAGGCTTTGGAACGGAATGAATTCCGAAAGATGTTTTTCGATAAATATTTTACGCGCACCCTCCGTCTTAAGATGGAAAGGGACTTCCTCTCCCTCAAGAAAAATGATGAAGAATCTATGGGAGCGTACGAGGAAAACTTCACTAGACTTGCACGATACGCTTCCGGCTTTGTCATTACCCCCGATTGAAAGGTTGACCACTTCTTTGGTGGGTTGAAGCCTAGCTTGTGGAAAGCATTAGCGATCCATGACTTCGACAGCTATGAGGAAATTGTCCGATGTGCCCTCAAGGTCGAAATGGAGATAGGAGAATCACAGGGGTATCATGGGGACAAGAAGCGTAAGGTGGACTTCAATGCTGGTGGTCCGATGGATAAATCCAACGACGCTAAGAAGTTCCAGCACCACACTTGCCAAAAGTGCGGAAAGAAGCACCCTGGAAATTGCCTTAAGGGGACGAGAAAATGCTTTAGGTGTGGAAGAGAAGGGAACATAGCTATTAACTCTTGTCAAGAAGGACCCGCGTCTGCGATAGAGGAGAGGAACGCTCCATTAAAACCTCAACGCGTTGTTCAATCCTACAAATGCAAAGAACCAGGTAATTTTGCAAATCAATGCCTTAATCCAAGGGTTATTGAAGGCAACCAACAACCTCCAAGACAACAAGGAAGAGATTTTTCCATCACTTCAGCCGAAGTGAACCCCGACAACGATGTGGTGACAGGTACGCTAGTTATTCATTCAAGAATAGAGAACGTACTTTTTGATTCAGGTTCTACGCATTCTTTTATATCTCGAATGTTTAGTAGAACAATCCCAGCACCACCACAAATCATGGAAGTAAAGATGATGATGAGTACGGAAAATGGGGCAATCATTTCATCCCATGAATATAAGTCCTCCCCTCTTATAATCTGTGGATTGAATTTCCCGGCGAACCTCTTCATACTCCCTTTGGTGGAATTTGATGAAATTCTTGGCATGGATTGGATTTCCTTATATAGAGCCAACATAAATTGTCAGGAGAGGGAAATCACACTCCATATGGAGAATCGACCCCCAATTCTTTACATGTTTCAGATGGAAGATGAATATCATTTAGCTCCACCATCTCAAGCATGGATGTTACTGCCCTATGAGCAAGCGTATCTCGCTCAGATGATTGAGTCCAAGGAAGAAACCATCCTTGAAAAAATTCCTATTATTAGGGAATTCGCGTAAGTGTCTCCCGAGGAACTGCCTGGTCTTCCTCCTAGAAGTGATGTGGAGTTCTCCATTGAACTTATACCTGGGGCATTACCAATATCCAAGAATCCATATAGAATGGCTGTTGTTGAGCTTGAAGAGCTGAATAAATAACTACAAGAGAATCTAGATAAAGGGTTTATACGCCCAAGTGCTTCACCATGGGGTGCACCAGTCCTCTTCGTCAAGAAGAAGGATGGGTCAATGCGGCTTTGCATCGATTATCGTGAACTTAACAAAGTCAAGATAAAGAACAAGTATCCACTCCCACGAATTGATGACTTGTTTGATCAATTGCGTGGAGCATAATACTTCTCCAAGGTGGCCTTGCGGCCAGGATATTATCAAATAAGGGTGAAGAAGGAAGATATCCCCAAGACTGCTTTTCGTACAAGGTATGGGCACTATGAATTCATAGTAATGCCTTTCGGACTCACCAATGCTCCAGAAATATTCATGGACATGATGAATGGAGTCTTTAGATATTACCTTGACAAATTTGTGGTAGTATTTATAGATGATATTCTTATATACTCTAAAACCAAGGAGGACCATGAGGAGCATTTAAGAACTATACTGGAGACTTTGCGTAAGGAGAAGCTCTATGAAAAGTACAACAAGTGTGAGTTCTGGTTGAAGGAGGTCTCATTCATGGGCCATATCATCACAAGGAATGGTATATCTATGGATCCCTCCAAAAAAGATGCAATTGAGGGATGGTTGAGGCCAACATCGGTAACCGATATCCGTAGCTTCTTGGGGTTAGTTGGATATTATCGATGATTTGTGAGAAATTTATCATGATTGTCCAACCCTCTTACCAAGCTAACCCGAAAGGGAGTAAAGTTTTATTGGAGTGATGAATGCAAAGAAAGCTTCAAGGAGTTGAAAAGGAGGCTTATCACTGCACCTGTGCTCACTTTACCCACACGTGGGGAGCTTTTTGTGGTATTCAGTGATGCTTCAAAGAAGGTATTAGGCTATGTGCTGATGCATAATGATAAAGTGATATCCTATGCCTCAAGGCAGTTGAAAATTAATGAGAAAAACTATCCAACACATGATCTGGAGTAGGCGGCTGTGATCATTGCCTTGAATATCTGGCGGCATTATCTCTATAGAGAGAAATGTGAGATATATACTGACCATAAGAGTCTTAAATATATATTCACACAGAAAGAGCATAATATGCGCCAAATAAGATGGATTGATCTCATCAAGGATTATGACTGGCCAATACATTACCACCCTGGGAAAGCGAACAAGGTGGCGGATTCCCTAAGTAGAAAGGATCCAGCGATTCTATCAATGATGAGAATTGAGAAGGATCCAATCTTCTTAGACTTGATGAAGATGGATGTGGGAATCATAAAGAAGGTAACATCATCAATCTTTTCAAAAATGATTTCTCAACCATCTCTTTTGGAAAGGTTAAAGGATGCTCAAAAGGATGATGTGGGAATTCAAGAAAAAGTGGAAGCTATCAAAAAGGGGAAATCCTCGGTGTTTAATGTTAATGAAGAAGGAATTGTACGGTTTGGGAAAAGACTATGTGTTCCATCAAGTCCGGAGATGAAGAAGGAACTTTTGGATGATGCACATAGATCAAATTTATCTATTCACCCAGGGAGCACAAATATGTATCGAGATCTCCGAGAAAACTAATGGTGGGATAATATGAAGAAGGAGATCGCCGAATATACATCAAAGTGCCTGGTGTGTCCGCAAGTGAAGGCAGAGAGGCAGAAGTCTAAGGGGATGATGCAACCATTTCCCATACTGGAATGGAAATTGGAGAACATCACCAAGGACTTTGTCACCAGACTTCCAAGGACATCCAAAGGGAACAATGAAATCTGGGTTGTTTTGGATCGTCTTACAAAGACTGCACACTTCATTGCTATTCGGGAGGATTTCTCTTTAGATCAACTGGCACAGATATATATCAGGGAAGTGGTAAGGTTTCATGGAGTACCACTATCTATTATATCTGACCAAGATCCAAGATTCACCTCTATGTTTTGGAAGAGTCTTCAACATGCTCTGAATACTGAACTGAACTTCAGTACGGCCTATCATCCTCAAACTGATGGCCAATCCGAGCGGACTATCCAAACACTTGAAAATATGTTGAGAGCGTGCTCAATGGACTTTAAAGGAGGATGTGATCAACATCTTCCTCTAGTTGAGTTGTCTTATAATAACAGTTTCCACTCGATCATCCAAATGGAACCATATGAAGCCCTGTTTGGGAAAAAGTTCAGAACACCGGCATGTTGGGATGAGGTCGGTGAACGTAAGCTGCTTGGACCAGAAATGGTCAAAGAAATGGTGGATAAGGTTAAAACCATTCAGCAGCATATCAAGGTAGCCCAGAGTCGACAGAATAGTTCTGCAGATAATCGTCGATGAGACCATGAGTTTAAAGTTGGAGACATGTTGTTTTTACGCATATCTCCATGGAAGAAGGTCATGAGGTTTGTAAAGAAAGGGATGTTAAGTCCAAGGTATATCGGTCCCTTCGAGATTCTTGATCGTGATGGGGATGTGGCCTATCGACTAGCACTTCCACCTACTATGGCCAAGGTGCATGATGTCTTTCATGTATATCTCTTATGGAAGTACATACTGGATCCTTCACATGTACTCTCTTCCGAGGTGGTGTAATTGGAAGATGATCTTTCTTATGAGGACAAACCAGTGAAGATCTTAGATCGTAGAGAAAGAGTTCTACGAAATAAGACAATGCCCCTCGTCAAGGTGTTGTGGAGAAACCACATGTTTGAAGAAGCGACTTGGGAGTCTCAGGATATGATGAAGCTGAGTTACCCACATTTGTTTTAGTATGGGAAAAGGAAAATTTTGAGGGCAAAATTTCTTAAGGGGGGAATATTGTAACGACCCAAAGTTTCATTAATGGAAAATCCCTCTTGATCCAGTTAATTGTCTCTTTACAAAAAAATTGTTTTTATAAGATGTCAACTTCTTTGGTTTTATGATAAGAGTTGTGACCATTACTTTTATAGCCGTTGAACATGGATCACATGATTAGTATAAATATAAGGCATTAACGAACCCAATTTTTACTCAGACAAAGGAAGTGATGGACTCATCCAGTAGAATTTCCCCATACGAAGCCCATTTGTCGGAGCTTGGAAAAGAGGTGGCCACCTTGGGCTTCGCCCTTGACCAAGGCCAAGCTGAGCTTCATTATGTCAAGCTCGAACGTGACCGTCTACGGGAAAAGTGGAAGTTGATTGAAATTACCACTCGAGCGAAGTTATCCAAGCCACCCCAAGAGTCTGTCACCATCACACACCTTACCCTTAGGTCTTATAAGGCTGTTTTAAGGGGTTATGTAACAAATAAGTATTACTATGTTCATGTACATTATTTTTGTATATAATAATGAATATAATTTCTAGTCATTTTTGATACATTGTAAATAGTTTTTAAAGTACAAATGGTGTTTTTAGTTATTATTTAATTAAGAAATATATTTTATTAAATTAAGGGATTTTTGAATTAAATAATATTTTATTAAAGTAATAATATTTTTATTAAATTAATTTAATATAAATGATATTATAAATTTATGAATGCAATTAAAATGTTATATTAAGGTTTGAAAGCCATTTCTGTCAAAACCCGTGAATTTTCGATAAATGTTGGTTTTTATTTTAAAAGTGAAAATTAACATATTTAGAAATTTTTTTAGATATAATAAATGTCATTTCTGGAATCAGGACGTCGAAATTTTCCAACGGTGAATTTTTCATAATTTTCTGAGACAATCAAATATTTGGGTAAAAATTAAATACCGTTTAAATATATAATGTGTTTTATAACATCATAATGACCCAATGGTGATGTAATAAAATAATATAATCCTTATGTTCGGCCAATATATGTTTTACCATTAAAATAAAGTGATTTTGGGTTTGTTTGACTTACTTTTCAAAGCATTAATGAGCCCCTCAAAACATATTCAACACTTTGCCTTTTTAAATTAATTTCCATGGGAGTGTGACTCACCTCCACATAAGCAACCTTATTATTTTAATATGTTCGGACAAGGGAATTGTGAAATATCGTTTTCCTATTTCCTTTTCCCGAAACCATGGTCAAAACCATGGGATTGTTTGCGGTTTGGATTAGTTTAATATAAGGGGTCCCAAACCTAAATAATAAAGAATTCTCCCACCTTTCCTATATAAACCCACTCAATCTCCCACTTCCTCCTCAATAAAATCCTTTTGAGTTCTTCCAACCTCTGCCCTACTCTCTCTAGAATCCTCCCAAGGTTCCCCAAGCTCCCAATAAGCCTCTCACAAGCCTCTCTCTAGCATTTAAAAGCACACTTCCAAGTAAGGGTTTTTTCTTCCTTTCTCATTTTTTTCAATTTTCTTTAAGTTGTATATCCCTTTTAATTTCAATTATGAATGTTTGGGTTTGGTTTCACACCTCCCCCAGACTTCCCTATTATTGTTTGAATGATTGGAGACCCCTTTCCCTCTCATTAAATGCCTCCCATGTACACCCATTACTATGCCGAAATTCTGAAAAAAACTTCTCTCTCTTCTTTTACATTCAAGCAATACTTTTGTATCATGAATATAAATTCCTTTTAAATTGTTTGGACATGTACATATATGACCTCCTTACTGTCCATTACATTTAAATATGATGTGGAACCCCTTTCTCTCTCATAAACCATTTTTATGAATTCTTATGTCACACCATTATGCTGCCGAAATCGCACCGATTTTCTAAGCCAATGTCATTGTGTAGTGAATACCATGCCCATTTCTCCATCAAGGGTATTCACCTTTATACAAATTTAATTATTGATTATAAATTTTCATATATGAATTCCACATTCCTTAATCGTGGAATAAATGATTATGTTTTATGAATCCATGTTTTATAATCCATGTGGCACACTTATGCATGAAATGAAATGTTTAAGAAGGGTGCACCCTTATAGAGATCCAATGCATTGGAAAATATATAGTATCATGATACGTCATGTGCAATGAGTGTTGAATCATTCTAATTCAAGTGAAACGAGGGTTTACTCGTGCTTCATGTGAAATGAGGGTTTACTCATGCTCCATGTGCATTGAGCATTGGCTCATGCTAATTCAATGTTAAGTGTTGTTGCCACATTTCCATGTTATGATTATCATGCTTTATCATGCCTTTATGTTCATGTTTCATTTATGCTCTATTTATACGCCTATTGTCTAACATGTATTGTACTCTTCATGTTATTCCATGTGTACTCCCTTACTGGGATATATAGATCACCCTTTTCTTATGCATGTCCTCAGGTTATCCCATGCAATGCTAAGTACGAGGGAATGTAGTGGTCATGTAAAGGAAGTTTCCAATAAAGATGTTGTATTTAATGTTTTAAGTTTTTATGTAATGATCCTAAGCCCCAAAAACACTAAACCTCTCGATCTTCTTTATTGTATCAAGTGAAGTTTTATGTAATGAATCATGTTTAAGTTGTAATAAAAAGCAGGTTTGTCATATCACCCCAATGAACTCTCGGTTCTTCTCCTCACTGAAGCCTCCAGCAAGTCCCAGCAAACCTTCCTTGAGCTCTACCCCTTGTTTTAATGTAATGGTTTAGTTTTTACTTGTTTGGTTGTTTTTAATATAAATGTACCTACGTGTATATGCATACTCATAAATATATTTATTTTAAATAACCCTACAGGTTAGTTGAGATCCTTTTTATAACTGAACCTAAGTCTGTAAATTTTGTATTTTCAGAGTACTTATAAGTTATTTAATGTTTAAATATTTTAATACATACTATATATATATATATATATGTGGTTATTTTTACTTCAGTTATTTATATATGAATAGGCATGGCCTTTCATTTTGAGTATATGCCCACAAACACTCTATCCATCAAGAAAAGATTTCAAGTTAAGAACTTCAAATGCAAGAGTAGTATTTGCGTAGGAAGTTTTTTTATAATTGATTATGCACTACACATATACATATGAAAATAACTATATATATATATATATATATGTTAATATATATGTAAAATGTTATTTATGTTTAGTTTTTAATAGAATTGTATGGGTAGGTATTCATAAACAAAATTTTATGACCAAGGGCATGACTTGCCTTATATAAAACATTATTAAAATAATAACTTTTGGGGGTTAAGTCACAAGGATGTGCCAATCCTTTTAGTGTAAGTTTGGTAACATACATATGTCTTATGTGTTGCATGAACCTTTATTATACCCCATTTTGAGGTCTTTATACTTATGTCTCAAGTTTAAGTGTATATTTAAAACATAAGAAATGTTTTGTTATTCAAAACTTATATCCACATTTATGAATAACTTATTTTCTAATAATTTAATGGTATTGATTATGGTGAATATTTATTCTTTCGATTATGGACATAATTCAGTGCTATACAAAGGATTATTGGCATTGAATGATTTTGCATCTGCAAGCTTAAAACCCTACATAATTTTTTCGGTTTAATTTTTAATGAATTGGTTAATATGGTTTTAGAATAATCAGAATAAAATTACATGTGACAAATTATTATTTTTTCTTTTAGTACATTGGACGTCAATCTACACGCCATAATCTTCCTTTATTTTTACCATTTAATGAAAATCATATAATTATTAGCTCGGTTTTTTAACATCTAAATGCATGTATCACTTTATAAGATATGTAAATATTAAAGGATATAATACAATTAATATGACCAATTATGTATTATGTTATCCAAAGTAGTATAATTTGAATAATTAGAAAAGTGTAATTAATTATTCAAAATGGTATGGGAAATTTTTAATATACAACCCCTTTTGGCATATGAGGAGTGTTTTGGACTAGTAAGTTCCGGGTTGGGGACTGGTATAAGTAATCCCTCTGGGTTGGAGTCTAGTTATAGATGCTATCCGAGATAGAGTCCGGCTACAGAGGCTCTCCTGGATGGAGTCCGATTACAGATGCTCTCTAGGTTGTGGTCCAGTAACAGTTAGCCCTAGGTCTTGGCTTGAGACCTTGACACAGAAGTTCAACTTTATACATTCTAATATTATGCTTTTGATAATTAATTAACCTAATGAGTATTTGACTAAAAGGATATCCAAGGTTAAGATCCAGTACTTATGATTATTAGAAAATTAAGAGTTTATGGGATGACCTGTGTTAAACACACAATGAATTAGTTTCCATTATATAAAAGTCAAGTTGTTTCCATTACGTGCAACTCTAATTATTAATTGCTCTTAGTTGTTTAATTAGTGCTTACATAGTCTTAGGTTCTACATGTTTATAATTTCTATTATTTGTTACACCAAATAAGAATACCTATGTTTGAATCATATATCATGGTAACTCTATTAACATGTTTTTAATTGAGGAGTTTCTTGACATGTCACTTATGTTAAAGCTTCTCTTTAAGAGAAATGTCCTTTGGAAAGTTTTAAAGAATTGTTTCAAAAGTTACATTGGTTTATTTTTAAAACCACTTAATGGGAATTCGTATTCTAACCCTATGTTTTGATATAAATTATTCAGGTAACAACTTTAAACAGATGAAACATTTAAGAAGTAGTCAGTTTCCCAGAGCCCGAACCGAATTCGTTCTCTGGTATGGGACATGATGTTTATTTTATCAGTTCATGTTATTTTTTGAACACGACACATCATGATTAGAAGGAATAAACTTTTGGGTTTTTGGGATCGGGTCTTGAAAACTATTTTGTAGAATATAAGGAAAAAGGGAATCATTTCACATTGACAAGCTCACCTGCTGAACATTAAGGTACTAGTCACTGATGTACAACCCCAAATATCAAGGCATGACTTTGTGGCCATTATAACACATGGTTTAATAACCCAAGGACCATCATAATCAGATAGAAATATTATTCTAAACACACTAAAACTATCTTCTCATCCAAATGATAATCGAATAGAATATCACCATTGATCCCTGAGTTATAAGGTGACACTCGGGGCTGACCACACTATCTTACCTTCCTTGAGCCTTTTTGAGGTCAACATAATATCGAGGAACCCACCAATTATACCTAGGCCAAATCGTAGTTTTAAACCCCTCATCAGATCATCTATAACATTCCCTAATCAGGGTCAATGCCCATCACTCTGATTGAATAATATCACTTACCATTACCATGATCATATTACGACCTCACCAACTTTTAAATAAAATCCATTCCAATATCCTTATATAGAGATTTCATAATTCACATCCCACTTCCCAAGTCATCCATGGTCGGTCCACTCAGCCAATCAATATTAAATGTATCATGGGTAATCCCACATGGGTAGTCACATCCACATGGGGGGGGGATGCTTGACACACTCTCTAGTTTACTAGCCCAAGGTAAATTTGATATCTCAGTGTCCCAACATTGCATACTTGGTATCATCATTCATAGTCTACCAGTACTTCCTACTTAGGGAAAGAAATAGAACCTATCTGAATGTCCACTCTGAATTATTCATCCCATTTAATTTATACTACTCTGTGTTTTTTTACATCACAAGGATCACATTTATAGTCAATCCCTCTCCAATCAAAGATGGAGGTATCCCAATAGTGTTAAAGGTCCATCATAACTCAAGGTACTCTCATCTTACTTGAATGAGTTCAAGAGAAATAATTCATTTAAAATTTCAGGTCAGTATTAAAAAAATAGAGAGATGGTATATCAAATGATATATAAAAATACGTATACTTTAAGTATATGTTCATGGACCACCAACCTCAGACACATATTTATTTCCATTAAGCTGTATTGGACAATTCCAAAGATCATCCAAGCTCATATAATTTCCCAAGATCTAATCTTGAGAAATTTCCTCTAATAAGTTACTTCAAATATTTCATAACTAATTATCCAATTATATTAAAGTAGGAGTAATTTATTAATAGCACACCTGGCCATATCGCTACACTGAAACTGCCACCAACCTATCTGGGATGGTTCCTGACATACCTGTAACAACCCGATATTTTATAAGATATATTATTTTTAATTTCATTCATATATTCTGTTGTATGCTACACCAAGATTAGTTTGCATTATAAGCCACACCATATTAGCTTGTAGTATACGCAATACTAATCTTTGATCATGTTACACAAAATTTCAAGTTTGTTTTATAGTAGTTATTCAAGCAACATTGAGTGTATATATATATATTCAATGTATAAATGTAATATTGTTGTATTTTGTTATACGCAATAACAATGGATTCTATCACTACACGCAACCCTGACTTGGCTTGCATTACAAACAATCACAACCTTCCTCAATAGCGTGTGTTGTACGCAATACCAGGTTTTAATAAACAAAGATATATGGTTATAATATTATTATAAACTATCAATTATGAATATTAGGAAATAAATTTTGAATTTTCTGACATTATAATTTATCTTAAACATTTTATAGAACATGGTATGAGAATAAAATAAAATATTCAGGGAAAATAAGTATTTTTCAAAAAATGCAGTTTTGCCACCTTTTGATGGCGCACACATTTTAAATATAATTTTTGACAAGTTTATAAGTTATATTTTACAAAATAATCTTCTTCATTTGAATCAGGATATAAAATTTTACATTGGATAAAGTTTTGATATTAGTCTGATATCTTTCATAGTTTAATGAGTAATAAAAACACGCTATATTTTAATTAATTTTTTTTCATCATAATAATTTATATGGATAAATTATAATATTGAATGGTTTTAAAGAATAAATAAAATATATTTTTACCATTTAATAAACTGTATGTCATTAGCATTTATTTGACATTGAATTCATAGGTAAATTATTTCAATCTTGTTCAATGTTTTAACTTTTAAAACTCGTTTTCTTAACAATAATATTAATTCTAAATTAATTTCTACAACTTTTTTGTATTAAATTCATAAAAATGGATTCCATATTTGGAATCAGTGGTTCCAAATTATGTTAATAGGCTACTTTTTATTTTTGGGAATTTTGAATAGTAACTACGGTAAATTTTATTTTCTATAGTAAATGGTAAATCGGGTAATTAACGGTAAATATAATATTATAAAATTACCCTAACACTTGTCTTAATATAATTGGATTCTTATATATCTTCGTAAGGCATATTTGGGTTGACATGGAATCCATTGGAACACACTTTTAGGTGATTAAGATCTTTAGTTAATTTTATTAAAAGGAAAGTGAATTATGTCTCACTCAACATTAATAATTAAAGTATTTTTAATATAAGTTTAAACAGAATATAAATTCGGTTATAAATACTCATTTGAAAGATAAATTTTTTTCTTTATCATGGAAATTTATTAATTATTTTTAAGAGATATTTAATTTATTTAATAGCTTATACATTAATGATGCAGGAATAATTTATTTAGTGAAAAATAAGTAATATAGTTTTTATTGAAATAATAATACCCATTACAAGGATCAAGAACCAGACCAAAACTTTTTGTTAGTGTATATATACACCATAATCAACCAATTACCTAATATATTACCATTCGGAGTCTTATAAAAGTGATTATGACACATATAGTATTTTATTTTAAATGATGTCAAAGTTGTCACCTTCATAATTTAATAAATATAACATTTCAAAAGCTGAGTGTTATAGTATATAAATCCGTATAAAAGTATTATTATGAAATCTATAAGATTTATCTTCATCCTAGTATTATATTTTTAATATTTATGAAAGAAATAAGTATATTTAATAATTATACAAAAATGTTGTAGAAATTACTTTATTAAGAGAAGTATCAAATAAATGGTTCTAGAAATAGTAAAATAAATATTATATGAACTATTTAATGTTCTATACTAATTTTCTAGATGAATATGACATGTTAAGAACCTATTAAATATTTTTTTTCGAATATATCCTTTCAGTGGATTTTATTTAAATTCAAAAAAATGAATACTGTCAAAATTGACACTATTGTTATTTTATAAAAATAACATATTATTAAATTGTTTAAAAATCAAAAAAAAATTAAAAATTAAAAATTGAAATTTATATAGTATAAAATGTCATAAAGTATCCAATTATGTAAAATTAACAACAAATAAGTGATTATTTATAACCATTTAAAATTTATAATTTTATTACCAAAAATAAAATTAAATAGGATAAATAAGGATAAATCAAAATGATAAGGTGTAAAATAAGATCAAAACATGTCTAGATTTGATTGTTTGAGGAGATTACAACCCTATCTTATATAATATCCTAATTGAGTTATTTTTGGTGGTTTTTATGTGGGGTTTGAATTTATATTAAACTACTGTTTTTGAAGATTCCAAAGGTGCCCCTCTCCTCCCTTATAGAAGGGCACCTCCTCCCTCTCATCTTTACACAAATTTGAGCATTAAATCTCAGAACAACCCTGACCATTTACCTTATCAACTTCCCTATAAATATTCTATAGGTCCTAGTATTCTTCAAAGACTAATTTTAGTGCGCTATGAGGAGGTTTCAAAGAGGCGTGTCGAAGAAGAGGTAATATCCGTTACTGATTCTTTCAAATTTATTTCTTCTTCTACTTCCTCTTCTTCAGTTGTATAATTATGAAGTAATAACATCAGTATCACTCATATATTTATATGTTATTATAAATATTAAACAACCATATTCCACCTTATGTCCATCCTACGGAAAATGAAATCACCGCACGTACGTACGTACAGAATACCGTCTCCACGACGTGGTGTAATCTGTTTTCCACCATCACCTTACTTGAAGGGGTATTATGGTGTAAAGAATAACTATATGTGATTATTGTAAGGTTATATTGATTCATAAATAGTATACATACACTTCAATACAATTCCACGATCATGGGAACAATATCATCGCTCGTGCGTACGTATGGAGTACCGTCTCCACGAACGCGATAAGATTCATTCTTCATGTTAACCATTCATGAATGATTATAAAGTATATATAATGAATAATAATGAAACATATGACATAATACTTCTACTAGATTTATATATATATGTATATATATATATGTCATCTATTTAATTCCATTCAATTAAATAAGGAAACGAAAACAACGTTCATGCGTACGTACGGCCTACCGTCTCCATGAATAGTGTATTTCATTCCATTTATCAATCTATCATATATATGTATATTCTGAATGTTTATTATATATAAATCATTTTTTAAATTCTGAAATGATGGAAATCGGGATATAAGTAGTAATATCAAGAACAACAAGTCGAAACACGTACGATAAATGAAACGATTTTACCCAAAACGCTGCTTTAACATGGATTTAGAAAAGAACGGGTAATATAAAGTCATAAGTGAACCATATATGATATAATAACAATGAATATGATTCTGTAATAAGTCAATAAAATTCTTTAAATCATTATACAGGAGGTTCAGATTTTTGACTTTTACTACATGGTATGTAAGGAATCATTTTTTGTTTACCATACGAGGTACTTTTTGACTTTTCCAGCAAAAGTACGAGAAGAATGTTTTTTAACTTATACTGTATGAACGGATTTTTATGGTTTTGTAATGCCTTATTTTCATGAAGCATACTCTGCAATATTTCATTACTATTTTCAAAAAAATACTTCTCTTTTAAAAATTGAATGGCATTTTTTGAAAAAAAAATGTTTTTCATGAAGAAATGATATTTTTCTGAAGAATTCATTTCACGTGTTTTATCAAAATTATTTTCCATCTAAGATAATAATTTTCCATCTAAGGTAATATAGGGTCTTGTTTATATCCCTATTTTTACATTAATTTGATTATGTTATGATTGAATTAATTTTATGATGTCCTTTTATCTTATATGGATTATGTCATGATGACATGATGTTTAAGAATCCCATTTTTTATTACATGGGTTATGCTATGATTTATGATTTTGTGGCATAAATAAAAATGGTTTCATTATGAGATGGGTGGGAACTATATCTCCTTCTAATGAATTGGGTAATGATTTATATCTCATGAGATATACATGGCTGAAATGGCAAGTAAATCAGCTTCAGTAATACAGGGCTGGAACGATAAGTAAACCCGGTTCAGTAAGGGACTTTGTCCACTAAGAAGGTCTTGGAAGCAATGCCTTGGCTACTATGGAAATCATATCATGTTATTAAGGTTTTTCCACAATTAAAAGTTTTATTCCCAGGATATTTTATCATGATTTATGTTCCATTATGATCTATGCCTTACATACTTCCATGTTTTTGGTCATTTCTCAAGATCTTGATTTTTAAACATTATGTTTATGTTTTTAAGATCAAATAGATATGGTTTGTTCTATTTTCTCCATGGTTACCCTTAATGATAATTTGAGCTCACCCTTTTTATGTTTTCATTTCCCCTAGGATTAAAATAAGGGTTTTAGGTAAGGAAACAAAAAGGGGAAGATCATTATGGGAGATGTTAAAGATATTTCAACATGGTTAAAAGTTTATATTCCATGTTTCTAAAGACAATTAACTATTACGGTACTTTGGTGTCTATTTTTTTATGTATTAGATATTCCTCGAGAGTAATGTAATGTCTATGTAGGTCAAGCTTTGGGTCTCTATAGTTGGTATCAGAGGAAAGTTTTTGTTAACCTTTGGAAACTAGGATGTGAAAACTTTAGTGATATCCCTAGAGATATTTCTAAGGTATGTCTAGGATTGTCCCTAAGGTTAATTATAAGTATAGGTTATAGTCCTCGAATTATGGAAACTATATTATAATTAAACCTAAGATTTTAGATATTGAATGTACTCCCTCTTTATTATGTTGTTTTCCTAGTATGATTTTTTCCTCTCACACTATTCTTTTTGGGTTTCAAAAAATGGCTGGAAACAAGAGGATTCACAAAAATGGAGGATATAATGGACAATGGAATGATATTCTTCATGAGATGCCTAATGAAATTAAATTTTCAAGGCAAAACAATGTTATTATGCTTAATCAGTAATATCATAATATGATCAATAATCTCAACTTTGGTAAGATTCATAACTCAGCTAATAAGAGAAATATGGTGTTTCATGATGATCATAGAGGAAGGAAAGTTCAATTTCCCTCTTTTAATTCATGTGGGAAGAGGCATGAAGGGGAATGTTTCAAAGGAATAGGAAGATGCTTTGGGTGTGGAAAAGAAGGACACAAAGCCAGTAATTGAAAAGGAAAAGGTTCAGTTAACACCATGGACAAGGATAATGGTATTGCTAAGACATCAACAATGGTTAAATGTTTTAACTGTGGAATGTACGGGGATTATGCAAACCAATGCCATAAGGGAAAGTCTCATGAAGATAACCAACATGGTCATATGGGATGTATTTATGTGGATGATGATGAAGAGACTACAAATGGTATATGAGATGAAAGAGGTGTTGAGGAATACAATGACGATGCTCGGTCAATGGTTTAAGAAGGTAGTGGAATGATTTATGTTTATCAAGAGTTATGTTGTATAGGTAATGGTACTATAGAATAAAGAAACATCTAAGGATTGTTATACTATGGTTTTTGCAAAGTATTTGAGAGTATATGTTGAATGGTACTAGTAAACATGAAAGGTTATTCGAATATTTTTGGAAAGTAGATGATATGCGCATAATTATGGTATAATGAGAAAATAATATGTATGATAGTATTCATGAGCTCATGAGTGATATAAGGAAAAATTGATATCATGGTTTGAGTATATCGAAATTTTGCGATTTTGGTATGTGGAAAGAGTTAACTTTTGAAAAAATTCAAATTTTCACTAAGGTTCAATGGGTATTAATTTTTCAATAGAATACATGATTATGGTATTCACATGTTTGGAATGTGACCAACAAGATATATTGTAGGATATATGGGGAATAAATGATGGTATTCACATGCTCGGTAGATGAAATTTCCAGTAATTGTTTTCTTTATACTATGAGCTTGGACATAAGTATTTTGGATAAGCCTAAATATTTGAATGGATTATGTTGGAAATAAATTAGTATTGTGTAAGGCTAGAACTTTTTTTCAATATTATTGATGGGATGTTATAATAATGTACTTTTAGAAGAAAAAAACATGCAGGATGGGTGACAACCCGTCGCGTCGGACACAGTTGCGGGAAACAAACCCACAACTGAAGTGCGACAAGCCTTTATCACCTACCACTGGCCTACAGGAAGTCCGTTGTAAGTAGAAACTAGTTTTATTTTATTACGCGGTATGATAGATGAATTATAAGTCCATTTTTGGAATCATATACGATTAACCACACCATTGATGGAATTATGTATATTTGATGACTTTTTCTAAACTTTTGTTTGGATCAGATGGAATGACTCATCATTCTATCACATGATCTGCTAAAACTTCATGAATGACAAATTTAACTTCATTTCTTTAAGAGATGAAGTGGAAATTGTTCAAGGCACGAACAATGGTGAGATTGTACCAAAATCAAGTAAGTATTTCTTTTGATTCGAAAATTCTTCAATATTAGTAAAATGATCTTGAAAACCAAAAATGTTGTCCTAGTGCCCTCATATCTGATGAATCAGATGGTACCTTATAACATCACTAATTTATGGCTTTGTGATAGTTGGAATATTAATATCCATGTTCTCTACCACTCTCCATCAGAACACGATGGTTAGATTTTTCTTCCATATCCATATTTTCACCTATGCTCTCCTATATGGAAACCCAGTGATGAGTTACTTTGTGTAATCATTATGTTTCATACTTTATATTTTTAAATTATGTTTTAGTATTCCTTTTTACAATGTGGGTTTCTATGAATAGTAAAGGATTTATAACCCCGACGAATTTCGAGGGTGAAATTCATTTTAAGGGGGGTAGAATGTAACAAACCAATATTTTATAAGATATATTCGTTTTAATTACTTATATATCTTCTGTTGTACACTACACCAAGATTATCTTGCACTATATGCAACACCGTATTATCTTGTAGTATACGCAACACTAATCTTGGCTCGTGTTACACACAATTTAATGTTTGTTTGGTTTTAGTTATTCTACGCAACATTGAGTGTATATATATATATATTCCATGTAAAAATGTAATATGGTTGGATTTTGTTATACGAAATAACAAAGGATTCTTGCACTACACGTAACCCTGACTTGGCTTGCATTACATGCAATCACAACCTTCCTTGATAGTGTGTGTTGTACGCAATATCGGGTTTCACTAAACAATGATATATGGTTATAATATTATTATAAACTAGTCATTATGAATAGTAGTAATTTTTTTTTGAATTTTATGACATTATAATTCATCTTACACATTTTATAAAGCATGATATGAGAACAAAATAATTTTTTTGGGCAAAATAAGAATTTTTAAAAAAATGCAGTTTTGCCGCCTTTTGATGGCGCACCTATTTTAAATGTAATTTTTGACAAGTTTTTAAGTTATATTTTACAAAATAAACTTCATATTTTGAATCAGGATATAAAAATTTACATTGGATAATGTTTTCATATTTTTCTGATAACTTTCATATTTTATTGAATAGTAAAAAAACGCTATATTTTAATTAAAAACAACCTTTTTCATCGTAATAATTTATATGGTATAATTATAATATTGAATGGTTTTAAAGTATAAATAGAATATATTTTTACCTTTTAATATAATTTATGTCATTATCATTGATTTTACATTGAATTCAAAGGTAAAATTATTTCAATCTTTTGCAAAGTTTTAACTTTTAAAACTCGTTTTCTTAACAACAAGATTAATTTTAAATTAATTTCTGCAACTTATGTGTATTAAATTTAGGAAATTTGATTCCATATTTGGAATCATTCGGTACAAATTATGTTAATAGGATACTTTTTATTTTTGGGCATTATGAATAGTAACTACGGTAAATTTTATTTACTATAGTAAAAGGTAAATCAGGTAATTAAGGGTAAATATAATATTATAAAATTACCCTAACACTTGTATTAATATAATTGGATGATTATATTTCGTCCTAAGGAATATTTTTGTCGAAATGGAATCCATTGGAACCCACTTGGAGGTTATTAAGACCTTCAATTTATTTCATTTATAGGAAAGTTAAATATGTCTCACTCAACTTTAATAAATAAAGTATTTTTAATATAAGTTTAAACAGAATATAAATTCGGTTATAAATAATCATTTTAAAGATAACATGTTTTTATTTATCATGATAATTTATTTATAATCTTTAATAGATATTTAATTACATTAATATCTTATACATTAACGATGTAGAAATTATTTATTTAGTAAAAAATAAGTAATATAGTTTTCATTGAAATAATAATATCCATTAAATGGATCAAAATCCTTACCAAAACTTATTGTTAGTGTACATATACACCATAAGCATACAATTATCGAATATATGACCGTTTGGAGTCTTATAAAAGGGATTATGACACTAATATTATTTTATTTTAAATGCTTCCAAAGTTGTCACCTTCATAATTTAATAAATATAAGTTTTTAAAAGTTTTGTTTTTTAGAATATAAATCAGACTAAAAGTATTATTATGAAATATATAGGATTTATATTCATACTTGAATTTTATTTTTAATTTTTATGCAACAAATTAGTATATTTAAAAATTATACAAAAATGTTGTAGAAATTATTTTATTAAGAGAAGTATCAAATAAACGGTTTTACAAATAGTAAAATAAATAATATATGAACTATTTAATGTTATCTAATAATTTTCTAGATTAATATGACATGTTATAAACCTATTAAATATTTTAGTTTGAATATATCCTCTGTGTGGATTTTATTTAAATTCAAATAAATGAATAGTGTCACAATTGACACTCTTGTTATTTTATAAAAATAACATATTATTAAATTGTTTAAAAATAACAAAAATATTTAAAAATTATAAACTGAACTTTATATAGTCTAAAATTTCATAAAGTATACAAATATGGAAAATTAACAACACATAAGTGATAATTTATAACCATTTAATATTTATCATTTTATTACAACAGATAAAATTAAATAGATTAAATATGGATAAATCAAAATGACAAGGTTTAAAATAATATCAAAACGTGTCTAAATTTTATTGGTTTATGATATTACAACCCTATCTCATCTAATATTATAATTGAGTTATTTTTGGTGGTTTATATGTGGGGTTTTAATTTATATTAAACTAGTATTTTTGAGGATTCCAAAGGTAGCCCTCTCCTCCCTTATAAAAGGGAACCTCCTCCCTCTCATCATTATAGAACATTGAGCCTTAAATATCAGCCAAAACCTACCCATTTCCCTTATCAACTTTCCAAGAAATATTATAGAGGTCCTATCCTTCTTCAAAGAAAAATTTTAGTGCCCTAAGAGGAGGTTTCAAATAGGCGTGTCGAAGAAGAGGTAATATCCGTTACCGATTCTTTCAAATTTATTTCTTCTTCTACTTCCATTTCTTTAGTTGTTTCATTTTCAAGTAATAACATCAGTATCACTCATATACTAATATGTTATTATAAATATTAAACAATGTTATTCCTCCTTTTATCAATCCTATGGAAAACGAAATCATCGCGTGTGCATACGTAGGAAATACTGTCTCCACGCTGTGGTGTATTCTGTTTTCCACCACTACCATACTTGAATGGGTATAATGGTGTAATTAATAAATATATGTGATTATTGTAAAGTGATATTGATTCTGAAATAGTATACATACACTTTAATACAATTCCATGATCATGGGAATGATATCATCGCTCGTGCGTACGTACGGACTACCGTCTCCACGAACGTGATAAGAATCATTCTTCATGTTAACCATTCATGAATAATTATAGAGTATATACAATGGATAATAATGAAATATATGACATAATAATGCTACTGGATATATATATATATATATATATATATGTATGTATGTCATCTATTTAATTCCATTCAATTCAATAAGGAAACGAAAACAGCGTTCATGCGTACGTATAGCGTACTGTCTCCATGAACAGTGTATTTCATTCCATTTATCATTCTATCATATATATGTATATTATGAATATTTATTATATATAAATCATGTTTTACATTCTGAAATTATGTAAATCAAGATATAAGTAATAATATCAAGAACAACAAGTCGAAACACGTACAATAAATGAAACGATTTTACCCAAAACGCTGCTTTAACATGGATTTACAAATGAAATGGTAATATAATGTCATAAGTGAACCATATATGATATCATAACAATGAACATGATTTTTTAATAATTCAATGAAATTATTTAAATCATTATACAGGATGTTCAGATATGTACGAAGCATATCGGACCTAAGGTAAGGGATAATGTTGTAATCTCAATTGTTTTCTATCCGAGATTACTTATACGTAAGAATTTACTGGGGTTAAATTTATCATCCATGTCAAAGTTTTATAAAAATTCATTCATGTATGTTTAATGTCTATTTTACACATTTTTGAATTTTACTACATGGTATGTAAGAAATCTTTTTTTGTTTACCATACAAGGTACTTTTTGACTTTTCCTGCAAAAGTACGAGAATAATGTTTTTTTAACTTATACGACATGAAAGGATTTTTACGGTTTCCTAACGCCTTATTTTCATGAAGATTACTCTAAAATATTTCATTACTATTTTCAACAAAATCCTTTTCATTTAAAAATTGAATGGCATTTTGTGAAAAGAAACTGTTTTTCAAGAAGAAAGGATATTTTCCTCAAGAATTCATTTCCAGTGTTTTATTAAAATTATTTTCCATCTATGATAATATAGAGTTATGTTTATATCCCTATTTTTACATTTATTTGATTATGTTATGATGGAATTAATTTTATGATGTCCTTTTATATTATATGGATTATGTCATGATGGCATGATGTTTAAGAATCCCATATTTTATTATATGGGTTATGCTATGAGTTATGATTTTGTGGAACACATAAGAATGGTTTCATTATGAGTTGGGTAGGACCTATATCTTCCTCCAATTCATTGGGAAACGATTTATATCTTAGGAGATAGACATGGTTGAAACGACAAGTAAATCTGGTTCAGTATTACAGGGCTGGAACGACAAGTAAACCCGGTTTAGTAAGGGATTTTGTCCACTAAGATGGTCTTAGAAGCAATGTCTTGGGTACTATGGAAATAATTTCATGTGCTTAATGTTTTTAAACAATTAAAAGTTTTATTCCCATGCTATTGTATCATGATTGATGTTCCATTATGATCTATGCCTTATGTACTGCCATGTTTTATGTCATTTCTCAATATCTTGATATTTAAACATTATGTTCATGTTTTTAAGTTCAAATATACATGGTTTATTTTATTTTCTACATGATTACCATTACTAATCATTTGAGCTCACCATTTTTATGTTTTCTTTTCCCCGATGATTAAAAGAAAGGTTTTAGGTAAGGAAACAAAAATGGGAAGATCGTTATGGGAGATGTTGAAGATCATTCAACATGATTAGAAGTTTATATTCCATGTTTCCAAAGACCCTAAACTATTATGTTCCTTTGGTGTCTATTTTTGTTATGTATTAGATGTTACACAAGAGTAATGTAATGTCTATGTATGTCATGATTTGGTTCTCTACAATACCCCCGCTAATGTTTCAAGAAAAATCCATAACATAAGAATCCATTCAAATTTCAATTACATAGAAATATCATAACAACATATAAAAATATTTATAGAGAATCAAAACCAGAGAAATGATGAATAAATACCTATATTAATCATCATGTCTCAACCTATATCCATGATGATTAAAATATCCATCATATTAGACTATTTACATAAAGTTGTGCTGGAAATAGCTTCCAAATCCCTATAATAAATCAAAAAAATAGTTATAATGAAGGGAAAGAATAATGGAGTGAGATAAAAAGGTACTTAAAAAAAATACACCATATAAATCCCAAGAATTACTACTAACCATAGATGTATAAATGGAGAAGATAGGGGAGGGGTGATCCATTGGTTCTGCTAAATGAGAGGGAAAAGAAAAGGGATGGGGTAATTAATATTGAAAAGAGTAAAATGGTATTTTATGTATTTTTATTAAAATATGGATAGGAATATAGTATGATAATAAAAATATTCCAAATTGTGTATTAAACATGTTTCTTACACAATCTCAAGACACACCCCCTTTCATGGTTTGGTTGGACAATTTTCCAAAACTACACACCAACCACGTGTCACACTGCATGAAAACTCGTAACTATGTATGGTAATCTTTAGAGGGCTCCATGTAAGTGTGAGTAGGTTATGTTACACATCCTAAAGTTATAAAATACTCTAATTTCCCCCTAAATGTCCTTATATTTTCCCATAACAATTTTGTAACTATGTAATAGAGGAAAACCATATCCAAAAATTTAAACTACATCCCAAATACTTTGGAATTCACCCAACATCCTAAAACCTCTTCCTACACTTGATGCATTTCTAAAATAATATCCTTTAGATTATCTCAATATCATAATTCTTATATGAATTCACATTCAGAAAATGAACCCTACTCAAGGACCAATGATTCAACATTCCAATAACTTTCAGAACATGTAATCATATGAGTCATTAAAAATTCTATAACACTATAATTATCATCCTTAAAAAGTCATAATGGTCGTTTAAACATCATTTCCAACATATATCAATCACTAGATCGTAAATATGTCACCAAATTCTACCACAAAATACGAAACAGTCTTCCTCTATGAAACTCCCAACATAAGAAGAATTATTCATTAAAAAGAAGGATACTTGATTATCCATCATCTACACTAAGATAAATGTTACTCTCACCCATATATCTCAAGACACTGAATCTATATTGAATTGGTCATTCACAAGACCAATATGATCCCAAATGTATGGATATAATCATGATTCTAATCATAATCCATTGGGATTCGGACCACCAGAATCTCCTTTGAATATTCATTTCTAGTGTTCTTTTGATACACTTGGTGTAGTTTATATAACACCACAACAATCCCAAATAAAAACATTGATCAATACTAATCTACATGATATCTCTTTAAATTTCTCAATCACACCTACTGAAACACTATCATATATCCCCTTTATGAAACCTAAATCTTTAGAGGCATCACGAGATCATCTAAACACCCAAACCAATGTCTAGATCTGAGGTTTGTTGTTATATCATGGTTGGTTCCTTAAAGAAATTCCATCATCATATTCTCACCATGAGAAAAACTTACCTATGACCCCACTAAACCTCTTATAATATCAAATCGATATTGAGTCTAATACAAGCATCAAGACTCTACCAAATATCATATCCAAATCATGATTCACATATTCACTATGAAACTGTATAAAACTATATTTCCCTACACATTGGAATCAGGGTTCTATATTTACCATCCAATTACCACCATCATAGAATCCATGGCACTACTTATATTATATTCACACCATTGCGATTGATGAGATGATCCCCCCATAATTTTATCCTTATTATCACTTTTTTGAACAAGACACTAATATCCCTGGATAATTATCTATCCCTTATTTTATGTAATTACCATAATAGACTATCCTACTAATACATAAATTTTAAAAAAATACATTGATTTATACGTATTATTGGATAATTTGGAACTTCATACTTGTCCACTATTGAATTTCTACCCATAAAAGGGTCACACCATACAGATTTCAATAATTATATCCCAACCATATAGATTCCACCACATCAATCATCAAGAAACATCATATTTGATCAAAAATCCGATATGTGTCACTCCTCTTGAGCCACACTCATCACATTCAGGGAGAAAACTATCTAGGTTCATGCTGAGATTGACCATGTTACTAGAATTTGACCAATTAATGAGGTCACCACTCATATAAATTAAATTAAAATTTTTTATTAGTACCCTAGGACTCTATTTCCAATAGCATATCACCAACCCCATAATTACATTCTCACACACATATATTATCCAATTAAAAACAAAAATGGTAACTATGAATTACCAATTCATATTCTACCTCTCACATTAGTAATTATCTTGAAATAAAATTTCGATATCCACTCTCCTCTCTGAAGGTAGTCTTAACTCTAAGGTACCCTTTCAGGGGTTCTTATCTTCCATACAATTTAGTTTTATCTAAAAAATAGGGATATTCTCCCATACAATAGAATAATAAAATAAGAATCGTCCTCCCATGAGTCTCACATAATATAATATGGGTCTATCCGCCTAGAAAAATAATCAGTCACCTCAATAAGACATTCAAACTTAGCTATAATCACCTAACTACTTCTAGAAAAACTACCATCCCACCCAATCCAAGACCCACTATACAATCAATATCCACTGATGAAATGTTCCTAATACATAATAATCCTAGAAAACTCAATCCATTTATGATATTGCAACACCCTGATATTTTGTTAATTATTATTATTGAATTAATTTAATGTTTTTGATATTTTTCATATAATATAACACTAAATATAATATTTTATATAAAATAACTGGGGTTCGATTGTGTTATATAAAATACCATATTAATAATTAAAAATAGAAAAAGCATAGATTGAATTTTATTACACACTACACAATGTTTGAATTGTTTTACATGCAATGTTGTGTACCATTAATAGCTTGTATAACATAAAACCTTGTGTTTTACCAAACTAAAATATACTATTAATATACTACTAATATATTATTATATATTCCACCTAGATGTATGAATAGAAGTCATGAATAATATTCACTAAATAAGGAAAATAAGATTTACACTTGTATATGAAATTAATCATTTGTTTATCAATCAATATAAGTGAGTGAAAGAACAATTTTAAAATAGAGAAATTATTTTTGATGGAATTTTTTTTATGTATGAACACAATTTTACCTCAATAAATTGTAAAAAGGACATTGAATGATGTTTTAAATAAAAAAAATATATTATAAATTAATCAAATATATTTTATAGTCATCCAATTGATATTATAGATATAAGAAAAGATTAAATCAAATTTTATGAATAAAAGATGTATTTTTCTAAAATGTAAATTTACTATCATTTGGTGAACTAAAACTGTATAAATTTTTTGAAAATTTTATTATTTATAACTAGAAAATAAAGTTTATTTTTTGAATTTCAACATAAAAATTTACTTGGGGTTATTTTTTGGTATTATTTGGTGATGTTTATTTTGTTTATGAATAGTGAAGAACACTAAATTTTAAATCAACACTCAATTTTTATAAATTTATTTATATAAATAAACTATGGTTTATTTTTTTAATGTATTATTTGATCAATTTTATATCACATAAACCCATTTAGGTTATTGTTAATAATTTCACATTAAATTTATATATAAAAACATATCAATCATTGGAAGATTTTTACTTGAAAAACCCACTTTATATCCATGTCTGAGAGATTAAATCTAAATTAATTTAGGTGACTTATGCGATTATCATTTGAAACAAATTTCTAATTTTTTTTAATTAAAATAATTTATATTATCTAATATGTTAAACTTATAGTTTTAACCAATTTATTATTGAATGTAATTAAAATTAATTACATCGATTAAGGTAAAAACAATATTATTTAATGGTAAATCATTAATATTTAGAGGAAAAATGACCTAAGAACATTTAAAAATTAAATTTTATTGGAATATTTAGACCAAGTAACACATTTTATATAATTTTAATAATTATTGGAGGCACATTATGTAAGGGAGACCTCTCATTTTTTACCTTTTTGTATTTAGATGAATACCACTCCTTCTCCACTATAAAAGGGACTCACACCTTTTACATCCTCACACATTTCAATACACATTTTACCTACCAAAAACTAACAAAATATCAGACAAAACCTCTTTATTTTTTCCTATAAGACTCATGTTTTTTGTATAAATTCAACCAGGGAATCCATTTTGTGCAATCCAATATGAGTTACCCAAAGAAGAGGTAACATCATTCCTCAAGATCATTTGTTTTTTTCATTCCCCACCACCTAAAATATTATTATTACAATATTATATAATAAAATATGCATCCTAAATATATTGATATGTTTTAATTATAATTTTCATACATATAACTACACACAGTTCCTTCAAATGGGTAAATAAGTTACAGTTCTTATGTACGGTGAACTACCGCATCACGGAAAAATGTTGTTCTTTTTTTCATTAACACCTATAATGGCTGTGAATTATGATGGAAAATATAATTTTATAGGATATATGTGATATTTATGATTTCTTTATGATTATGTAATTATTTTATAACAAATAACATCACGCTTTCTGTTTTTTGTTAATACGATAACTTTGTTTACGGAATAATGGACCGTCGCCTCCTCAAAGAGACGTGATTCAGTCACACTTTACATCGAATGTATTAAAGATTGTTTTAGTGAAATTATATGATAAATATGAAATAATAATTCTATTTTAATTATGTCATATATATATATAAATATATTCCATTAAATTTATTTCGTTCAATATAACAATAAAACAGAAATAGTGTTCATGCGTACTTACGACCTATCATCACGATGAAGCGTGTATTCCATTTCGTATTTATATATTAGATAAAATATTATAAATATTAATATAATGAATAAATAAAATATTTAAATATGTTTTAATATTTTGTAAAAAATTAGAAAATGATATAGGTATGAGGATGGAGAACTAGATGTCAAAACAAAAAACGAAAAACAACATCAATATTACTCACAAAGCAACGTTAACTAGAAATTGTTAATAAATGGGTAATATTATGTCATAATAAAATAATATATGGTCTTAGATATAATAACATGGGTCTATATTAAGCATATAATAAACATATATTTATTATTCATTATGTTTTATTCTTTATGAAGAAAGTCAGGGCTTATGAAAAGTGTTTTATCATCACACTTTTATTTTCCGTAAGACACATGCCATGTTAAACAAATATTTCATATATGTGGTGTGTTTACTATAAATAGATGTATTATATGATTAATATGTATAAATTTATGTGTATTTACATATACCAATTTTATTATATTTCGTTCATTGGGTATACGTTTCTAATGTTACCAAATCGGTAAAGACATTTTTCTATCAATTTGACTTCTATGAGACACATGCAATTTTACACACCTATAATATTCTAGAGGTGTATAAACTACCATTTTTAATGTTATATCTTGCATATAATTCTTTAAGTGATATTTTATGATTCGCTTAATTTTATTTTCTTACATCGATAGTATGATTCAAATTTACAATGTAGTAAAATATTATCACAACAATCTCCTTGTTTATTAGGATTGTTTATGATTATGTTTTCATAGATGAAGTCATATCAATTATAAATAATTAATTCTCATTAATTTTATTATACAATGGTTATTCATGATATCTTCATTTTTTATTACCTTTTTAAGCTCTTTGTTACTTAAGACAATTAAGATATTGAATTTAAACAATTCCAAATTTATCCCCTTCATTAGTCGAAAATATCTGTTCCTTCGAAAAAATTATCTTATACTGTTTTCAAATATTTTACACAATTGTCCATTTTAATTGAAAAGTAATTGTTACCCATGTTTTACCATTAATAAAAGGTTTATCAAAAAAGAATATTGTTATTGTTTTTGAAACTTGGAACTTTTCTCAACTCTTTATAGTGAAAAAGGAATGTTTATCCTATACAGATTTATATAGTGTCATTATACATCCTTCCATTGAAACCACCTTTTCTTTTTTAAAATATTAGATTTTAATAAAAATTATTTTCTGAATATTCTTGACATTATTTTTTTAATTGTAATTTTCATAGAAATTTTTATTCATAATTTTTTTTGTTTGAAAAGGGTTCTAAATGATATTTGAATATCCCATTCATTTTTTAAAATAATTTTTTAAAAGAATATTATTTAAATGATTTTAAATATTCAACGATATGTTTTCAATGTATTTTCAAGGAAAAATGTTTTCAACCGTGATTTAAGCAACCTTTAAATTTTTTTAAAGAAAAAGGTTTTCAAATTTTTTTCAAGAATCTTTTATATGTTTTCAACAGAAAATGTTTTCAAAACATTTTCAATAATATATTATATGTTTTCATGAAAAAATTATTTCAAAAATTATTTTCATATTAATTTTTATGTTTTCAAATAAAAAGGATTTCAAAATGTTTTCAAGTTTATTTTATAAGGTTTCAAAGAAAAATAGTTTCAAAATGATTTCATGGTTTAATTATAAGCTTAAAAAGTATTTTTCAAGAAAAAATATTTCAAAAAATATTCAATATTTATTAATATGTCTTAAAAGAATTTTAAAATAATTTTTTATAATTTTTTTTCAAGATTCCTTATTATGATTTCAAGAAAAATTGTTTTTATAATATAATAAATATTTAATTTTATGTTTTTAATAAAAAAGTTTTTTCATAATTTTTAAATATTACATTATATGCTTTCATGTTTATTTTCAAGAAAATATTTTCAAAAAGGTTAAATTTTTAAAAGAAATTTTTAAAGGAAGAGAGAATATTTTCTGAAAAAATGTTATTAAATGAAATATCATTTTATTTCTATATAAGATAACATACATTGGTGTTACTCATGCCTTTATAGTGAGATGATCAAAAGGTTCCACTATTATTCTATTTATTAATGATTTATGTTTTGACGGTATAATGTTTATGAAACCCATTTCTATTTCACAGTTTATACATTTGTTAAAACCATTTCACTTTTGTTGGTTATATGTTTATGAAACCCATTTCCCATTGAAATGTTATATGTTTTTAAATACCATTTATCTTTAATGTGTTATATGTTTATAAATCCATTTCACATTCATGGGTTATATGATTTTTTAAATCTAATACATATCATAGGTTATTCTTTGATTAAATGTTTATGTAATGTGTATTTTACAAAAAATTATGATATGATTACATGTTTATGATACCAATTTCATTTCATGGGTTATGATTTTATTGTTTATGATATTCTATAACATGTATGAATGATATAATTATGTGATTGGTGAGACTAATATCTCTCTCTAATGAATTGGACAATGATTTATATCTCATGAAAAATATATGGCTAGAATAGGGAGTAAAATTAGTTCACTAAATTGAATTTTCCACTAAGATAGTCTTGGGAGTGAACCTTGACTACTAAAATGGTCATATGAGTGAAAAATGACTACAAAGATTGTATGGGGAGTGATCCCCTACTACTAAATAGTAATTCTTAATGAATCCTTGACTAGTATGGTTATCATTTTATATGGTTATGTTTCATCCAAAAATCATATGTCTTATGCCTATGTTATGCTTTTACGGTTCATGGTCTTGAGTCCCATATAATTAATGCCTTATGAAATTTCAATATTTAAACCATGAATCATGTATAAAATCTTTGACATGTAGGATCTGATATATAAATGTGATTCTCATGTTCTCCTACCCTTATACTTCTATATGCTTATGTATCTCCTTTTTTAACATTAATAAGCATATAAGATCAACCATTTCTTATTTTTCCGTACCTTGGGTAATGAAGAATGTTTTATGTTTAATTACTAAAGGGAATAATAATTTTAGGAAACACTGAATATTTTACACAATATTTGACAATTTTCTTCCATGTTTCCAAAGGAACTAAAATATTATAGTTCTCAAGAATTTACATTTTTAATGGGAAAAATATTAATGTAAAATGATATAATATCAATTTATGCTATGATTTGGTCTCTATTTTTGGTATTAATGGATTGGTTCATTCATCTATTGGAATCTACGTTGGGAAAACATTAGTGAGATATCAATAAATATTTCTATGGATATTTCAAGGGATATCATTTGGGATAATCCTAAGGTTTCATTTATTTATAAGTAGGATTCATGATTTATGTACATATATGTAATTTTTCTTGATTACATGGTTTTATGCTACGATCAATGTTTCCAACACTATTCTTTATTGACCAAGTCAATAGAAATAACTAGAAGGAATTGGGTTAACAATAAATGTTTTTGATACATAATGTATGGGAATTATACAAATTTATGTCCAAAGTGGGAATATCATGAAGCAAATCATGAAGCTTTTATGATTATTAGACATGCATATGAAGATATATAGACAGAAAACGTCATGTGAATAGTATGGGATGATCTATTTGTATTGTTTAAAGTAAATATAATAAGAATTATTATATTGAGGTTTAGGAACCTTAAGATATGATTCATATTTTATATTATATAAAATAGTTAGTAAGGATTAAGTTAATTAATCCTGAGAACTAGTTTAATAATAATGTTGGATAATTGAAGTTTATATATTTTGGAATTCATTTATTTTGTTATATGAATAATGAAGTATATATGGATTTTTTTAGAATATTTTTTTATGTATTTTCATTAATGTGTTAAATGATTCTGATGACCTATAAATTTGATTTAACAAAAATGATATGTTCATGAGAAAAACATGATCAATGGAATGATATCCCTTAATATGTTATTCATTTTGAGAAAATGTAGATTGGATAAATATATATTCGATATGAATCAAAAAATTAGATTGTATATATTTCCATGAAACTAATTATATATTTTTATAAGGTGGTATATGTTATCATGGATACAGTTTTTAAATTATTAGATTTAAGAAATATATCATGTAATATTTAGAATAATGAAACATGCTCTTTTTTTTAAAAGGATTTTGGGTAATTGAGGTCATTACCATGTTTTAAGAGAATATGCAATGAGGGTATTCCCATGTCTAGAACGTGTAAACCAAGATCTATTTTATGATATATTTTTGGATCAATTTTTAGATCATTTATTGACCTACTTTAAAATCTTGTGGATTTTAAGTATTTCGAATGGGTTATATAGTTAAACCATTGTGAAATATTTAAGTTAAATTTTTGATTATGTTTTGTGTGATTGATGTAATATCTCACCATTTGATGGTTGATTAATGATGAATAACTTGAACTATCAATTATAATGTAATGTTGACAAATGAAATATGGAATGACTTATCATTCTATATATAGATTTCAATACCTATTATTTATTTAATAATTTCAAATTCACCTTCATTTCATAGAGAAATATATTAACTAGGAATTAATCAATGAACTACCAAAGTATGAAAATATGTATATGTAGTGGAATGAGTTCATGTAAGTATAAATTCTTGTGAACAATTCTCCAACTCTAATGAAATTATTTTGGAAATGTTTTATCCCAAAACTATCATTTAAATTGAACCGATGGTCTAATAAGTCATTGTAGATTTATGGTTTTTAGGCCCTTAACATTCCATTGATCATTAACTTGCAGGTGATCAATGATATGTATCCCACTATACAGTTATTTACAATTTTTTCCATGCCCAATGTTCAGTACCAACCTATGTTATCCTATGTGTAAACCTAGTTATGATTTAATTTGGGTAACAAGCATGTTCCAAATGATTTCTTTTTAAATAAAGTCGTATTATTCATTTCTAAGATACATGTTTCTACAAGAAATGCATTCAAGTATTAAACCATCATTAAGAAAGGAAAATTTCGAGGGAGAAATTCATTTTAATGTGTAAATAATTTGACACCCTGATATATAGTGATTTAGTTTTTTGAATTAATTTAATATTTTTTAAATTTTAAATTTGACAAAATGATGACTGTATTTATATATATATATAAGTAATATATTTCGCATGAATTATACATGATATAAATTTAATATTTACCTATATAAAAAAATAGATTATCTTTGGGTACATAAAACAAGATGTGTGTCTTGTGTTATACACAATTTTGTGTAACTTTCTAAGCTTTCATATCATGAATGGTCAGGTTTTACCAGAATACAATATACTACTAATAATTTTATTAGAATATTATTATGTATACTACCTATATATTAGAATAGAATATGAAAATAATATTAAATAAATTGTGAATATATGATATTTCATATTTATATAATATTAATCCTTTGGATATCAATAAGTATAAGTTAAATAAATAACTATTTGAAAATTAATAAATATCTTTTTTGAGAAAAAAAGTTTTCTATGTAAATAAAAATATTATCTAAATAAATTAAACAATCCAAATTAGATTAATGTTTTAAATAAAATTATTTATTATATATTCAATTAATATTTTTGATATACGTATAAATGTTTTTATAGTTATGAGATAAAAATAAATACAATTTTGAGAAAACAACATTTATTTTTCTAAAAGGTAAATTTTCAGACATTTAATGGAGAACCATTTTTAATATATATTTTTAAACATTTATAATTTTTATTTTTAAATAATATTCATTTTTTATGGTAAATATCAAAATTTTATTCTGATGATTTTTTTGTATTTTTATGTGAAGTTTCCTTTTTAGGAATAGTGAAAACAATGAATTTTAATTCAGAAGTAATTTTTCATCTAATTTATTTATAAAGATTAATTTTGTTTTATATTTTATTGAGCATAATTAGATCAATTTTATATCATTAAAACCCATTTGGGTCTTTGGAAACAATTTCACATTAAAATTATAAAAAAACAAATCATACTATCAAACATTTTTACTTAAAACACCCACTTTTTTGACCCATCTACGACATTAACATTAAAATCATACCTTTGAATTATTTGATTAAAAGATTGAAAAATGGATTAAAAATTTATAATTTGAATAAATTATAATTTATAATAAGTTAAATATAATTTTGACCAAAAATATTAGTGAAATTATTTAAAATTAATTGCAGTGATTAAGATAAAACACGATTATTTATTGGTTATACATTACACTTAAGTGAAGAAATGAACAAGAAAAATTTAAAATATATATTTTATGGAAATTTTTAAAAAACATACCATATTTTTTATAATTTTAAAAACTATTTGGGGGAAATGATGTAGGGGATACATATCAATAATGTTTACATTATTATATTTACAAGAATGAAACACATCCTTTATAAAAGGGAACTCACCCCCTCACTAATTTAGACCTCCAAAGATATATTTTCTCAATAAGAAGTTTCCCAAATGTAATAAAAAAATCCTTACCATTTAACAATAACCATAACTTTTGGATTAAATCCAACCAGTTAATCACATTGGTGAAGACTAGGAAGAGATACCCAAAGAAGAGGTGACATTCATCCTGTCACGACCTGTCCTCTAGGGCTCGTGTCGTGACTACCCCAAGCCCGCCTTCCATTGGTCAGGGTCTAGGGAATAGCACTGAAAGGGGAATTCCCTAAAACTAGTAATGAATTTCCTTTATAACATGTAAACTCATGTAACCATTCACACAAAAAGATACCAACACAAGAAAAATTTATAACCGAAATACTGCTGAAAGTAAAAGGGGGGAAAATACAAGCCCAATAATAAAGGTACAAGTACAACTGAAATAAAATACAACTGAAGAATGTGAAATACAACTACTTCATCATCCTATGAGGTTCCTACCTGAAGGGTAGGTACAAATCGCCTCCTCATCACTCTATGTATACCTGTATCCTCTGCATACCACCATGTCGTATGGTACAACTCCAGGAACCATCTAGTCATGGTACTCACATACTTAGTTATCATTGTTCATCTTCTTTTCCAAATACAATTAAGTGAAATAATATCCAGTGTAGTGGTGAGTATAACAATAATCAGTAGGGACCCGGAGAACCTCAAGGTATCACAAAGTCCACAAAGGATAAACCTCAAATAATTAATTCAACTGTCAACCCTACTTAGGTATATGCCCATACATATACCTAAGTTATCAAGTATACCCATCTCAATCATGTGGAAACACAAGGTCCAAACAGAAATCCCAAAGCTCAACTGTTCTTTAAAGGAGTGAAAAATCATGAAGGTATGTACCACACAAGAACAAACTTAGCTCGCACCAGGTATAAATTAGGTATGTTTGTAGAGATGATTAGTTATAGATAATAAATAATCTTACTCTGTTAAGAGGATCTGATTCTAACCAACACAAAATATCTAGGAGCTGAACCACACTTGATCGCTAGGAGCTGACCCAGACAAGATCGCTAAGAGCTGACCCACATAGGATTTCTTGGAGCTGACCCACTCCAGATCGCTAGGAGCTGACCCACACCGGATCGCTAGAAGCTGACCCACAAAGAAACACTAGGAGATGAATCCCACATGATCTCTAAGAGATGACCCACACCAGATTTTTAGGAGATGACCCAAACAGGATATCTAGGATCTAACCCTCACAAAATCACTAGGAGATGACCCACACAGGATTGCTAGGAGATGACCCACATAAGATTGATCGTCTGTATTCTCATCACAGCCAGATACTAGGTTCCCACACAAGTTTTTCTCGTCACCTAGAGGGTCCGATCCTCAAGACACCGGTATATCCTCCAATTTCTACGAAGTCCCATGAATAAGTATCTCAAAAGACTACCATGTCATAGGGGTATCAACACAACACACGGCGCGTCAATCAGATGCCCGATCTTTGAGTTATTAGCCTTTTAGTCTCAAGGGCCTGGTTGGATTCATGATCAATCCATCCTGACCATAATTCATTTTTATTAAATACTCTAGTGGGGTATACTCAAAGGGGTAGTCTCGCTCTAAGATTTCCAATGTTGCTGACGGTTCATCAAACGAACGTCTGGTGCCAAATTTATGGTCCAATTAAAGTATAGGTTTGTATCAGGTCCAGTCTGATCTGACCCGGTCGGACCGACCTGACCTGACATGGCTTGGGTCAACCTGGTTTGGGTTAACCCAGCCCGTGGTGCAGCCCGGCCCGCTGGGTGGTTCGGCAGGATGTGAAGGCCATGCGGGGTCGCAGTGGCCCTGGTTGCTGCGTGGCGACGAGGGCTGCTGGTCGGCTCAGACAAAGGGGTTCAGCGAGGGCGTGGGGTGGCTTGGATTGACTCAAGGTGGCTCAGCTAAAAGGGTGAAGGCCATGGGGTGGCTCAGACAAGGGGTTCTGTGAGGGTGCTGGGCATCTTAGCCTAGATTGAGGCGGCTCATCCGGGAGAACGGAGGCCGCATGAGGCGGCCTAGATGTAGGCGGCGGCTCGACCGCGGAGGGCAGTGGCTTGGCAAGCCACTGGCGGTAGTGGCCGTGGGGCGACTCTATTGCCTTAATCACCTTCTTCTCCATTTTTACGTTCATTGCCTTCATCACGGTTGATAGATTCCCTCCACCATCAAGAAAAACACCAAAAATCATCACAAGAATTGCGGAGAGAATGGGCCATGTTTGTCTGTCCCGCACACTCTACATTAGAGAGGTAACAAGTAGCTATAATCTCTCTTGAATTATGAAGAGTCATCAAGAATGAAAATGGGATGAAAATGGGAATATAATTATACTGAATTTAAACCCCTACCTCATTCGTTTGATTAATTAATGATTGTCTGTGGGGAAGGAGATGATGTCGTTGGGAATAGACGGATGTCAGTGAAGTCGGCATTTCTTCAATCATAGATTCGTTGATGTTGATGATGCTCCCCATAAATTAATTTCCCATGGAAGATGTTAGATTCCAAGACGACATTCTTCGTCAGTGTTTTTCGTTGGAGAGCTTTATCCCAAGGCTCATTTCATCCAATTCCACTAAAGAGAAAAGTATGTAATTAAGATGAGTTTCCCCAATTTAATTAATGGAAAAAATTTCAAATTTTCTTAATTAAATACATTGAGTTTGTATAATTAATTAACAGGGGAGGCACAAATTATGTGGGGCAGTTCAGGAGGTTTCTCCCCATTAATAGGGACGTTCAAGGGGGTTTAAGCCTTGGGTGGTCCCCAACACCATAACATGTCATGGGAGGCTTGGCTTGGTGGTCCCCACATCTATAACCTCTTATGGGAGGTTTAGTTTAGTGGTACCCACCTGTGAAATATCCACATGGGGGTTTCAAAAGAAAATAAAAATAAAATGTTACACCATTTTATTTTATTTTATTATTCCAAGAATAAGTGAAAAACTAACTTCCTCCCTCGATCTACTACAGTAGGGGTGAAGGTCTCCTTAAATGAATACATGCACTGTGAGTTCAATGGTTCCCTCAAATTTTAATTCTGAGCAACGATTCAAAAGTTAGAAAAACCTAATCGCATGATTACTGAACGTACCCAAAAAAAGTTCAGAAATTCATTCCGGGAACTCCAGGCCTCAGAATCATGCGCTGTCATTTTTTTTCGACTCATAAAATTATAATTTAATTAAAAACAATTACATTGAAAATCTGGGTCTTTACATTCTCCCCCCCTCAGGGATTTATTTCCTCATATGCCACATAACAAGACATGGAAATCAACTTGGGGTATAGAGCATGCATCTGATCCTCCCACTCCCATGTGGTCTCCTAGAGGTTCACATGATACCAACGAACATGCACCAGAGGGATCAACCTCCCATTAAGGACCTGCTCTTGTCAATCACCAATCTCAACCGAAACTTCTGTAAAAGTCGCCCCATCGTCGACGTCTATCACACCATGGTAGATGATATGAGATGGTTCGTGCACGTACCACCTCAGCTGAGATAAGAGGAAGACATCATTCACTTGGTGCAACTGAGGTGGAAGATCTAAGCGATAAGCCAACTCCCCAACTCTACTGAGGACCCGAAAGGGTCTGATAAATCTCATAGATAACTTGCAGCCTTGGCCAAATCTCTATAGACCTCGTCGGGGTGAGACCCGTAGAAAGATTTGGTCTGCATCCTCTAACTATAGAGGTCTCTGTATCCTTTCATCATATGACATCTGCCTGCTCTGTGCAGTCTTAATCCTCTCCAAGATGATCTTCACCTTCTCTGTGGTTTCCCGTACCATCTCTAGTCCCACGAGTGCTGACTGCCATAGGTCAGCCCAGCACAAAGGTGATCTGCAAGGTTTCCAGTACAACGCCTCAAAAGGTGCCATCCCAATAGTGGAGTGATTGATGTTGTCGTATGTGAAATCAACCAATGGAATGTGATCCTCCCAACTGCGACCGAAGTCGAGGACCCAATCACACAACATGTCCTCAAGGGTCTGAATGGTCTGCTCAGTCTGGCCATCCATCTGAGGTAGGAAGGCAGTGCTCAAATGAAGATGTGTCCCAAAAGCCTCCTACAACCCCTTCCATAGCTAGGAAGTGAAACATGAATCACGATCGGAGACAGTCATCGAGGTTATAGCATGTAGTTGAAAAATCAATTGAAATTAGAGGCATCCCAAGCTCTCTACTAAACCCTACTCTCTGATCAGCATGAATTTCACCGACTTGGTGGGTAGGTCGATGATCACCAAGATTAAGTCATCAAATCTGGATGTACGTGGAAGTACTCTCATGGAGTCCAGGGATATCCCTGCCCACTTCCACTCTAAGACCTCTAATGGTTGAAACATGCTTGCTGGTACCTGATGCTCTACCTTCACTTGATGACAAATGAGGCATCAAGAGAGAAACTATGCTACTCATTTGTTCATTCCCAGCCACCACTATTGTCCTTGGATATTCTGGTACATCTTCGCCAGTCTTGGATGTACCTCTAGAGGGGATGTGTAGAACGCCCTCAACACTTTCTCCTGAAGCAACACTAGTACCATGGTACTTCCTTTGAAGAGGATGACGTTCTCCCCACCATTAGAAAATCAATTAGGTTCCTACCCTATGGATATCTAAGAACGTTCAGCCTCACAGTCAGTGTTCCCATGCTGCACCTCCCCGACTCGCTGATGAAGTGGGGGAGTGACTGTAAGAGACTAAAAAAAATCTGCTCCATCCTAGTCCACAAAGGATATATGTAAAGTGGACAACTGCTCTGTCACCACACCTAACATCTATATACCAGATCTTCTGCTAAGGGCATCTTCTACAACGTTCCCCTTCCCAAGAGTATAGACTATCTTGAAGTCATAGTCATGGAGGAACTCAGACCAACGTTTCTGTCTCAGTTTCAGGTGCTTCTGAGAGAAGATTTACCTGAGACTCTTGTGATCCGAGTAGACTGTGAAAATCTCACCCATCATGTAATGTCACCACAAATTTAAGGCAAATACCACTTCGGATAAACATGTCATGGGTATCATAGTTATTCTCATTCAGTTTTAGCTGTCGAAAACCATATTTGATCACTAATTCCTCCTGAATCAGGACACATCTGAGCCTGGTCCCTCGCACATCGCAATTGACTACGTACCCTACGCCCTCCTCTGAAGGCCTCAAGATGGGGGAACTAGTTACCCTCTTCCTCAGCTCTTGAAAACCTTGCTGGCATCAGTCTAACCACACGAAGGGTTTCCCCTTCTTTGTCAGCACTAATAGTTGTTCTTGAACTCTAGAGAAATCTGACACAAATCTTTGGTAGTATCCATGAAAACCCAAGAAACTTTTTACGTCCATCACTCTCTTGGGTGGCTACCAAATATGTACCACCTCTATCTTTTCTGGATCCCCTGCAACTAAATCCTCTGATATGACATGTCCCAGAAAGTGAACCTCTCAGATCGAGAACTGGCACTTCGAGAGATTACCATATAACTAGTGCTCTCGAAGTGTGTCCAGTACTACCTGTAAATGATAGGCATGTTGCTCCTCAATAGCCAAGTAGATCAAAATTTCTTTGATGGAGACTACTACAAAGTGATCATGGTATGATTGAAAGAGCCTGTTCATGAGTCCCATGAACACTGTTGAAGCATGGGTTATGTTGAATGGAATAACCAGGAACTCATAATGGCCATACCGAAATCTGAAGGTTGTCTTTTCCACTTCCCCGTCTCTCACTCTGAGCTGGTGATAGCCTGATCTAAGGTCTACATTCAAGCACCACTGTGCACCCTTTAGCTGATCAAAGAGGTCACCAATCCTTGGGAGTGGGTACTAATTGTTCACGGTCACCAGGTTCAGGCACCGATAGTCTACAGAATGTCTCAAGCTCCCATCCACCTTTGTGGAAAACAAAATTGTGGCTGCCCAGGGTGAAACACTGGGATGAATGAATTCCTTACCCTATAAGTCAATGTAAAATTCCACCTCTCTGTGAGGAGGTAGACCTGGAACATCATCAGGGAAGACATCTGTGTACTGGTCCACCACTACATGATAGCTCAGACTCTCTACATCAAATGCTCTTAGGGTAAGTCTAGATAATTGATGAGTGACCGGCTGCACTCTCCTCCGGGTAAGTCCATCCTTTTCTGCAAAGGATCCTTTCTCCCTGGTTAAGGTAAAACTAGTCCCATCTATGTGGACACACCCCACTTTTCACCTAATTTAGTAAATATGAGCATGGAATGTAGATAACCAGTCCATACCCATGATTACGTCATAATGCATCGATGCTGGTACTAGGAGATCCCAACCCAAGCTCTCTCCTCTAAGAGTATGCTCACACTGCCGGCACCTGTGCGTAATTGTGAAATCCACTCCCGTAGGAGTCTTTAGCATTATAGACCGAGCCAATGGATCTGTCGGAATTCCGAGCTCCGAACGAGGGTAGTGGAAATAAAAGAATGAACAGAACTTGTTTCTATGAGTACTGTAGCTAAGGTGTAGTAGACACAGATCATACCACGTATCATCTCTAGAGTTCCATGATCATAGTCCTCAACTTCCTATAGCTAAGATCTCCCCTATCCACCTGCTCCCTTCAGTTGGGGTGGACCTCCTGGTGGTGGTGGCGGTGACATCCCGAATCGTCTCCCTCCACCAGTTGCACAACCAACTCCTCTTCCATGTTCGTCTGATCCCTGCGGACCACCTCGATTGAAACTTTATCCCTATCTGGGATGTCTTTCAACCATCATCTGATCATCAGTACGAAGGGTTGGACATTTACATTCTATGTGACCCTGCCCACTACATGTGTAAAACTTCCCGCAACTGGCATGACTGGCTCTGCCTCCGGTGCCCCGAACAACCAATCCTGAGTGACGTGGTCGTCTATCTATAGGTCTGTTCTTTTTGGACCTCTATGACATCTGTCTTCTAGAAGCAGAAGAAAACTCTTCTAAATGATGAATAGTATTGGGTCTCTCTTTTGGTGACTGCTCATCAAGAAAACTCTCCACTCTGAGGTCTATCCCTAACACCCCCGCCTGCGTCGTGATGCTGAGTGAGATCACCGAAGACCTGATCTCTCTCCTGAGCCGCTACATGATGGTCCAGGCCCTGAATAATGGGTACCAAACCATATCTATGGATTAGCATGAGAGGTCTGTAGACCTATCTGAATACTGAGCTATAGTCATTCTTCCATGTTACAGATGAAGAAGCTCTTGTATGCACACTGTGAGAAGAGTCGCTGGAAAAAACTCTGCCCGAAATAGGCTCTCGATGTTTTTCCAGAATAACATCACCTTGTCTTGAACATGGAGCATAAAGCTCCACCATTTTCATGCAGATACCTATAGAAGGCTGGTGGAAAGGATAACCATGAGATCAACTGGTGTCCCTACCATTCATAAGACTCTCACTACGGCCTCCAACGAATCTTCAACTGCCTGTGGGTCCATCTCTTCCCGGAACCAGGGTGGCTGCTGGCACCAGATCTCATGAAACGCACTAAAGAGGCATGTACCATCTACTACTGGGGACGATGGAATCAGTGGCCCAATGGGTAATGGTACCGCTGGTGCCACCACTGGTGCCTCTACTAGAAGAGGGACCTGCGTCGAGGTCTCATTCCTCGGTGGGATATCAATGCATGCTACTCTTCGAACCTTAGAAGGCTATCTGCTTGGAGGCATCCTGATAAGAAAAAGGTGTGCCATGGTGAATATGTAATACCTGGTGAGCTAACTCAAAGAGGTCATAAAGAAAACTCTTTAATACACACACGCAATCAATGTTTTCGTGCACTGAGTCGGAAATCAGATGTCAGGGACCTAGTGTATGGATACGTCGGCCCCCTCACCAACACTAGATTCCCTAAACTGACAACCACACTCATAACACATAACACTATTGTAATTAAAAGAAATATCGGAGTCCTATGTTCTATAGTAGAATCGACTCCTCTGATACCAATTTGTGACGACTCGTCCCCTGAGGCTCGTGTCATGACTACCCCATGCCTGCCTTCTATAGGCCAGGGGCTGGTGACTAGCACCGAAAGCCATGTTCCCTAAAACTAAGAAGTAATTGAATTTATAACCTATAAACTCACATAACCAAGCACACAAAAAGATACAAACACAAGAAAACTGTGTAACCAAAAGAGTTCTGAAATTAAAAGTGTTGGGAATACAATCCCATCAGTAAAGGAACAAGTACAACTGAAATACAATACAACTGAAGAAAGAGAAAGACAACTACTAGATTGTGTTATGAGGTTCCTACCAGAAGGGTAGGTACATATCACCTCCTCATTAATCCACGTCCGCATGTCTCCTTTGCACACTCACACACCGTATGGTCCACCTCCAGGCACTATCCAGTCCTAGCACTCTCATCCTTAGTCAGCGTAGTCCGCCATCTACACTAAACACAACGAAGTGCGGGTGTAGCCCGTATAGGGGTGAGTATAACGATACTCAGCAGGGACCATGAGACCCTCATGGTCTTACCAAATCCACAATGGATAAAACTCAACGAATGAAGTCAGCTGTCAGCCCTACATCGGTATATGCCCATAGATATACCAATGTTATCAAGTATACCCATCTCAATCAGGAGGAAACATAGGTTCCAACCCAAAAGACCAAAACTCAACTATTCCACAAAGGAAGGAAAAATCACAAAGGTATGTACCACACAGGTACAGACTCTGCTCACACCAGGTATAACATAGGTACAATAGTAGAGATTATTAGTTAAAGGTTCTAATTCATCTTAATCAATTAAGAGGCTCTACTGGTGACCTACATAGAATCTCTAGGAGCTGACACACACAAGATCGCTAGGAGTTGACACACACAGGATTGTTAGGAGATGACCCACACAAAATCACTAGGAGATGAGCCACACAAGATCACTAGGAGGTGACTCACATCGGATTTCTAGGAACTGACCTACACAGGATCGCTAGGAGAAGAACCACACATGATCGCTAGGATCTAACTTGCACAGGATCGCTAGTCAGTCTTCTCGTGACAGCCAGCTACTAGGTTCCTGCACTAGGCTTTCTCTTCACTGAGAGGGTCCGCTCCCCAAGCCACTGGCTGATATTCCAATAGCTAATAATTCCCACGAAGAAGTATCTCAAAGGACCACCACGCCATAGAGGTCTCAACGTAATAGACTTTGCGTCAATCAGACGCCCGATCTGTGAGTTATTATCCATTTAGTCCCGAGGTCCTAGCTGGATTTTTGGTTGATCCAACCTGATAATACCCCATACATATCCAAAACTACAGTGAGGTACATTTAAAGGTAACATATCACTCCAATATTTCTATCACCGCTGACGGTTCATCAAACGGATGTTCATTACCAATGTTATGACCCAAGTAAGTATAGGTTCGTATCAGGTCTGGTCAGGTCCGACCAGGTCTGACCGACCAGACCCGACCATGCCTAGGTTGACCCGACCTGCTGGGTCAAGCCCGGCCCATGGTGCAGCCTGGCCCGCTGGGCAGTCCGGCAGGCCGCGAGGGCTGCATGGGGCTGTAGAGTACGTAGGTGTCACGGGGCGGCGAAGGTCGCGGGTCGGCTCGGCCGCAGACGTCGGCTCGACCACAGGTGTTCTACGAGGGCGCGGGGTGGCTTGGCTGGGAGGGAGAAGGCCGCGGGGTGGCTTGGCCGGGAGGGAGGAGGACGTTGGCGGGTGCCCATCCATGGGTGGCGGCTTTACTGAAGAGGGTGGTAGCTCTGCTATGGGGCGGTGGCAACTCGGCCACTGAGTGGTGGCCGTGGGGCCACGAGGCATCTTGGACGGGGTGGCTCAGCCAGGAGGGAGGAGACCATGAGGTAGCTCGTCCTGATGGTGGAGGTCGCGAGGTGGCTCGTCCGGAGGATGGAGCACTGCGGGGTGTGGAGGCCGCATTGCAGCTCGGCTGGGGCAGCGTAGTAGGTTGTAGGTGGTAGTGGCTGCGGGCGGTGATGGTTGTGGGGTAGTGTCGTTTCTTTCATCACATTCTTCACCTTCGTCATGGTTGATAGATGACCTCCTACATCACAAAAAACACCACAAACTGTCACAAGAATTGCGGAGGGGACGTGCCATGTTTGTTTGGCCCGCACTCTCCGCATTAGAGAGGTAGCAAGCGGTTATAATCTCTCTTGAATTACGAAGAGTCGTCAAGAATGAAAAAGGGAAGAACATGGGAATATAATCATACTCAATTTAAACCCCTACCACATTTGATTGATTCGTTGAAGATTGTCCGTAGGGAAGGATATGATGTCATTGGGAATAGACAGGAGTCAGTGATGTCAACATTTCCTCGGTCATCGGTTCATGGAAATTGAAGACATTCCTCATCAATGAATGTCTCAAGGAAGAAGTCGGAGTCGAAGATGACGTTCTTTGTTGGATTTCTTCATTGGAGAACATTCTCCCAAGGCTCCTTTCTCCCAATTCCACCAAAATGAGAAGTAGCTAATTAGGTTGTGTTTCCCCAATTTAATTGTTTGCACAAATTTTAAATTGGCTTAATTATTTACATTGAGTTGTTCTAAATAATTAAGTGGGTGGTATAAATTAAGTGGGGGAGTTCAAGTGGTTTCTCCCCATTAAGAGGGAAGTTCAAGGTAGTTTAAGACTTGGGTGGTCCCCACCACCATAACCACTCATGGGAGGTTAGGCTCGGTGGTCCCCACCTCTATAACCTCTTATAGGAGGTTTTAGCTCAGTGGTTCCCACCTGTGAAACATCCATATGGGAGTTTTAAAAGAAAATAAAAATAAAATGTTACACAATTTTATTTTATTTTATTATTTCATGGATAAGTGAGAAACTAACTTCCACCTTTGACCTACTTCGGTCGAGGTGAAGGTCTCCTTAAGCGAATACCGATGTTGTGAGTTCAATGGTTCCCTTAGATTTCAATTTCGATCACTTGTTCAAAATTTAGGAAAACCCGCTCGCACGATTACTAAACGTACCTGAATAAAATTCAGAAATTAAATCCAGGCACTCTTGGCCTCGGAAACACGTGTTGTCAATTTTCTCAGACTTGTAAAATTCATATTTAATAAAAAAATATTACATTGAAATTTAGGGTCTTTACACATATTCAATTTCCGTTGCTTTATTTTAATTCTTCACCACCTAAAATATTCTTATTACATGATTATATAATAAACTATGTATCATAATTATACTGATATATTTTTATTCCAAGGGTTATAACTTTACTTACACACACATCCATCTAATGTGTAACGAACATACAGTTCTTGTGTACAATAAACTACCATATCACGGAGCAATGTTGTTCGTTATTTCTTTAAAACATATCATGGTTGAGAATATTGTCATACACCAAATTTTTTTAGATATATGTAATAATTTTTTAGTATTTATTATGATAATGTTTTTTATAAAACATACCTTTATACTTTTCAATTTGTATAAATACGATAATGTCATTTGTGGAAGTGTAGACTACCACCTCTTCATGGCATTGTTATTTATTCCCACATTAAATGGAATGAATAAAAAATGGGTTTAGTGAAAATATATGATATATATGAAATAATAATTCTACTATAACAATGTAATATATATATATATATATATGTTTTATTTACTTTCCTTCTTTCAATATGAGAATAAAATAGGAACACTTTTCACACATTAATATTGTATGATATCTCCATGAATAATGTATTCCATTTCATATTAATATATTTGAAGGATTATTAGAAAAATTTATATATTGAATATATATTTCAATTAAATATTTTTTTACATTCTATAAATTATTAAATAATTATCTGTGTAAGGAAATCATGAATAAAAAATCACAACATATAAGAAAAGAAACACAGATATTACCCAAAACATAAACATAACATGTTATTTTCAATATATAGATAATATAGATTCATAATAAAAGAATAGAGGGAATTATCTATAATATTATTATTATATGTTATATTCCTTATAAATTTATATTTTATTATAAATGAGGTTTGAAAGTTTACGAAAAAATTCATGGCTTATGGTAATATTTTTCCTGTCTGACTTTTATTTTTCGTGAGATACAGGCCCTGTTCACCACTTATTTATTATATGTGGTATGTTTACTACCCATGGATATATTATATAATTATTATACCTTAATTTATGGGTATTTACATATCTATTTTATTATTTATTTTTTATGGTGGTTATGTTTCAAACGTTACAAAATAAGGTAATAAAGTTTGTCTCAATTTTTATTCCTTGAGACACATGATATGTTATAAACCTATATCATACTATGAGGAATATAAACAGAAATTTGACATGTCATAACATGAATATAATTATTTAATCTATTTTTATGATTCCTTTAATTTAATTTTCTTTTTTGGGGAGTATGATTCAATGTTACCTAGTGGTAAGAGTTTATTGCAACAATCTAATCTTTTATCAGGATTATTTATGATTATGTTTTAATTGATGAAATAATTTGATCCATATCTACGTAAAAGTAATTAATTTTAATATTTTATTTTTATTCATGATATATTCATATTTTATTCCCATTTTATACTGTTTTGATCTAAATATTATTTAGAAAGTGTTTTTATGAGAAACCGACATTATCTCCTTCTTCAGTTGGAAATATGTGTTATTTCAAAATAAGGTTTCTTAAAAATGTTTTAATTTTTTTTATAATTATTATATGATATTTGAATGAAAATTATACCTAGGTTTTAAATTTTTTCCAAATAACAATAAACAATTTATCATCTTTCAATTTTATAATTAAGTATCCTTTGTAAACTATTTATAGTGAAAATGGATTATTCGACATGAATGGATTTGTTTATTTTCATGACTTCACTTCATTTGAATCCTACTTTGGATGATTAAAATATTAATTTTTATGAGAAATATTTTTCATAATATTTTGGACACTCATTGTTTCTAATAGAATTTTCCAAAGAAAATTTATTTAAAAAATGTTTTATATTTAAAAAAGATCTAAATGATTTTTAGATCTCCATTTATATATTTTCAAATGATTGTTTTCAAAGAAAATTATTTAAATTATTTGAAGTACACTTTTATATGTTTTGAATTTATTTTTAATGAATGGTTTTCAAAATTTCTTCACGCTTACTTTATATGTATTCAAAGAATATGTTGTTAAAAATAGTTTGAAGATTCATTTATAATCTTTCAATGAAAAAGGTTTTAGAATTTTTTTCAAGTGCCTTTCATATTTTTCAAGAAAAAATGGATTTTAAAATTTATTTATAGCTTCCTTAAAATGTAATAAATGAAAAAGGTTTTCAATCTGTTTTATTTATTATTTTATAATCTTTCAAGGAATTGTTTTTCAAAAACTTTTCTAGATTTATTTATATGATTACAATGTATTTTCAAAGAAAAAGGTATTAAAAAATGTTTACAACATACACATATATATATATTTTTCAATTATTTTTTATAGAAATGGATTCCAAATTTTATCAATGTTTTTTATATGATTTCAATGAAATAATTTATCAAATAATAGTCAAGATTTATTCATAAGTTTTCAAGGAAAGTGTTCTTAAAAATGATTTCAAATAATCATTTATATGTTTTATTTTTTTCTTTCATGAAATTTTTTTTCAAAAGTATTTATGTTTTAATTTTTTTTAAGGAATAAAGAGTATTTTCCTTAATTTTTTTTAAAATGATATTCCAAAATAATCCCTCTAAGATAACATCCATTTATGTTAATTATGCCATTATGTGGAAATGATCTAATAGTTCAATTCAGATTATTTCTCTAAATGGTTTATCTTTTGATGATATAATGTTTGTTAAACCAATTTCTCTTTTTGGAGAATTATGTTTCTGAATCCCATTTCACTTTAAAGGGTTATATGTCTATAAAACATGTTCTAATTTCATGGGCTATATGTTTATGAAAACTATTTCTATTTTATGGGTTAAATGTTTATGAAAACCATTTAACATTAATGGGTTATATTTTTATGAAACATACTTCATTTCATAGGTAATATTTTGATGAAATGATTATGAACTACTACATTTTTCACAGGTTGTGAAATGATTACATTTTTAGAAAACCCAGTTCATTTCATAGGTTATGATATGATTATTTTTTATCTTGTGCCACACATATATATTATTATTTAATGAGATTATTGGTACCTATATCCCCCATAAATGCATTGGGATGATATTTATATCTCAAGAGATATATATAGATGGAATAGGGAGTAGATTTAGTTTAGTAAATGAATTTTTATGGTAAAATGGTATTTGAAGTGAAAGTTGACTACTAATATACTAATGAGAGTGAATCAGGACAACAATGATGGTATGGGTAGTGAAACCATACTAATAAGATGGATTTAGCAGTGATACCATGACTTCTACATATATAATTTTATAGGATTATGTGTTTTCTACAAATTCAATGTCCTATGTCTATGTTATGTTTTTATGAATTTTTATATTTATTACCCTATGATTCATGTCTTATGATATGAAAATATTTCTTCCATGACTTTTTTATATGATATTTGATATGCTGGTTGTGATCTAAAAATGTTATTCTCATTTCCTCACACCCTTATGACCATGTTATGATTTTGTGTCCCCATTTTTTTACCCTTACTGAGAAGCACATATACCCCTTTATTATGTTTTCATTCATCAATATTTGAAGAAATCTGGTATGTGTATTTGGTAAAGGTTAATATAATTTTGGGAACAACTGATTATCTTTCACCTAGTTATGACAATTTTATTCCACGATTCCAAAGTCACTAAACTATTTTTGTCCTCTAGAATTTTCTTTTTTAATATTATGTATATTCATCTAAAATGATGTAATAATAATTGTTTTTAAGACTATGTCACTATAGATATGATCATATTGGATCCAAAATAGTATACTCATAGCTCCACTATGCCTATCACACATACCTTGTATCACCTTTCGTGCACTGATCCCGTAACCTGAATCACCTACCAATGTGTTCTATCTTGATGGGAAGAAAAATGAAAATTATATCCTCACTATTAGGCTATATTTATAAATCATAACTCATCTAAAATATGGTAATAAAATTACCCATTATTCAATCACAAAAACTAACTGACCAATTTCCAAATCCACATCACAATGGAATTAATCTATACAAACTATCTTATAAACCATGTCTCACATAGACCATACATAATAGGGATAAAATCATTGATCCAATATAAAATATCACAAGGAAAATCATGTGTCATCAAAACCACTCTAGGTTTCTCATATACATTTACATATCAGACATCACATTCCAAGGAATTATCATATTCCATTGTATTAATCATCACTGAGCATCTATGTAAAAAATTTCCTCGTGAGGACCATGATTTAATCCTAATAATCATAATATCTTCATCATATGATTATTTTTATTGAATAAAACGATATTAATATACTTATTTTATGTATAATAATACAATGGTGTTATATATGAGAACACCATATTGGTTTTTCAATACACATTAATTAACTCAATTCATTTTATTTTCCTAAAGTACTATCATTGAATCCAATGCCTATACCATCCCAAAAAGGGTCACTATACATCCCTTTAATAGGGGGCCTATATATCCACCCCATAAGTCATTCCAAACTAGGAACTACATGAAATTTCATTAGAATATTTTATCTTGGTAATGCTATGTAGAATGACACCAACATGTTATCTTATAAAAATATATATAGTTTATTACTGAAACCTGAAACAACTCAAACATCTATCATCAATGATATAAATCACCAATAATCACAAAAATTAAATCTAAATAATATGTTCTAATATAATAAATGTAAATAATATTATAAATCATTGTTACCTTTCTATGAGGTATTGTTTTTACCTTTTATGTGGTTTTACTTTTTCAATGTTTATAAAATTTCAGGAAGTAATTGTCAGGATACCTATAATTGTGAATTCATATATATATATTTTGGAATTTTCAACTTAGGGTTTTATGTTTTACAGCTTTCTGGAAACATACACACTTTTTAAGTGAAATACATGCTGTGTAATGGTTGCTAGGAAGAAGAAATGAACTGGATATATAGATTGAATGGTTTATATGTTTTGTAAATGGTATACACTGTATAGTGTAAATAATTTGGGTTTTTATTAAAATGTGGAAGATTTTTAAGCATATATGATGCTTGGAAATTACACAATGTGTAATGTAATTATACTATATTTATGTAAAAAATGATTTGTAATGATTTTTTGGAATGTTGATTGTTTTTTTCAAAATGGGGTTTTTATTTGAAATTGGATTTTATTGATTCGAAAATGGGGCTTTAAACTCTAAAGTAGATCATATTGGTTTTTATTTTTTTTAAATCTTGAGATTGGTTTTGAAACATTACTAGAAAATTGCACATTGGAAACCTTGGGTGCATCGAGACTGAGAAATAAGTTGTTGTTGTGTGTGTTGTATAACTACTAGTTAAATTTTTGTGATATCAAATGGTAGTATTTGGTATATTTTGGATATATCATATTATGATTTAGTGATGTGAGTGTCTAGTACACATTTTTAAATAAAATAAGGCCCAATATGAGGTTCTTTGTCAATTTTCGTTAATCTTTATTTATTATAAGATTCTTTATATCATGGAATGTTACTCTAAAGGTTATATATCATAGGTTGTATCACATAGCTTCGTATAATGGGTTCTGTGATGGATATGCATTTACATGTATAGGTTTTTATGCTTGGATATAATTTCATTTTTTATCACTTTTACTTCTCATATTCTAGTTATAGAATATAAAATTATTTTAGGAAAAATAATGGGAAAATGATTTACAGTTGGTCATATTTTATTAAAATCCATTTTCAAATCCTTGTTTTTAAAGATATATTTATTGTATTCTTGATATTAGACCTTGTTTTGAAATTTATGTTGTATCCTACTCGAATTTGTCTCACACCCTACTCAGGACATTGAGAATTTTTAAATTTTGTATTGGAGGATCCATGAAATGGGAAGAGCATCTTGTAGCATGTTGTATTATATCCTTGTTGTTCCCTTTTGATCACATTGGTTTAAAGGGGAATAATAGTCATATAGGGGTTTGAATTTTTTTCTAGTTTAGTAATATGGATTATATTTTATTTCTTCTATTTTGTTATTTTACTAATAACATGTGATGGTTTGGTCTAGGTGGCGTGTCTTGTTGACCAGGCCTGGTTTATTACAATTTTTTATCGAAGGGATTGTCTTCCTGAATTGTGTTAACACTTCTTGAGTTTTGTTCAATGTTTTGGGTAGAACAGAGTTAGGACCATCAAAATTCAGAGAGTAGGAATTGAAAAGGGGAAGGACTAGCTCACTTCCATGACTAAAACAGAGTTACCATGGGTGGTAAGGAATTTTTACCAGGATTGGGACATGTAATTTGAGGTTATATAAATGTTCATCAATGGAAATTTATTTAAAATTTCATATTTATTTATAAGTAAGGGGTTTCAGGGACACTTTTAATTCTTAATTTTTTTATTATTTTTTATAAATACCCAATGTTAGTGATATTAATTTGTGATCTTATCATAATGAATTGGTTATTGTTTTTTCTAAAAAATACCTATGAGAAGATCTCTTCCAAATATGGGGGAGAAATCAACAAGATAGGATCCATAGGAATTAACTTAATTCGAACATACTCTAGTAGATACTATTATCCACACTTTTTAGACATTAGGTCAAGTGGGTGTTGCAAACCTAGGACACAGAGTGTATCATGGATAATAAAATACTAAGCAACATCAGACAATATTTCACGGGAAAATGACCCCAAAAATCTAAAAAGTTTATTGAATAAATAGATATGATCTTGTAATTCTTGGTGACTCCTAAAGACTCTAAGGTGGGGTTGTCTACATATATTCTCGAGGGATTGGGAAATAGATTGGTGAACTCTATTTTAAATGTTATGTTTCAGGAGGATCTTACCTAGGCTTCCTTCATGAACATATTTAACCATTAGTTTTACCCTGATACATTACATGTAGTGAAGAATTGATATTTTTTAACTATAGAGTATGGGGACTATACAATTCTAGAGTTCACTACCCATTTTTCCAAGTTAGTGCATCTAGAACTATAACTTTTCAGTAATGAATACCTAATGTATTGAAGGATTGAGTTAGGAACAAGTCCATATATTCAATCAATGTTGATGCTCTTGTGACTTACAAAAATATAGAGTTATTAGAAAAGGAAACCATTTATTAGTTATAAATTACTAGGAGGACATGTTTGGGTGGAGATTTAGTTGGTTCGGTGGGTTTCTAGAGTGTATCTTCTATTCATAAAATGATTCAAAAGAGTGGTAAATTTTCCTTAGTAATAGTATTAGGCGTGATTATTTGGATATAATATGTTGTTTTCTAATAGTGTGGAAGGTTATTTCATACTAATAAAAATAGTGTGGAGGCTCTTAAGGCATTTCATCTTTATTGATGATCTAGCCATCTACATCACTTTTGTGAAAAGATATCTCTATGAATTTAGGATGGATCCACTCTGAAAAATGGTTTAAGGGATAGTGAAATTTCTTCCAAAGGTTTTGGGTAAAATCCTAAGCCCAGGGGAGATGTTCACGTGGGTAGTACTAGATTACAATATATAATAGTGTATGCACAAGAAGAAAATAAAGCAGGTCCCACAAATCTTAAAGGCATAATGTTTTTATCATCATCAATGTTTCAAACTTTGTTTGGTATAGGTGATAGTAAATATTTTACATCATTACATTTAGTTGAACTATTGGGATTACATTCATAACCTACAACATTGTTTTTGGATCCTTCCTTGGATTTGGGAAAGAGTTCCAAACAATGTTTTAGATATCCCATATGTTGGGTGATCATACCCGACATTGAGGTGGAGTGAGAATTTTTGGTGCTCTATCACAAAATATTTGAATTGATTATAAGAATTTTTTGGATTAATGGTATTAAATCCTTGATAGACTATTACCATATTTGAGTTTAGTTCTTATCTATAGATGGGGTCACTCATGGTTTCTATGGTGAGGGGGACTCTAGATCAGGAAGTGTAGGTCCCATTGTTCCATATGTACGTGAAATATTATTCTTGATATTATAGATGTTTCTAGATGAAATTGATCCTTAATTTTATGGGTGACATCCTAAAATTTATTTTGATTACCTTGAGGTTTTCCAGATTATTTTGATGGTTTCCCTCCACAGATGGAGGTCTAGTTTACTATTATCCTACTCCGTGGTATGATTCCTATTTCTATGACACATTATTGTATGTCACCTTATGATTTTTCTCCTAAGGTATAAATTGAGTACCCTAAGGATAAAATACCTATTTATCCTATCTTGTCACTATTGGATTCACTTATACTCTTAGATAATATAGAAATGAGATCCTTAAAATTATAAAAAATTATTGAAAGTCAAATCATTGTCCTGTTAAATGAAAATATCATGTCAAATAAGATTATATACCTAATGTAATTTTTAGGATCCAATATGGGTATTTTATGTTTTTGGTTATACCATTAGGTCTCACAAATTATCCTTCAGTGTTTATCGATATGATGAACCAAATCATTTATTATTCTTAGATTTTTTTTTCATGGATGATATTTTTGTGTACTTTATGTCATAGGAGGACCATATAGACCATTTGGATATCATTCTTATAACTTAATGGGAACAACATCTATATGGTAATCTTTCTATGTGTGAGTTTTATATCTGGGAAGGGATGTTTCTAGGGAATGTGATATTTGAGAGTGGATTATTAGTATATCCTAACAAGGTAAATGAAGTTATTTCTTTTGAGAATCCCAAAAATGTATTTGAGATCTGTATCTTTTTAGGCTTGGTTGGTTACTATAGATGGTTTGTTCAGGGCTTCACCAAGATCACATATTCGAATAAATATTTAACCTATAAGGGTGTAAATTTTGAGTGGAATGAAAAGTTTTATATATATTTTCCTGATATGAGGGTGGGATTTAATTTAGCACCATTTTTTATTCTTCTAGAACTGGGAATGTGTTATGATGTTTTATAGAATGCATTTGGAATAGGTTTGAGCTATTCCATGATGTTAAGAAAACATGTTGTGGGTTATGGATCATGTTAGTTGTGCCTTGATGATAAGAAGTACCCTAATCATGATATTGAGTTGGAATCTGTTATTCATGCAGTCAAAACATTGTGAAAATATCTCTTTTCAGAGTGTTTTATGGTATATTCTGATCATAAGAGCCTCTAATATATTTTTAATGAAAGGGATATGAATTAAATGAAGAGAGACTGGGTATAGTATATTTATACATTTGATTTTGAATTATCTTGTACCCCTAGTAAAGAAAATATCTATTTTAATGCGTTGAGTAGAAAATTACTAACACAATCCATGAGGGAAGTAGTTCAGGAGTGGTCCCTATAGAGTTTTTTTCATAATGATGATCTGGGAACTGGAAAAGGTTGGTAGAATGGTTTTCATGGGTTTTTTGAATTTTTACTTATCTTTTTATGAGGGATATTAGATCATGTATATGTTATACATCAATTTATTATGTGTTAGGGAAATCAATAATGTGGGGTGACCATGACTGAACGATCTGGTCTCCTATTGGATCTTTCTTACTTCTGAATCTATTTGGTTGTTATATTTTTGATGGTAATTATGTCTTGAGTAATTGGAAAACGTTCTTGTTGGTCCATGGACCATGGGTCTACAAATATGTATCATGAAATGAGGCATCAGTAATGGTGGAAGCATATGATAAAATTAATAGTGTATTTTTGTCCTAATATCTCACTTTTCATAGAGTTAAGGTGGATCACTACAAACCTGTAAAGTTATTTTAGCGCTTACCAATTACATTATGGAAGTGGTATGACATTTCCATGGCTTATGTCATTGGCTTTCCAAAAAAGGCATGTGGGATGGTTCTGATTTGGTTGATCATATACAAACTAACAAAATAATTAAATTTCCTACAAATTATAAAGATGATGAATTTGAAATATCTTGGGGAATTCTATATCCGAGAGATTATGTGACTTAATGGGGTTCCCCATGAAATAGTTTGTGATAGGTATCGTATATATACATCTAGGTTTTGGAATGTTTATCAGGAGGTGATGGGTTCCCAAATTAAGTTAAACATAACTTATCATCTATAGATGGTTAGAAATATTGTGAAGTCTATCTAGGTTATGGAGGATATGCACTGGTCTTGTCTGAATGATTTCGGAGGATCTTGGGAAACAAAATATCCTTTCGTCGAGTTATCCTTGGAAAATAGATATATAGAATCGATAAAGATGGAACCATATGAGTCTTGGTATGGGTATATGTATAGATATCCCTTATGTTTGGTAGAGCTGAGAGAGAGATCCTTGGTTGGTTTGAGTGTTATTCAAGATACGACATAGATGGAGGAGTTATCCCTAAGAGAATGATCATGGAGTAGTTTCCTAATAAATCCTATGCAAACATTCAGCCTCAGTCATTGAATTTTGAGGTTTTTGATTTGGTATTTCTCAAAGTTTCACTATTCTTGGGAGAATGAATGTCCAGTAAAAAGGGTAAGTTGTAATTGTGGTTTGTATGATCTTTTTAGACTTTTAAATAATTGGGAGGGGGTGGCCTATAAAATTAATATCATCCATTTTTTTAAAAATATATTGTATATGGTTACTATTTCCTAGTTGAGGAGGTATATACCAGATCCTTCCCATCTGGTTATATGGGAGGATGTCGATCCTGATCCCGATACCAATTTGGTGGAGCATCCAGCTTAGATTATGGATTCCCAGAAAATAAGACTATGTGGTAAAAATATCCCCCTAGTCCATGTATTATAGATTTACTCACTGGATATCCAAGATACATGGGAGATGGTGTTATTGATGAGGTAGCAGTAGACTTCTCTTTCTGGAGATCTATGATAATGATATATTTCTTAGGGTAGAAATCATTTGTGGTGGGGATATTTTTATTCCCTCCAACCATTCAATTACCTATGTTTTTTTTTCATTTTTTATGTTTTTAATTTTTTGTTGGTTATATAACACCAATGTGGAATTATAAGGATACCTATAATGGTGAAGTGAAGGATTTTTTAGATTTTTCCTCTTCGATGTTTAGTTTTTTATAATCAATCGAAACTTATATTCCATTTAACTGACATAGATTCCATGAAATGGATTTTGGTAACCACTAAATAACTAGATACATGGAATGAGTGGTTTACACATTATTTAACTTATACACTCCATATAATAGAATAATATAGTTAAAAAAGGTGATGAGTTATTCATAGTATTTGATATTAGAGAATCACATGACATTTAATTGTTGTACACTCTGTGTAATTTTTGAGAGTCATGGTTTTAGGAAGTCATGTCGGGTGATTTTCTATTAATTATAATTAAAGTCAGCCACTCCCACATTTGATGCTACATTATGAGATTTTGGATGACTCATTTACTCCCAGATAACTTTATTTAGTGAAAGATCACCATTACGGTTGGATTCATTTTCTATGTGTAAGTAAGCCTCTTATTTCTTATTTGGTTTTGCTTTTTAGTATGGTTTACCTTTAGACATGTGATTGTATTGTGTTATCCGTTAATACTTTTCATATTCTTTTCCTATAATATCTTTTGAAGAATTTTCTCTTGGTTTCATTCACCATTGTCAATTGAAGATAGGTTTTTTTCATTTTGAGGTGGGAGTTTCAATACAATGGGTGAATCAGGTGAATTTCATTCTATTCATGATAAATTAATTTGTCCCATTAATTATTATTATGTGATAAATGTTTTCAAATGATTTATTTGAAAGAAAAGTGTATTAAAAAAAGTGTTTTTAATTCGGATTTGTTGATATGGAATGGAATTTTCAAACTCTAGAGCTAATCATGTTGTCCATGAAAATTCATTATGAATATTAGAGCATGGTTTTGAAAATGTACTGGAAAAACTCACATTGGGTACCTTGGGTGTGTTGTGATAGATACACAAGTAGAATTAGTGTACTCTTGACCAACATGAGGTAATTTTTGTTGATAATGAATTATAGATCTTGATATATTTTGTATTTAATATGTACCTTTTTAATACTGTGAGTTTCTAGTATGCATTATCCCATAGGATAGATACCAATAAGAGGTAATTTTTAATTTTACATTTAGGGTTTTTTATTATTTTATTATTTTTATATAGTATTTTTCTCACATGATCTTATATATGAGATTGTAGCACATAGCTTCACATGATAGGTTTTCTCATAGATATGTGTTTAATTTTATTACTATTTGTTTAGGGATATTAATATTTATTTTTATGAATTATACTTGTAATAATTTTAGTTATAGAATATGAAAGGAATTTATGAATCCCAAAGGGGAAATGATTTTCAATTGGACATATTTTATTAAAATTGTTTGAAAAAATGTATTGTTTTTAAAGAAAGAATAATTTCATTATTGATATTATTACATGTAGAGAAAATATGGTGGTATCCTATTGTGATTTTTATCAAACACTATATGTGATTATAGAGGCTTTTATATGTTGTATTACATGATCTAGGTGAAGGGAATATCATATTGTGGCATATTATATTCTCTTGTTAAAATGTCTTTGGGATCAGGTTGGTCTGAAGGTGATTACTTGAAAAATGGAGATGCTATGTAATTTTTGAATTAGCCTATTTTTATTGGATTGAATATATATGTGGAATATTTTTTTCCTCTTGATATAATTGTTTTTAATTTTCTTTCTTATATTTAGGACTTGTTTCTATTTTATTATGGTTCCCATAACATGTGATGAGATGGTTCGGATGGCCTGTTTGGTTGACTCAGGTTGGTTAATTACAAAGAATCATCCCAAAGGGATAAGATCATATACTATAAATATAAATCTATAATAAAAACATCATATTTTAATAAATATATTTTTCATAAGAACGAAAATGAAGAACCATAATTCCATATCCCGACAAAGGTAGAATTCCCAAAAAAAGGTGTTCCTGATCATCATGATTGAGTTCAATCAAATTTTAACATCCCAGGTAAATAAAGAATATTACTTGTTCATATTTATTAATATTTGAGAATAATATATTAATATTACTTTAAAGGGGATGCTACGTTCGATGGCGTACCCAATACGCAACAACGAGTTTATTTGAAATCATACGATGCACACTAATAATATAATTATATTATTGTAAATGGTAGTAGACTCTTAGCTGATGTAATGGCGGGAATGAAAAGAAAATACTAAAAAGTTATTATATATGCTTGTCAAATATTTTTACATTTATTTAATAAATGTTAGATGCTTAAAATGCGACTGAATCCAATTTTAAGCGTAAGTATTCTAATAATTTTTAAAAGGTCGATTAACCACCTTTTGATGGCGAACCCTTTTAAAATACAAATTTTGACAATTTTATATGTTATATTTGACAAACTAAAATCGTTCTTTATAATTGGGACATCAAAATTTACTTTTTGTATGTTTTTGTTATTTTTTTCGATAAAGTTCATTTTTAATGAATTAGTGAAAAATGTTGTATTTTAATTCAAAACCTATTTTTAATCTAATTTATTTATATGATTAGATCATCTTTTGAATTGGTTTTAAAGTGCAATTAGAATATATTTTTTCCATTTAATACAATGGTGTTCATTAGAATTAATTTCACATTGAAATTGGACTTAAACTAGTGTCAATATTTTAATAGATATTGTTTCTTAAAAACACACTATTTGTTTTGACTACGGGAATTAATTATTAAATTAATTAATTCAACTTAAATGTTTTGAATTTTGTAAAATAGATGTCATATTTTTATTAGGAATATCAAATATAGATTAGGGTGAATTTTTATATTTTTCTGAAAAACATCAATTTTTGATGAATGGTGAAACCACCCAGTGGTAGTTAAAAAACTGATTTTTCTTTTAAATAAAACATTACCCCTTATATTATTTGATTTTCAAAAATCCAACATACATGGTTGTAATTAGGATGTCAAATTTGGTTTAATGGGATTAGAATAATTTTTTGGTGAATAGTAACATTTATGTTTTATTAATCGTGATTAAAGGTAATTACTATAATTTAAGGTAAATATAATGTTATAATAATATGAAATGACCATGACCCATGTCATTCCCTTATTTTATGATTCATGGCCGACCAATAAAATCAATGGGTAAACTTGGGGACCCCATGGAGCCACTTGGGTAAGAAAATGACATTAATAACTTTTTATTTAATGTTAAAATAATAATGTCACAAACATGTATTGTTTTACTAAAACAATTTTTACATGGTGTTATACAAGTCATATTTTTGACTACAAATAGTAATTGGAAAGATAAAAGTATTTCCTATATCATGGTATTATTATTTATAATTTTTAGACATTAAATAAATTAATTTTTAATTGAGACCATGATGATTCAGTAATTACCTCAATAATGAACGAATTAAATAAAATGAAAGAATAATGTAAACTCTAAGACATAAACTTGTCAAAAACCAATTGGATGGGTGTATTTCTAACCCTTATCACCTTATCCTAGATATATATCTTTGTGGGACCTTTAAAATCCTAAAATCATTTTATAATAAAGTAACTTTTCATGACTTTCCAAGAGTGCCCCTCCTCCCTCTTATAAAAGGCCCCCACCTCTACCTCCTTACCCACATCTCTCAAGCCATTGGATCGGCCAAAATCTGATCATTTTATCTCTCCACATCCCTCTCTTCATCCTATAAGACTTCCATTAGGATGAAATCTCTTCAAGAAACCCCTTTAGTTCAAACCATGGGGAGTTACCCGATTTAATGTTAAAGTCTTCCCCAATGTTCTTTTGTTTTATTTTTCTTCTCAAACCCCATAAACACTTTTTATTCGTTTATTTTATAAAAAAACAGTATATTAAATATACTAGGATTTTTTTATGAGAAGGATTCAAGCAACACTTACACACCCCTCCGTCAAATGGTTAATGAACATACCGTTTCTGTGGATGGCGAATTACTGGCTCACGAAACGATGATTGTTCTATCTTCTCCTACCACCTCTCATGGGGGCCAGTATAATGGAACTATATATATTTATGATATATATTATATTTATTTCCTCTCTATGATTCTGTATTTTATATTTAATACATACCTTTATGCTTTGAATGTTGTTCAAATGTAATAATTTCATTTAAGGAAGTGTGGACTACCGCCCCCTCAAGTGATGTGACTCGTTCATTGAATACATGGAATGTATAAAGAATGAAATTGATGAACTTATGTTACTTATACAACATATATATTATACTGGTAATATATATATATATATATATCTGATTTAGTTTTAATTCCATTAAATACGAAATAGAAATGAATGTAGCGTTCATGCATACGTACGGCTTACTGTCTCCATGAATGGTGCATTTGATTTATTACATATAAATGTTATGTAATATTATATAATGGATATATATGATATATATGATATCTAAATCATGAATAGAATTCTGGATATAATGGCTATTTTACCACATGAAGAACTTGAAATTATAAAAATTTTATTTTTGACTCAAGTACCAATGATCAACAAAACGACCATTATTAAGTTAAATAATTATATAATGTTCATAACATGGTAATAAGTGATATAAAATGAATAATGAACTTGAAAAATGTTCTTAATCAAGTACAAATTTATTCTAGTTTATTATTCAGGAATATAAATAAATGAACAAGAAATATCGGAATTGAGGTAAGGGATCCGACCTCTCTCTTTCTTTTCGAGTACTCTTTTTTATGTCATTTCTTTTCTGCTCCATGTTCTTATGTTGGACGATGTTACTTTATATTCACCATACTATAAATTATATTTTCGTATGATGAGAGACACCCTCTTACTCTCATCAATTCATTTTATGATTTTTTTAGTGGCGATGTTAGGCCGCCGAGTTTTCGTAAGGGATTTTTCATCTCACTTTTATTCCCGTGATATTTATGCAACATTTTCCACTATTTCCTTATTTGTGGTGTATTTACAGCCCATTATTGTATATGTTTTGTAATATACTTTATCTTATGGGAATTTAAATCTTCATTGTATTCCCCTTCTTTCATGGAGTGTACGTTTGTAATGTTACCCAAATCGGCAAGGGAACCTTTCACCCTCCTATTTTTAAAAGACTAATTTTTGGAAGGTCTTTTAATTTACATATTATTATGTGGGGATATGTTCTTATATGTCCACATTAATGTATATTTTATCTCCAATTGATGAGAGACCATTTTTTCTCTCATCAACTAATTTTATTAATTTTAATGTGACACCGTTAGGTTGTCGAATTTTTGCAAAGGAATGTCTTAATCCAATTTCAATTCATTGGGTTAAACCTATACTTCTTGATTATGTCGTGCTATGAATATGTGTGGATGACAAAAAATTGTTTTACACTAAGTATCCACTTATATTTTCTGTATTTATATTTTTCATACATAATTATGTCATTTCTTTATCCTTTCTCTAATGGCATGATCCTTGATTGGGATTACATCTCAATTTCATCTCATTGAGACATTTCTTAATGATATGAAATTTTATTATTTTATAAAGTGTATATACAGACCCTTTGAAATTCCATATCCATATTATGTTTATACTAAAGTCATTTAAATATTTTGAAAATGGTCTACCTTCTTGGGGCTTATAATTTAAATGTTCAAAATGGAAAAGGACTCTTTTATTAAAAAAACTTTATATTGTTTTAAAGATTTATTCTTTTAAACATTTATCATCCATGTCCATGTTTTAAAAATGGTTTTAAGGATTTTTTTTATTGGGTCATGAATGTTTTAAAACCCTTTCAAATGTTTCTAAGTGGTATGGGACACATTGATTTTGAAATCACTTTTAAATGTCTTCTTTTAATATTTTCAAAGTATAAAGGGATTTTTCTCTCATATAGTTTTAATGATTTTATTAGATGTTTTTATTTATGATAATATCATGATCCGATCTCTTGTGATTGAAATGTGGAAATGTTATGTTTTCTTTATGCATGTTTTATGTGAACCGATTATGTTATGGTTCTTGGGAATTGTTTATGAAGACGAGTTGTTCCATGATAAACTAAGGGTGGGTGAGCCCGATATAGATCTCCAATGCATTCGGTAACACGAAGGTGTTAAACTCTAAGGTTTATCCAAAGAGATTTAGGGAATATTCTGTGGTTTGTATTCCAAACGTAACCATGAGGGTTACTCCCGACGTAAGAATATTATGAATGCATCAAGTTACCTTTATGTCTTATGATTTCTATGAGTTATTCATAAATCTTATGATTTCATAAGGTATGTTAAAGAGGTTTTGTTTTATGAGTAAATAATGATTTTATTGATTTTTATGTATACATGGACTAATTTTTTCTTCCCGTATTTTTATATCCCTTACTGAAAGTTTTATGCTCGTCCAATGTTTTTAAAATGTTTTCTACTCAAAATAAAGATGAATAGGGTCAAGTATGGGATCAAGGAAAGACATGATATCTAAAACATGGAACTCAAAATGTGTTTTTTTGAGTTTTTATTTTATGAGAAATTGGAAATTGAGTAGAAGTGTCTACTTTGTAATCTTTTGAGATGTTATAGTTATGTAATAATTCTCTTAAACTCTAAACCTGAAAAGATATTCAATGTGAATTATTCATTTAATTTAAGATTTTGTAATGTTTTAAGGTTGGGTCGTTATATTTGGTATCCGAGGTCAGTTTAGATACCTATAGTGGTTAGGGCATTCATTAAGCATATGTGACAGGTTGTGTATAACCACAGTGGTTAATATATTAGATGGAGTCATTGTTTTTTTGAATGTTTTTATGAGTTAGAGATAACTTGGATAAGTATATATTAGTGTTTATCTTCCTCATTAGTACATGATGATTTTATTGATACACTCACGCTGACATTTTTGGTTTTAGTAAATGGATGGATCTAGCAGGCACCAATGTGACAATGGGTTTGAAGGAAACTGTGGTGGTTCTCTGATTAATAGATTGGATTAAATGGGGGATTCAATGAGGAATATCATGGTTATTCTAAATTAACTATCAAAGACTCATGATTAACCACATGAACCTTGGAGAGTTATCTGATGCATCACTTACGAGAGGTCCAACTCGATATGGATTATCAGGTAATAATTATAATGGTAACCATTAGGGTTTATATGATCCTTACATTTGAGGTAATTATGGGTTACTATATGATGGAAAATGAAAGACATGAGGTAAAATTGAGGTTAAATTATGTTATGGTAATTTTTGAAAATTTTAACTCTTTTTGGGGAATGTTTTACGAATTATATTGTTTTGAAAAAAGGACAACACGCAGACCGTGTGCCAACCTGTCGTGTCAGATGAGGCTGCGGGAATCGAACCCACAACCAAAGTGCGACTGGTATTTATTACCTACCACTGGACTACGTGAAGTCCCTGTTTAGTATAAATAATTTTTTTAGTTATATGATCTTATGAATTAGGAATAAGTTGATTCTGGGTTATCTATGGAAATGATTAGCCTATCTTGGAGGATATGTGATTAGGTTAATTACTTTTCAATATAATACTTTAAAATAAACTGATGTTATTTGGAGACAAATGTTAATATTTACCTTGGAAGACTATGTGATGAAATCCTTCAATGATTTGGGTTTCAATATTATTTTGGTTTACAATGAAGAATTTTATGGATAGTTGTTTATTGAATGGTCTTTGATGAACATTGGGTTTTGTTAGACAAATTTTCTAGATTAAGAGTAGTGTTTCTTTTTATAAAGGGTTATCATTTTTGGGTATTATCTGAGCTCGTACTAACAATTTTGGTTTTGGTTAAGGTCTAAGGACTTGGTAAATATATAGTTCTCTTTTCTAGATTAGGTGATTCTCTAGAAGTTGATTATAGTACTGTTATTGTGAAAAAGTCTTTCTAAATACATTTCTTTTTGAGAAAATATGAGTTTGTGTAAGAAATATAGTAAAATATGAAATTCAAAATGACAAGTAAGTATGTTTCCTTATGTTTTAGTTAAGCTCATAAATAAATTCCTCTTTGAAATGTAACTTAAAAAAAATGTTGTCTGTTAACTTTTCCTACGGGGGAATCACATACCCTTTAACCCATCATAAGTTTGTGATTTTCATGGGGTTAACATTCTCAAAATCATATTTTCTATCACTCTCCATCAGAACATGACCCTTTGTTTTCTCCACCATATCCATGTTTTCATGGAATCCTAGTATGGGTTAACTTGGGTGACCTTTGTACTTCTCTTTCATCATTTTAAAGTTATAGTTCTACTCACTCTTATTATGATGTGGGACTTTCAATGATGTTTCCGAGCCCAATTTTAAAATTGCGAGGACTCAATTCCCAAAATGGGGGAAGGATGTAACATCCCAGGTAAATAAATAATATTACTTGTTCATATTTATTAATATTACTTTAAAGGGGATTCTATGTTTGATGGCGTACCCAATACACAAAAATGAGTTTCTTTGAAATTTTACGATGCACACGAATAATATAATAATATTATTGTAAATGGTAGTAAACTCTTAGCCGATGTAATGGAAAGAATTAATACAACTAACTAAAAAGAGATTATATATGCTTGTCAAATATTATTACATTTATCTAATAAATGTTAGATGCTTAAAATGCGAATGAATATAATTTTATGCGTAAATATTCTAATATTCTTTAAAAGGGCGATTAACCGCCATTTGATGGAGAACCCTTTTTAAATACACTTTTTGAAATTTTTATATGTTATATTTGAAAAAATAAAATTCTTTTTTATAATCGTTACATCCAAATTTACATTTTGTATGTTTTTTTTATTTTTTCGATAAAGATAATTTCTAATGAATAAGTGAAAAATGTTGTATTTTAATTCAAAACCTCTTTTTAATATAATTTATTTATATGATTATATCATCTTTTGAATTGGTTTTAAAGTGTAATTAGAATATATTTTTACCATTTAATCAAATGGTTTTCCTTAGAATTAATTTCACATTGAAATTGGACTTAAACTAGTGTCAATCTTTTAATAGATATTGTTTCTTAAAAACACGCTATTTTTTTGACAACGTGAATTAATTATTAAATTAATTAATTCAAATTATATGGTTTGAATTTTGTAAAATAGACATCATTTTTTAATTCAGAATATCAAATAAATCTTTGGGTGAATTTGTGGTATTTTTCTGAAAAAATTCAATTTTTGATGAATAGTGAAACCACTAAGTGGTAGATAAAAAAAGATTTTTCATTAAAATGAAACTTTACCACTTCTGTTATTTTATTTTGAAAAATCCAACATACATGGTTGTCATTAGTATGTGAAATGTGGTTCAATGGGGCTAAAATAATTTTTTTTGTGAATAGTAACTTTTAAGTTTTATTAATCATGGTTAAAGGTAATTAGTGTAATTTAAGGTGAAGATAATGTTATAATAAAATGAAATGACCATGACACATGTCCTAATCTTATTTGATGAGCCATGTACGACCAAGACAATCCTTGGGTCATCTTGGGGACCCCATGGAGCCACATGGGTAAGAAAATGACATTAATAACTTTTTATTTAAAGTTAAAATAAAAATGTCACAAACATGTATTATTTTACTAAAACAATTTATATATGGGGTTATACAAGTCATATTTTTGACTATAAACAGTCATTGGAAAGATAAAAATATTTCCTACAGCATAGTATTGTTTTATAATTTTTAGACATTAAATAAATTAAATTTAAATTGACACCATGATGATGCAGTGATTACCTCATTAATGAACGAATTAAATAAAATGAAAAGATAATGTAAACTCTAAGACATTAACTTGTCAAAAACCTATTGTATGGGTGGATTTATAACCCTTATCACCTTATCCTCGAAATATATCTTTGTGGGACCTTTAAAATCCGAAAATCATTTTATAATAAAGTAACTTTTCATGACTTTCCAAGAGTGCCCCTCCACCCTCTTATAAAAGGCCCCCACCTCTACCTCCTTACCCACACCTCTCAAGCCATTGGCTCGGCCAAAATCTGATCATTTTAACTCTCCACATCCCTCCATTCATCCTATAATCCTTCCATTAGGCAGAAATCTTTTCAAGAAACCCCTTTGGTTCAATCCAAGGGGAGTTACCCGATTTAATGTTAATGTCTTCCATAATGTTCTTTTGTTTTATTTTTCTTCTCCAAGCACCTAAACTATTTTTATTAGTTTATCTGTAACAATACCAGTATCTTGAATATAATAGGATGTTTTTATGCGATTTGTTCAAGAAACACTTACACACACATCCGTCTAGTGGTTAAAGAACATACTATTTCCGTTGATGGTGAATTACTGCCTCACGAAACAATGATTGTTCTATCTTCTCCCACCACCTCTCATGGAGGCCATTATGATGGAAATATATTTATTTATGATATATATTATATTTATTTCCTCTCTATGATTATGTGTTTTATATTTAACACATACTTTTATGCTTTCCATGTTGTACAAATGCGATAATTTCATTTGAGGAAGTGTGGACTACCGCCCCTCAAGTGATGTGACTCGTTCATGGAATACATGGAATGTATAAAGAATGAAATTGATGAACTTATGCGAACTATATAACATATATATTATACTGGAATTATAATATATATATATATATCATTTAGTTTTAATTACATTAAATACGAAATAGATATGAAAGTAGCATTCATGTGTACGTACGACTTACCGTCTCCGTGAACGATGCATTTCATTTCTTACATTTAATTGTTATGTAATATTATATACTAGATATATATGATATATATGATATCTAAATTATGAATATAATTCTGGATATAATGGATATTTTACCCCATAAACAACTTGTAATTATAAATAGTTTATTTTTTACTCAAGTACCAATGATCGACAAAACTACCATTATTCACTTAAATAAATACATAATATTCATAACATGGTAATAAGTGAGATAAATGGAATAATGAACTTTAAAAAGGTTCTTAAGCAATTATAAATTAACTCTAGTTTATTATTCAGGAATATAAATAAACGAACAAGAAAATTCGGACTTGAGGTAAGGGATCCGACCTCTCTCTTTCTTTTCAAGTACTCTCTTTTATGTCATTTCTTTTATGCTCAATGTTATTATGTTAGAGGATGTTATTTTATATTCGACATACTTTAATTTATATTTTCATATGACGAGAGAGCCCCTCTTACACTCATCAATTAATTTTAAGAATTTTTTATGTGGCGCTGTTAGGCTGCCGAGTTTTCCTAAGGGATTTTTCATCTCACTTTTATTCTCGTGAGATTTATGCAACATTTTCCACTATTACCTTTTTTGTGGTGTGTGTAATGCACATTATTGTATTCGTTGTGTAATATAATTTATGTTATGGTTATTTACATCTTCATTGTATGACCCCTATTTTATGGGGTGTACATTTCAAAAGTTACCCAAATCAGTAAGAGAACCTTTCACCCTCCTAATTTTAAAAGTCTTCTGTTTGTTAGGTCTTTTAATTTACATCTTATTATGTGGGGATATGTACTTCTATATCCTCATTGATGTAAATTTTATGTCCAAGTGATGAGATACCATTTTATCTCTCATCAACTAATTTTATGAATTTTAATTTGACACCGTTAGGCTGTCGAATTTTTGCAAAAGAACTTTTTAACCCAATTTCAATTCATTGGGTTAAACCTCTACTTCTTGATTATTTCCTGCTATGAATATGTGTGGATGACATATAATTTTTTTACACTGAGTATCCACTTATATTTTGTGTATTTATATTTGTCACACATAATTATGTCATTGTAACACCCCAGGTAAATAAGGAATATGGCATTTTTATATTTATCCATATTTGTGAATAAAATATTAATATTACTTTAAAGGGGATTCTATGCTTGATGGCGTACCCAATATGCAACAACGAGTTTCTTGGGAATCTTACATTGCACTCTAATAATAAAATAATATTATTTTAAATAGTATTTAACACCTAGCCGTTGTAATGGTGGGAATGAATAGAACTAACTACAAAATTATTATAAATTTTTGTCAAATATTTTTACTTTTTGTAATAAATGTTAGAGAATTAAAAATGTGAATGAATCTGATTTTAAGCGTAAACATTCTAATATTCTTTAAAAGGTCGATTAACCGCCTTTTGATGGAGAACCTCTTTTAAATATACTTTTTTGACAATATTATGTGTTATATTTGACAAAATAAAACTCTTCTTTAGAATCGGGACATCAAAATTTACTTTCTGTAAATTTTTGGTATTTTTAGGAAAAAGATCATTTTTTAATGAATAGTGAAAAATGTTGTATTTTAATTCAAAAAATCTTTTTATTATAATTTATTTATATGATTAAATTATCTTTTGAATTGGTTTTAAAGTGAAATTAGAATATATTTTTACCATTTAATCCAATAGTGGTCGTTGGATTTAATTTCACTTTGAAATCGGACTTAAACTGGTGTCAATCTTTTGATACTTTTTGTTTCATAAAAACACGCTATTTGTTTTGACAGTGGGAATTAATTATTAAATTAATTAATTAAACTTATATTTTTTGAATTTTGTAAAATAGACATCATTTTTGAATTCCGATGATCAAATATAGCTTAGGGTTATTTTCTGGTAATTTTCTGAAAAACTTCAATTTTTGATGAATAGTGAAGCCACTAAGTGGTATTTATAAAAACTGAGTTTCCATTTAAATAAAATTTTGCCATATTTCTGTTTTGAATTTTAAAAATCCGACATACATGGTTGTAATTAAGAAGTAAAATGTGGTTCAATGGGATTAAAATAATTTTTGGGTGAATAGTAACTTATTAAGTTTTTAATCGCGATTAGAGGTAATTAGTGTAGTTTAAGGTAGTAATATGTTTTAGTTAAATGAAATGACCTGGACACATGTCCTACCCCCATTTGATGTGTCATGGCCGACCAAGAAAATACATGGGTCAACTTGGGGACCCCATGGAGCCACATTGGTTGGAAAATGACATAAATACCTTTTTATTTATTGTTAAAGTAAAAATGACACAAACATGAGAGGTTTTACTAAAACAATTTTTACATGGGGTTATACAAGTCAGAGTTTTTACTATAAATAGTCATTGGAAAGCTATAAAGATTTCCTACATCATAGTAGTGTTTTTATAATTTTTATACATTAAATAAGTAAAATTTTTTATGACATCATGATAATGCAACGATGACCTCATTATTTAACGATTTAAATAAAATGGAAAGATAATGTAAAATCTAAGACCTACAAATGTCCAAAACTTATTGTATGGGTTTAGTTCTAACCCTTATCACCATATACACTAGAAACATCAATGTGGGACCATTAATATCCGAAACTCATTCTAAAATATTGTAACATTTCTTTACATTCCAAGAGTGCCCCTCCCCTCCTCTTATAAAAGGCCCCCACCTCTACCTCCTTACCCACACTTCAAAAGCCTTTGACTCGGCAAACCCCTGCCCATTTGGTCTCTCCACATCCCTATCTAAGTCCTTGAAGCCTCAATTTGGGCAGAAGTCTTCCCACGGAAGCATTTGAGCTCAAACCATAGGTAGTTACCCGATTTTAAGGTAATGTCTTCACTTGTGTCCTTTTGTTTTATTTTGCTTCTCCAACCCCCTAAACTCTTTTTATTAATTTATTTTGTAGAAAATACAGTATATTCAATATACTAGGATGTTTTTATAAGAAGTATTAGAGCTACACATACACACACCTACATCTAATGGTTAAATAACATACTGTTTCTGTGGATGACGAATTTCTGCGTCACGAAATGATGATTGTTCAACATTCTTCTAACACCTTAAAAGGTGGCCATTAAGATGAAACTATATTTATATATTATATATAATATGTTTATATTTTCCTTAATATTCTGTATTTTTCATTTATTTCATACCTTTATGGTTTCCACTGTGGGTAAACACGATATCTTCATTTTAGGAAGTGAGGACTACCGCCCCCTCAAAGTGATTTGATTCGTTAATGCCATATGTGGGAAGTATAAAGGATGGAATTAATGGAATTAATGGTATTACATATGTTATACTACTGGAATTATAATATACCTTTATATCTTTATTATTTCATTCAATTGAAAACAAAAAAAATGAAATGAAAGTAGCGTTCATGCGTACGTACGGCTTACCGTCTCCATGAACGGTACATTTCATTTCTTATCTCCAAATGTTATGTACTATTATAAGTACATATATATAATGGATATATATGTAATATATTACATATAAATTATGGGTATCATTCTGGAATTATAATATATATATATATATATATATATATATCATTTTGTTTTAATTCCATTAATATGGCCAAAAAATGAAAGTAGCGTTAATGCGTACGTACGACCTACTGTCTCCATGAACGGTGAATTTCATTTTTTATCTCCAAATGATATGGAATAGTATAAAACGAATATATACTGGATATATATGATATTTAAAACATAAATACTATTTTGGAGATGATGTACATATAACTACATGGAAAATTCTTTTCCAACAAGTTCAATTTTTACTCATGTACTGAACATCGACAAAAACGTTTGATACGAACTCACTTAATTAAAAAATTATTATAACATTATAATATGTGACATGAACTGAATAATAATATGTAAAGGAGGTCCTTAAGAAATTATAAATTTACTAAAGTTTATTATTCAAGAATACAAAGAAACGAACAAGACAGGTTGGACTTGAGGTAAGGGATCCTACTCCTCTCTTTCTTTTTAAAGTACACTCTTTTATGTCATTGATTTTAAAGATAATCTTTCTTGTTATTGGGATATTATTTTATATTAATATTACTTTAATTTTTATGTTCATATGATTAGAGACTCTATTCTCTCTCATCAATCCATTTTGAAAGTTTTGAGTGGCGCCGTTAGGCTGCTGAATTTTCGTAAGAGATCCAACCTCTCTCTTTCTTTTTAAGTACTCTCCTTTATGTCACTTTTTTAAGCACCTTTTTTTTATGTTGGGGGATGTTCTTTTATATTCCTCTTTCTGTAAACGTTATGTTGACATGATGAGGGACCCTATTTCCTCTCATCAATCCATTTTGGATGTTTTAAATGGCGCCGTTAAGCTGCCGAGTTTTTGTAAGAGATTTTTCATCTCACTTTTATTTCCGTGAGATTTATTCTACATTGGCCACAATTTCCTTTGAGTGGTGTATGTTCTGCCCATTATTTTACTCATTGTGTAATATAATTTCATTTATGAGTATTTACATCAATGTTGTATTGTCTTTCTTTCACGGGGTGTATATTTTGAACGATACCCATGTCGGTAAGGGAACCTTTCACCCTCCTCTTTTTAAAATACTTCTTTTGTTATGTCTTTTAATTCACATACTATAATGTTGGGATATGTTATTATATATCCTTATTGATTTAAATTTTATTTCCATGTGATGAGATACCCTTTTTATCTCTCATCAACTCATTTTATGAATTTTGTAGTGACGCCGTTAGGCTGTCAAATTTTTGCAAGGGAAATTATTAACCCAAATTTGATTCTTTGGGATAAACATGTACTCCTTGAATATGTTGTTCTATGAATATGTGTGAATAATCTATGATTGTTTTACACTTAATATCCACTTATATTTGGTGTATTCATTTGTCACACATAATTATGTATTTGATTTTTCCTTAAACCATGGATACCGTCTTTGTAAGGGACTTCGTCTCAATCTCCTTTAACTGGGGAATATTTTGTTTTATACACAACTTTCTTTTATACGGTGTATAAAACCCTTTGACTTTAAATTTATCCAAAAGTAATCTTTGTTATATGAAGCATTTTAGAAAATGAAAAAAGGAATGTTTTTTTCGTACGTATGCAGCGACAATTACTTCTCCTCCACCGTGACCATTATTTGAGTTTCGGCTTCCTCTACATGCCATACATTCTTTTTAAAAGAAAAATAAATACCATGTTTTACTTTTCTTTTATTTTGGTATTGAAAATGGTTTTCATAATGTTTTTATATGAATGTGTTGTATTGATATCTTGTGATTGAAAAGTCGAAATGTTATGTTTCCTTTATGCATGTTTTATGTGATACGATTATGTTATGGTTCTTGGGAATTATTATGAAGACGGGTGGTTCCGTGATAAACTAAGGGCGGGTGAGCCCGATATATATCTCCAATGAATTGGGTAACACGAAGGAGTGAAACATTAAGGTTCTCTGAAGAGATTCAGGGAATATACTGTGGTGGGTATTCCAAACGTAACCAAGAGGGTTACTCCCTACGTAAGAATGTTATGAATGCCTCAAGATACCTTTATGTCTTATGATTTCTATGATTTATTCATGATTTTATGAGGTATGTTAAAGTGATTATGTTTTATGGGTAAAGTATGATTTCATTTATTATGTATACATGTACTCATGTTTCCTTTCCATATTTTTATATCTCTTACTCAGCATTTTATGCTCATCCTGTGTTTTTGAAATGTTTTTCATAGGTCAAGGGAAGGGTACATTATATGATGATAGTGTCAAGGAAGTGTCAAGAAAGAATCCATGTTTTATTTTAAATATGTTTCTGTTGATGGAAAAAATGAATACTATCTTTTATGTAACCACTTTGTTTACATGTGGAATGTAATGCAAGCTTTATGATCTAATTCTCTTAAAATATAAACCTGATAAGATCCTCAATGTGTAATCTTGTAATAACTCAATATTAAGTAAGGTTTAAGGCTGGGGCCTTATAGTCATTTTTTTATCCTTTCTCTAATGGCATGATCATTGATTTTGATTACATCTCAGTTTCTTCTCATTGAGATATTTCTTAATGATATGAACTTTTATTCTTTTATAGAGCATATATACACACCCTTTGACATTCCATATCCATATTATGTTCATAATAAAGTCATTTAAATGTTTTGAAAATTGTCTACTTTCTTGTGGCTTATAATTTAAATGTTCAAAATGGAAAAGGACTCTTTTATTAAAACGTTGTTATAAATGGTTTTAATGATTTAGTCTTTTAAACATTTACCATCCATGTCCATGTTTTAAAAATGATTTTATGGATTTATTTATAGGGACATGAATGTTTTAAAACCCTTTCAAATGTTTCGAAGTGGTATGGGACACTTTGATTCTAAAATCACTTTAAAATGTCTTCTTTTAATATTTTCAAAGTATAAAATGATTTTTCTCTCAAAGAGTTTTAATGATTTTAATAGATGTTGTTATTTATGATAATATCATGGTGTGATATCTTGTGATTGAAATGTGGAAATGTTATGTTTCCTTTATCCATGTTTTATGTGATACGATTATGTTATGGTTCTTGGGCATTGTTTATGAAGATGTGTGGTTCTAGAAAAAACTAAGGGTATGTGAGCCCGATATAGATCTCTAATGCATTAGGTAACACGAAGGTGTTAAACTCTAAGGTTTATCCAAAGAGATTTAGGGAATATTATGTGGTGTGTATTCCAAATGTAACCATGAGGGTTACTCCCTACGTAAGAATGTTATGAATGCCTCAAGTTACCTTTATGTCTTAGGATTTCTATGAGTTATTCATAAATCTTATGATTTCATGAGGTATGTTGAAGTGATTATGTTTTATAAGTATATAATTATTTCATTTATTTTTATGTATAGATGGAGTAATGTTTTCTTCCAATATTTTTATATCCCTTATTGAGATTTTTATTCTCATCACAATTTTTTGAAATGTTTTCCATTGGACTTAAAGATGAATAGGGTAAAAGATGGAATCAAGGAAATACATTCTATCTAAAACAAGGAATTAGAAATGTTTCATTTTATGAGTTATTGTTTTATGAAAAAATGGAAACTTAATAGAAGTGTCTACTTTGTAATCATTTGAGATGTTATAGTTATGTCCTAATTATCTTAAACACTAAGTCTGAAAAGATCCCCAAAGTGAATTATTCATTTAATTCAAGATTATGTAATGATTCAAGGCTGGGTCCTTATAGTTAGTATCAGAGGTCGGTTTAGATAACTTTGAAGGTTAGGGTATTCATTAATAATAAGTGACAGGTTGTGTATAACCACAATGGTTAGCATATTAGATGGAGTCATTGTATTTTTGAAATATGTTATGAGTTTGAGATAACTTGGATAAGTATATCTTCGTGTTTATCTTCCTCATTAGTGCATGATGATTTTTTTCATATACTCACAATAACATTTTGGGTTTTAGTAAATGGATGGATCTAGCAGGCACCAAAGTGACAATGGGTTTGAAGGAAACTGTGGTGGTTCTCTGATTAAGAGATTGGATGAAATGGGGGATTAAATGAGGAATCTCATGGTTATTCAAAATCTAATATCAAGGAGTCATGATTAACCACTTTAACCTTGTTGAGTTCTCTGATGCATCATGTACGAGAGAACCAACTCGATATAAAAGTCCAGGTAATAATTACAATGGTAACCATTAGGGTTTATATGATCCTTACTTTTGAGGTAATTATGGGTTACTATTTGATGGAAAATGAAACACATGAGGTAAAATTGAGGTTAAATTATGTTATGGTTATTTTTGAATATTTTAACTCTTTTTTGGGAATGTTTTAGGAATTATATAGATTTGGAAAAAGTACAACACACAGATTGTGTGGCAACCCGTTGTGTCGGATGAATCTGTGGGAATCGAACCCACAACCAAAGTGCGACTGGTATTTTTTGCCTACCACTGGACTACGTGAAGTCCCTGGTTAGTATAACTAATTTTTTTAGTTATATGATCTTATTAATTAGGAATAAGTTGATTTTGGGTTATCTATGGAAACGATTAGCCTATCTTGGAGGATATGTGATTAGGTTAATTACTTTTCAATATGATACAATAAGAGAAACTGATGTTATTTGGATATAAATGTTAATATTTACCTTGGAAGACTATGTGATTAAATCCTTCAAGGATTTGGGTTTCAATCTTAGTTTGGTTTCCATTGAAGAATTTTATGGATAGCTGTTTATTGAATGGTCTTTGATGAACTTTGTGTTGTGTTGGACAAATTTTGGAGATTAAGAGTAGTGTTTCTTTTTATAAAGTATTATCCTTTTTGGGTATTATTTGAGCTCGTACAAACAATTTTGGTCTTGGTTAAGGTCTAAGGACTTGGGAAATATATAGTTCTATTTTTTGGATTAGGTGATTCTCTAGAAGTAGATTATAGTACTCTTAATGTGACCAAGTCTTCCTAAATACTCATCTTTTGGAGAAAATATGAGTTTGTGTAAGAAATATAGTAAAAGTTGAAAGTCAACATGACAAGTAAGTATGTTTCCTTATGTTTTAGTTAAGCTCATAAAAAAATTCATCTTTTAAATGTAACTTATAACTAAAATGTTACTTGTTAACTTTTCCTACTGGGGAATCACATACTGTTTAACCCATCATAAGTTTGTGATTTTCTTGGGGTTAACATTCTCCAAATCAAGTTTTCTATCACTCTCCATCAGAACATGACCCTTTTTTTCTCCTCCATATCCATGTTTTCATGTAATCCTAGTATGGGTTAACTTGGGTGACCTTTGTACTTCTCTTTCTTTATTTTAATGTGATAGATTTACTCACTCTTGTTATGATGTGGGACTTTCAATGATGTTTCCAAGCCTAATTTTAAAATTGCGAGGTTGCAATTCCCAAAATGGGGGAAGGATGTAACATCCTAGGTAAATATAGAAAATTACTTGTTCATATTTATTAATATTTGAGAATAAAATATTAATGTTACTTTAAAGGGGATTCTATGTTCGATCGCGTACCCAATAAGCAACAATGAGTTTCTTTGAAATCTTACGATGCACACTAATAATATAATAATATTATTGTAAATGGTAGTAAACTCATAGACGATGTAATGGAGGGAATGAATATAACTAACTAAAAATTGATTATATTTTCTTGCCAAATATTTTTACATTTATTTAATAAATGTTAGATGCTTAAAATGCGAATGAATCCAATTTTAAGTGTAAATATTCTAATATTCTTTAATAGGTCGATTACTCGCCTTTCGATGGAGAAACCTTTTTAAATCAATATTTTGAAACTTTTATATGTTATATTTGAAAAAATAAAATCCTTCTTTATAATAGGGACATCAAATTTTACTTTGTGTATGTTTTTGTTGTTTTTTTCAATAAAGTTAATTTTTATTGAATAAGTGAAAAATGTTGTATTTTAATTCAAAACCTATTTTTAATCTAATTTATTTATATGATTAGATCATATTTTGAATTGGTATTAAAGTGAAATTAGAATTTTTTTGACCATTTAATCCAATGGTGTTCATTAGAATTAATTTCACATTGAAATTGGACTTAACCTAGTGTCAATCTTTTAATAGATATTGATTCTTAAAAACACGCTATCTGTTTTGACAATGGGAAATAATTATTAAATTAATTAATGCAAAATATATGTTTTGAGTTTTTAAAATAGACATAATTTTTGAATTCAGAATATCAAATATATCTTAGGGTGAATTTTTGGTATTTTTCTGAAAAACATCAATTTTTGATGAATAGTAAAACCACTAAGTGGTAGTTAAAAAACCGATTTTTCGTTTAAATGAAACTTTACCACATATGTGATTTGATTTTCAAAAATCCAACATAAATATTTATCATTAGGATTTAAAATGTGTTTCAATGGGATTAAAATAATTTTTTTGGGTGAATAGTAACTTTTAAGTTTTATTAATTGTTATTAAAGGTAATTAGTGTAATTTAAGGTAAAGATAATGTTATAATAATATGAAATGACCATGAAAAATGTCCTACCCTTTTTGGATGAGTCATGGCTGACCACGAAAATCCATGGGTCAACATGGGGACACCATGGAGCCATTTGTGAAAGAAAATGACATTAATAACTTTTTATTTAAAGTTAAAATAAAAATGTCGCAAACATGTATTATTTTACTAAAACAGTTTTTACATTGGGTTATACAAGTCATATTATTGACTATAAATATTAATTGGAAATCAAAAAAGTTTTCCTACATCATAGTATTTTTTAATAATTTTTAGACATTAAATAAATTAAATTTTAATTGACACCATGATGATGTAGCGATTACCTCATTAATGAAAGTATTAAATAAAATGAAATGATAATGTAAAATCTGAGAAATAAACTTTTCAAATACATATTGGATGGGTTTATTTCGAACCCTTATAACCTTTTACTCAAAATATATCTTTTTGGGACCTTTAAAATCCGAAAATCATTTTATAATAAAGTAACTTTTCATGACTTTCCAAGAGTGCCCCTCCTTCCTCTTATAAAAGGCTGCCAATTCTACCTCCTTACCCACAACTCTAAAGCCATTAGCTCAGCCAAACTCTGATAATTTGATCTGTCCACATACCTCTCTTCATCCGAGAAGCCTTCCATTAGGCCTAATGCTCTTCAAGAAACCCCTTTGGTTCAAACCAAGGGGAGTTACCCGATTTAAAGGTAAAGTCTTCCATAATGTTCTTTTGTGTTATTTTGCTTCTACAACACCCTAAACAATTTTTATTCGTTTCTTTTGTAACAAAACCAGTAAGTTAAATATACTAGGATGTTGTTATGAGAATTATAGGTGCTACACTTACACACACCTCCGTATAATGGTTAAATAACATACTGTTTCCGTGGATGGTGAATTATTGCCTCACGGAACGATGATTGTTCTATCTTCTCATACCACCTCTCATGGTGGCCATTATGATGGCACTATATATATTTATGATATATATTATATTTATTTCCTCTCTATTATTTTTTATTTTTTATTTAATACCTACCTTTATGCTTTGCATGTTGCTCAAATGCGATAATTTCATTTGAGGAAGTGTGGACTACCGCCCCCTCAAATGATGTGACTCGTTCATGCAATAAATGGAATGTATAAAGAATGAAATTGATGAAATTATGTGAACTATATAACATATATATTATACAGGAATTATAAAATATATATATATATATCAGATTTAGTTTTAATTCCATTAAATATGAAATAGAAATGAATGTAACGTTCATGCGTACGTACGGCTTACCGTCTCCATGAACAGTGCATTTCATTTCTAAAATATAAATGTTATATAATATTATATACTGAATATATATATATGATATATACGATATCTAAATCATGAATATAATTATGGATATAATGTATATTTTACCCCATGAACAACTTGTAATTATAAAAAGTTTATTTTTGACTCAAGTACCAATGATCGACAAAACGACCATTATTAACATAAATAATTACATAATGTTCATGAAATAGTAATAAGATATATAAAAGGAATAATGAAATTGAAAAAGGTTGTTATTCAAGTATAAGTTAACTCTAGTTTACTATTCAGGAATATAAGGAAACAAACAAGACAAGTCGGACTTGAGGTAAGGGATCCGACCTCTCTCTTTCATTTCAAGTACTCCCTTTTATGTCATTTATTTTATGCTCCATGTTATTATATTGGAGGATGTTATATTATATTCACCATACTGTAATTTATATTTTCATATGATGAGACACCACTTATTACTCTCATCAATTCATTTTACGATGTTTTAAGTGGCGCTGTTAGGCTGCCGATTTTTCGTAAGGGATTTTTAATGTCACTTTTATTCCCATGAGATTTATGCAACATTTTCCACTATTTACTTTTCTGTGGTGTGTGTACTGACCATTATTGTATTCTTTGTGTAATATAATTTATTTTATGGGTATTTACATCTTCATTGTATGACCCTTATTTCATGGGGTGTATACTTCGAAAGTTACCCAAATCGGTAAGGGAACCTTTCACCCTCCACTTTTTAAAAGACTTCTTTTTGTTAAGTCTTTTAAATTACATATTATTATGTGGGGATATGTATTTCTATATCCTCATTGATGTAAATTTTATGTCCAAGTGATGATATACCATTTTCTCTCTCATCAACTAATTTTATTAATTTTAATGTGACACCGTTAGGCTGTCGAATTTTTGCAAAGGAACTTCTTAACCCAATTTCAATTCGTTGGGTTAAAACTCTACTTCTTGATTATGTCAAGCAATGAATATGTGTGGATGAAATCTAATTGTTTTACATTGAGTATCCACTTATATTTTGTGTATTTATAATTGTCACACATAATTATGTCATTTCTTTATCCATTCTCTAATGGCATGATCCTTGATTGGGATTACATCTCAATTTCTTAACATTGAGACATTTCATAATGATATCCACTTTTATTATTTTATAAAGTGTATATACAGCCCTTTTACATTCCATATACATATTATGTCTATACTAAAGTAATTTAAATGTTTTGAAAATGGTCTAATTTCTTGTGTCTTATAATTTAAATGTTCAAAATGGAAAAGGACTCTTTTATTAAAACATTGTTTTAAATGGTTTTAAAGATTTATTATTTTAAACATTTATCATGTCCATGTTTTAAAAACGGGTTTAAGGATTTATTGATAGGGAAATTAATGTTTTAAAACCATTTCATATGTTTGGATGTGGTATGAGACAATTTGATTCTAAAATATCTTTTAAATGTATTCTTTTACTATTTTTAAAGTATAAAGGGATTTTTATCTCATAGAGTTTTAATGATTTTATTAGATGTTTTTATTTATGATAATATCATAATGTGATATATTGTGATTTAAATGTGGAAATGTTATGTTTCCTTTATTCATGTTTTATATGATACTATTATGTTATGGTTCTTGGGAATTGCTTATGAAGATGGGTGGTTCTGTGATAAGCTAAGGGTGGGTGATCCCTATATAGCTCTCCAATGCATTGGGTAACATGAAGGAGTTAAACGCTAAGGTTTCTTTGAAGAGATTTAGGGAATATAATGTGGTGGGTTTTCCAAACGTAACCATGAGGGTTACTCCCTACATAAGAATGTTATGAATTCCTCAAGTTACCTTTATGTCTTATGATTTCTATGAGTTATTCATAAATCTTATGATTTCATGAGGTATGTTAATGTGTTTATGTTTTATGAGTAAATAGTGATTTCATTGATTTTTTTTGTATACATGGACTAATGTTTTCTTCGCGTATTTTTATATCCCATTATGAGATTTTTATGCTCATCCCAGGTTTTTGAAATGTTTCCCACATGACTAAAAGATGAATAGTGTCAAGGATGTGATCAAGGAAAGACATGTTATCTAAAACATGGAACTAGAAATGTGCCTTTTTATGAGCATTTGTTTTTATAAAAAAATGGAAACTGAGTATACCATGTGACATAAAGAATTCCTCCCCATATTCTAATGGGTGATAAAAAAGTATGGTTCTAGGGTGTTTACATTGAGAGAAAATACCCTCATATTAGAGTAGAAGAACATATAAAATATCATAAAACATCCATAATAAAAAATTAAAAGTATACATAATTCAACAAATAATTATTATGCTATTGTAAATGAAATGAAAACATAAAGTCATACATACCAACTGATCACCCAACAAGATTATGACACATAACAAAATAAATAAATAAATAAATAAGGATCTACTACGGTCTCGAGCCTCAACATATCCTTATATACAAATTCCAACTACTATCCCAGATAAATTATCTAATATTGGGTCTTTACCCTACCTGAACCTGTGAATAATGATATTTCCTTGGGTTCCAATGTTCTCGGGATTCAAGAGTAGGTGTGAGTTAAACACCATATATAATCAAATAAATTTTCCCTAACATAACAATAAATGTATTATACGAGCTATGTTATATGTTAATAAAATATAATAATGGTTTAACATGATTAAACAATACCATCGACTCTCGAGTTCTAAAGTGACACCCAAGATCAAGAATACTAACATCAGACAGTGTTGGGTGCCTCTGAGAAAGATACATTACATTAGGAAGTTACATGTTCTACCTTAAAATATTATGAATGAGTAAATATATTTATTTTCACATTTAGGGAAGATTTTTCATTCTTCTATCAACACACACACACAGACTCACAAACTACATCATGGGATAGGAGTTCCCCACCAGGAAATCAAGGATATGTAACACATGAAAAATGAAATATCTAACCGCCTTATTATATCATACACATAATTCTGGAATGTAATAATATCATAACACCAACTGATGTTTACAAATAATACCTGGGGGATAAACCCCCCTTAGTCTCATGTATAACCTCATGTGGGAGAAGTGACTCCCCTAAGAAACCTCTCATATGTCAACCACCCATGAAACAATTCATATAATATTTAGGGGAGATAAAAACCACACAAAAATTTATCATCAAGCAGTGAAAAACCCACCTATAAATATATCACAAATTATACACACCTATGGAATTATCTATCCTCTACTCGTTATGCATAATAGTTGAAAAATGACATTGTAACCCACCCAAAAGATAAAAAATTCTATATTCATGGTTTATTCAGTTACGACTAACCTCTTATCTCAAAGAATGATTTTCCATCCATATTTCCTATATGTATAATATCCTTAGGGTTGTCTCAATCACATAGGCACTTCATATCAAACTCATTGAAATTCTCATCTTTCTGACATGGAAATCCACTATAAAATAACTATTGATCCATGAGCAAAAGGTGACACCCATGGTTGACTTTACAAGATACCTAAAAATTAATCATATCCATGGTCAATATAATACTAGGTAACCCACATTGACCCCTATGTCCTGTAATATTATTGACATCTTCATGGAATTAGCTAACTCAATTAAAAAATTGATGTCAAAATCCTCCACTAATAAAGAATAATTCACCTCATAATTTCCTTCATAATATTATGACATCATCTACCTTACTAGAAAATACACACTGGGGTAACACTAGAGATAGAGAATAATTCATATCTCCTTTCATAAGTCATCCTATTTTAATCCACTCCTCGACCTATAATACATATACACAAGGAATACCCACCCAAGTAATCATATCTTTATAGGGTAATAAACACTCACCCCACACATTGGTTAACTAAAACATGGGATATATGGCATATCATGGTTCCATCATGCGCTATATATAGAAATTGGTCCTCGTCCATCCATAATCCCAACTCAAGGGAGTCTAATGAAAATTATCTCGATACTCACTATGACATGTTCATCTTATTTCACTTATATCTATTTTGGGTTCCTATCACATAATGCACACTTTTATGGTTATGATCTCACCCATGGATGAATGAGGTTTCCAAATTGTCTTAAGGTTTTATTATGTCCAAATTCACTCTCATATTACTCATGATAGATTATGAGGTGCACCATGTTTTAAATTTTAAATCAACAACCTATATGATGTGAGATTGTATATCCCATGAAATAAAAAACTATATTTAATACAGGTAGATCATCAGGTACAAAATAAAACAAACATAGAGTCATTCACCTTTAGATATCTCATCCATTTCCCAAGATATTTCATTCCTCACTCCAGATCATATTAACTCATGATATCCTATCTCCCACAATAATGTTTGATAATTAAATTTTATCAATTTGTAAAAACTTATCCAATTTAATTAAAATATTAATAATTTCATAAAAACTCAACTATATATCTCATAGTTCCAAAACCATGACCATTTATACCCGAATAGTCTATAACATAACCCCCAATACTATCCTATGAATAATACATAACACAATACACCTTGTCAAAATCTAATTTCATCAAAATATAAATAGAATCGTAGAAATATTTCTTCGGGAGATGCAACTTTCAAAAAATGGTGAATAAATGAATATTTTCATCATTATGATATATCATTTTTCCATTATATTGAAAATATTAAACATATTGGAAGATTAAAACTATGGTATGAAGGAAATAATCTCTAATTTCCAATACGAAACCTTACCTAATCTAATTCTATGAAGTGAAGGAAGAATGGATGGAGATAAAATGAGGCTCACATAAAATGAACTATCGAATTACAAGTAATCAACCTTAACTACGGGGGATCCTCAAAGATATTAGGGTAGGGGATCTCCCCCAGTTTAGCTATTCTAGATAGAGATGAAGGGGTGGGGGGTTACTTAAAATATAATTGAAAATGTTTTTTCACCACTTTTAAGAAAATAATGAATGTTTCATGGTTTATCTACACAAGTTCTTATAAATTGTTCTAATTGTGTGGCTAACACATTACCAAGACTCACACATCACATAATTTGGTTGCATATGCTTCCAATCTATACTCCAACCACAATATTCCTCCTAATATAACTCCTCAGTATTCATGGAATTTCCCATATGGTTCTATATAATTGTGAATAAGTAATTCTCCTCAAAAACAAGTGAAAAAATAGTCCATACATATTTTCCTAAAACTCTACACTATTTTCCATGACCTTGTGGTAATCCGGTGATAGTTGGAAAACCATTATAAAAATCCAAACTTCACTAGATGAAACAAACCCTCGCCAATCTCCCAAATAACTCCCAGGCCTTGATACATATCAAAAAAGAAATCCTTGAGACATTTAAACTAGGAAATGTATAATAAATAAAATGATTCTATTAATTATACAGTATCTAAGAAAAAAATTATTATTTTACCAAAATTTAATATCCCATAATGACACAAATGAATCCATACTTGGTGTATGTTTTTTATGAGTTCATTACAAAACATCCATATCTACTTGTGATTATAATAATTAATATTACATGGTGAAAGTATTGAAATAAAAGATCAAGGAATGAGATCGTGATAGAAAAATACTCTTTTGGTTTTGTTATAACGGATTATAGAGATATTTACTGAATCCGTATGCTCAAGTAATGTGTTCATGCTACATCATATGGTGTGATATGGGTATGTCATATGGCATGAAATAATTTTCTAAAAAATAATTTCATATAATTTAGGGATATATTGTTTCTTATGATGCAAAAATATGATATAATCAATTAATAGGCTAACCGTAGGGTATGATATAGGAGATTTGTAAGGATATGTTATATAGAATCATATTATAATATTAATATTAAACTATATGATTGATTAATTCATTCAAACATTAATTATTAAGGATCAATAATTTTTCATAGATATTATGGATGAATTAAATTTTATATTATGAATCATAAGGGAGAATAGATTTTTTATTTATATGACAAACTATTGAATAGAAACTGGATTAAAAATACAATATGAAATGCCTGATTAAATCTGTGGATACTCCATGAGCATACATTTGGGATATATAAGGAGGTTGATTCCATTTTTATAAATGTGGGAGTCATATAAGACATATACCAAGTCGATCATTGCCCTCTCCAGCACTCTTCCTTTGTACTATAGAGATTATAATATCGCTGCTTGAAGAAATGTATTTATAATAAATTTTGTAAAACACATGTTCCATGGGTACACCTTAGAGGAAATATTCTTTTGTTTATTACTAGTGATATTTATCAAGCACTTGATTGAACAAAGAGGATTGACCATATATCAGGGCAAAGTAAATTTCACCCATTCATTTTATTCATGCTTTCATCTTTTTATATCATGTAAATCGTGGGATTGAGGATTCTATTATCTTATATTGAATTGAATAAGTATTACTATACCCTTATAAACCCATATATGGTATTTGAGAATTCAATACTTTTTGATTATCGAAATCATATTCAAAATGATCAACAATATATTCCATTTTTATATCACTTTTGATTTCATAATAAAGGATATATATTTTTATCATGTATTATTATATGATATATGATACCTTAAACTACGTTGTGGTTTCTATATACAATATGTGATATTGTTATAGGTGACTTAGTTGAAATATTTTGATTTAATACATATCTTTTCATAAAACATTTGATATCATATGGGTGAAAATGCTGATATACACATGTAAAACATATCCTCGTATAATCAAGGTGGTACCAGTCATATCATTAAACATAACTCGAGGTAGTAAGGGTTACATCCCAAAGACAATTGGATGTAATGATACGAAAATTGCATCATATGATATAAGGGTATATTAAAATATGATAGATAATAAGGGACAGTCTATCATAGTCCTTGATGGTCCAATTCTAGATATTAAAATTTATTATAATTTTGAATTATGATATTTTTGTATTATAAAATACAATATACATGGAAATATAACATTTTCTTATAATTATGAATTGAAATATATAATTTTTATAATTTTTATAAAATATTAAACCAGGTATTTGGGAAATTTTTTTTAATTTAAAATGTGTATATATAGTATTAGATTTAAAAAATGATAAAAATTAATAATTATGTTTTTAAATAATTTAATAAATAAATACCCATCAATTAAAATTTTTATAAACCATCATTAACATTGTCATGATGGATTTGAACTATACCCCTAGTGGATATTTAATCCACAACATGAATGTTTTTGAAGAATTAATATATGTTTAATGTATAGTTACATAGTTTATAATATATAAAGTGTTTATAAATTAAAATAAGTTTTAATATATATATTTTTATATTTATTTATGAATTATTCATAGATGTATATGATTTTTTAATTAAATCCTTATTTGTAAATTTATTTCATCTATTAAAAAATGGAGCATTGTATGTCTTGATCATTTGTTTCAATAAAATGAATTATTATATATTTAATTGGTTTAAAGTGATTAAATAAAATGAGAAAATGTTAATTAATTGAAAAATAAAATGTTTTCAAAAAGTCTAATATTTTGAATAGTAAGGATTTCATATTAAAAAAAAGTTAATTATAACATATACTGATTATATTTAATAAAAGTAAATAGTTTGTATTTAGTTTTACCTAAATTATAAATTGTATTTTTAATAATTACTCATTAATTATTTATCTCATGTTAATATATATTAATTGTTTATTTATTTATTTTAAACTATTAATTTTTAATTATTGATATAATTGGTATAGTATCAATATGTGTATGATTTAGTTTAAAAGTGATCAAACTACTTTTTAAAATTATTATACTTATATTGTTGGGTTGCATGCCCTGAATGATATATGATCTTGTTTCAATGAATCTTAACACTATGTTGTTCATGAGTTGTGTAATGAGTTACACATCAATATTTTTTGAAAATATTTATATAGTGGTAGGAATAGTGATTCAAAACTAAACCATTAAAATAATGTATATATATAAAGGGAATAATATGAGAATTGATGATGTGATTATATTCCATGAAAAATAAAAATAGAAAGTATCTTTTTAATGAAAAACTTAACAAGACCTCAATTGTACAACTTTAGAGATTCTTCTAGTACTGGGTTTCCTAAGATTATCTTTTCTATTGCAATCTGGTAATATAGAGACCTTAAGTGTTTGGTACATAATTTTTTGAACATTATTTTGATTACACTTATCCAAAAAAACCCATGGGTAGTATACCCGAGGAATAATGTTGAGTTTATTAATATGATGTATTGGGCATATAGTTGTCTTCCCAATTAACCAATATTTATTTATTATATGATCAAATTTGTTACTTATATAAATAGATAAAGAAACAATGGTCATTCTAAAGTATGGTAATTTCATAGTGAAATATATATCTTGTAGTATTAAGGGATATAATGGATTTAATAGGGTCCATCATTTTATTAAGGGGATATTTTATAAATTTTTTTATTAAATAAATTTACATCATTATACTCATTTGATAAGAACTTCGATTATAGATATAATCAAAACAATTATCGTCAAACACGACTTTGATATTAATATTGATAACATGGATGCATAATATGATAAATTTCATAATCTTATAAACACGTAAAAAAATATATTAAGAAATAGATCTATATATTTGACAAACCATATTCCCATGTATCTTAATATTGAATTAATTTAACTTTGGGATTTAATAAATGTTTTTTAATGACATAAAATTATTAACCAAAATATTTAACTGGAATTAAATACAAGATTACCAAATGGATTTTAATATTCACTTATATATTAAATATGAATAGATATATCGGTTAAATATAGAGATAAAATTTATTCATCAAGGAATGTTGTTAATTTTGAATTAATTTTGTAACAATAATTAAAAATGTCTCAAAAATTGTGAATTATTTTAAAAAATGTTAACTTGATTTCTAAAAAGTTTTTAAGATTGACCAATATGACATATAATGTCGAATATATGGTACAATGTTGATAATATTTTAAGGTATATGCATGTTCTAGACCAAGAAGATTAAATTTGTCTATTAGTTAATCTTATTCACAAAATTATAGAGTTTTCTTGAAGGGTAAGAAATGTTCCATTGGGTATAATTTTCTAGGATAGATGATGGGGTTTGAGAAACTATATGAATGTTTTCATGTAAGGTATTAGTTGCATATAAAACTATTCATCCAATTTTAAGTGTATTTGAAATAAATTTTTTATTTTATAAGTTCTTCAAATATTCAAGATTTCAAAATCAAGAAGACACTTGATGGATCCTGTAGTTTTCATTCCATTTATGGGTAAAATAGTTTTTCAACGATACAATGTCAAAAAAAATTCAATATTTAATGGATCTAAATAAATAATTTATCTTTTCATTTTTATTTATTTTATATGCATAGGGAATTTATTTATTACCAACTTCCTATTATTAAAAACATAAAGTGATTATTTTAATACACATGTATTATGATTCATTAAATTCAATAAATTTGTTTTGTTAAAGATAAATACAAAATATGTTTTACCCATGATCATTTTTTAACTTATATATTTTTTAAAATATGAGTGAAAGAGTTCCTATAAAACTATTGTGGGAAATTTTAATAAATAATGTATTATTTTTAGAATAATGATCTAAAATGATAGTGTCTTATATTTTATATAGATAAATAATTTATTTTTTCAAACATACCAACTATAATGAAATAATTGTTATTTCATGATCATAATTGATATTTCTATCCCTTCATGACTTTTTGAACAAAATATAATTTTTAAGAAGATAGTTAGAGTATGCTGAAACTTGGATAAGTTCATATTTTAACAAACAAAATATTAAACAAGTCAAACTAAAATGTGAATATCATATAATATTCTAAAAAATTTAACATATTATCAGTAAATAAAAAATGAAGGAGTTTCATTTAGTTAACTAAACAATGTAAATATCAATTTATATATAAAAAGATTCTCTGATGTGTTAGAATAGAAATAATTCAATGTCTTTCATTTTTTAAAAAATAATCTGAGGGAATCATTTTATGTAAATTTTATATGAATGAAATGTATGATGAAATTAAAAATAGTTATATGTAGATAACATATGTAATTAACATTGTAACATTAAATGTTGTGAATTGAATGAGTCTGATAATATTTTCAAAGAGTAAAACATTAAAAATATGATTCCAAAGCCTGTTCATTTTTCAAACTTACATTATATAGTAAATTAATTTAGGGGGAGGTTTTTATCGGATATACATATATATATGTGGAAATAATTACCTAGAAATATGACGAGTTTTAAAAAAAGCCTTTTTTTGTAACGTATATTGTCTCTCTAGTGGTATGTCAAATATAATATGACTATACGAGTGATTGTGTACTTTTTTTATTCTTAATTTTTATTAAGAATGTAAAACGTATCATTTTATAGAAAATAAAATATATAATTTAGTATTATTTCATGTTGTTTTCATATATTATATTATGTGATATTATGATTAAACACTCAAAGTATGATTGTAATCTATCCATTTATGATATTTTTTGGCAATAATATAATTTTTGATGCATTTTTAAGGATAACATGAGTTAGATTTCTTATAGAGATATAGAATATGATTGTGAGGTATAAAATGGGTTTTTGGTATTGGATGACCTACCAAGTATACCAAAGAGCGTGTCATACATTTTGACTTTGGTATATAAGGGTTTCATGTTTCATACTGAATTCCCATACAAGATATTGGAAATATACCAATCTAGATAACCTTAATACTTTAATACCATTCATATTAAATCCTTTAGGCTAAGATTATTATAGGGTTGTTAGTTTTTTTTCTAATTAGGACATCTATTGAGGGTTACACAGGATGGTATATTTACTCCTGTATGAAGATTATAATATCTGGAAAATTGATTGACATAGAGTGATGCTGTGTCTAGATATACTTAGATAAGGTTCATGTGATGTTCTTATCTATTAAGGTTATGGGGATATGATGTGATAATAATTATATATGAGGGAAATGTGATGAATTAATTGACCTAGAATGTTTATACATGGTAGATAAGGAACACTTGAGATATATATATATGATTGACTTTTTCCATGCCTAATGATCATGCGATGTCATGGAAATGGGATTGTATGATTATGATGACTAGTATACGATATAGTTGGTGGACACATATATAAAGATACACATGTATGATTGATATCATGCTAGATCCATTGTAGCTTTGTTAGAAATTTTTACTTGTAAGAGTCCAATTTTTTCTTAATGTTATAAATTTTGGAATTCATATTAATTAACAATTATTTGTAGAACTATGAGGTTATATATTTGGGTTTACTTATTGGGGATTAGGTTTTATAAAATGGAAAGAGCTACTCGAAATGGTTTTTTTCAAGTGTATCCGAAATAATTTTTTGATAAATATTCACCTGTTATTACATATCATGTGATACATAGTGAATTTTATGGAATCTTTCGACCATGCGTTGGGTGATATTCAAAAGGATTTTTGGATATGGTTTCAAAATTTATTTTATACTATAGAATATGTGATGGAATAAAATAAAATCAATATGGATTTAGTGAAATTTGGAGATTTTAGGGATATTCCTTATATATATAAGTTTATATGATTTTTTAATCATAAATAATATGGTATTATATGGGATTCCATATATTATGGAAAAATATATTTCAAAACCTGTGACCTATTATTTTTGGCTATATGTTTTATTATGATATAGAGAAATCATATCAATATTGTTTAAGTCAACAATAGTGTTTGTTTTTGGTGAGTAGTTGGGATATGTTATTGTGAATCATATTTTTTGATTCATACAACCCCATTTGATTGAATAAGTTATTAAAAATTTTAGGGTTTTTGTTTATAAATATCATATATCATTCATTTATGACTAAATTTTAATATTATGAATCATATTATAGAATAAACGGTTCCTTTGGTTGATTAATACAGGAATTGTTGATCCATCACCCATATATTATTTAACATATGGTTAACTTAATTTCTACGTCGGGAAAATTTCCAAGGGATATATAAGGATAATTATTAAAATATAATAGTTGTGAGAGTGAAAATGCCTCTTATGAAATCTCCCATTTCTCACTACTTCGTTTTTTTTCCTCAACAGATACTAGCATATCATTTTTTACAGAGGGTTCTACCTAAGAATTGAGTGCTTTATTCATCCAATGTGTAAAACCTAGATTTAAGGTACCATTGGATATTTCTACTAATATTCATCAATAATTTTATTTAATAGTTCTTAAACATCTATAAGCATAAGGAATATATTCTTTATTCTATTTATATATGGTTTCATTTTTTCATAGCATAGTCATATAGAGTTGGAGGTTACAATCATCATACACTGTTTATAAAAAAGGTTATTAAAACCTTATAAACCAATCACATGATTGATTAGGAATATGGTTTGAAATAATTCATTGTCACTTATGATGTTATTGATTCATTATTTTTGGAAAAAGGTGGAGTAAATAATTTTTAATACTAAACCCACTTAGTCCATTTTTTTAAAATAATATCAACTGCTCGTTGTATTGAGGTTTCAACTGAATTAATGTTTAAAAATTTATGAATGATTCAAGTGATGGAAAATAATAAATTAGAATATAAAAGGTATTTCTCTATAAAGACACCTAATTTATTTAGGAGTAGTTCTCTTTAATGGAAAAGAATAATATAAAATAATTATTCTTTCAAGGATAATATTTTTTATTCTTTAATTTGTTTAATAGAAAATTAAAATAATAAATAGGGTCTACCATCACATCCTCCACTAATCTGATTATAAAAATTATTAATAATGGGGTTAAGGATATATTTCTCTTACAAAATATTCCAAATATACTCTAGAGTGGAAATTTTAACTTGATCCATTTGATATGATAAAAACATAGATGAAATCAGGGGTTAGAATATTTATCCTTTAAGAGGATTACTATAAACATAATATTCAATTTTATTATGCACCATATATTAGTTCCCCTTTTTAATATTATTCAAAGACTACAAATGACACATAAGTTCATTTTTTGTATATTTTATTAGTAGTAGATCAATGTTCATCATTGCTTCACATGTTATTATATAAAATAATGAAAACGTATTCAATAATAGGGGTTTTATGAGAAGCTACATTCATTTTTTAAGATGGTATATTAATTGGTCACTTAGTCTGTGACTACAGATAGAATAAAACTACTATATCTTTTTACCTTGGATAAACTAAAAACATATATTATTGATAAATTAAGATAAAAATAATGGTATATGGTATTTAAATCATTTTGTTACCCCCATGATATTCCCCTTAATAAATATTTTATTATTAATGATGGTTTCTTAACGAATAATTTTGTATTATTTATATGATAAATCATGAATTGTAATCTATATTAAAAAAAAGATTAGAAAAGAGGTTATGAATTTTTTTATAAAGGGAAATTTTTTTAAACTTATGAAATATGAAATATTTCATCCATATCAATGAATGACCGATATTTTTATAGAAAAGATCATTTTGGAAATATTTTGTATAATATAAATGAAAACAATGATGTTTCCAGAATTATTAATTGTGTATCTTATAAAAATACTCATAATGGATAAATTTATAATAATAAAATTAATTTTGGGTTTTCACCAAATATGATAGACCTATAGTAAAATAAACAAGGGAAAAAATATCCTTTAGGTCAAAAATTGTTTATGTATAGATGAAAACTATTTTTTTGGTGTCCAAAATTTTGAAAGAAATTAATTATTTTAGTGAATTAGCTAAATAAAACATTTACAACATTAGGTGGTATAATTATTCCTCTATGAAAGTGGAGATAAAAAGTGGTAGGGTGAATAAAATTTTAATGTGACACTACCGATGTATAATTTTATTACAAGATCATATTTAAAATGAATTTTCCTTTTGTAATTATAAATTATTGAAATAGTATAATACAGTGTTAACCCTTAAATATGTCATAAAATTTTACAAAGGAGTTATTATTTTCATTATTAATTTAGAAATTAATATAAAAAATTATATTTCATTACTTAGAGTACATTTTTTTAAATTAGTGGATAAAAATATTCAATGTGATGATATTTAAAATGTAAATTTTTTTTAAATTTTTTTTTTCAGAGTTTATGTTTATGTTCTTAGTAAATAAATCAATAATTATATTATTTATTTATAATAATTGATCTTTCTAAGTATCTTATTTTAGAATTTTTTAGAACAAGTGTATAGAACAGTAGTGTGAGGTTATAAAAATTTCATATAGTTTTATGAATCATTGGATCATGTATAGTGATTTTAGAATTTTCATTTGGTTATGTTAAAAATTCTAGTATATTTATTTGAAAATTTTTTCTACTAAATTTAAGGAGTTTCTTGAAACTTTTTCTTTTATTCATATTCGACTGAATGGTTACGATCACACATATCTATAAAATATTAGAAATGAAGCTTTTGTGGTTTTTCCTTTATTAAAAAGGACATAAAAGTCATTTTAATTTATCTTCTTCAAAATTATATTGGATTAAATCATTATCCTAGAATATTATTATGTAATTATATAAATCCTTGATGAAATTCCATTATCCAAATAAATTTATCAATTATATGATTATATTCCCTATTTTTATCTAAATTTCCAAGCTATAAATAAACCTAATTTGGGGAACTCCTCATACAAGACGTCTCAAAAATAAAATAGAATCAAGTAGGCTTGGAGAGATTAGTGAAAATAATGTTTTCCAATATTGATATTGATATAAAAAATTCTTAGATGAGCTATTAGAATTTTGAAATAACATAAATATATCAAATTTATTGGTTCATGATAAAGTTAAAAGTAAATAAAATATTAAAATATTACACGAAAATTTAGAAAGAATTTTGAAATAAATACATCATATTCTATGCCTAAAAAAGGAAGATCATAATTCAGTATTCTTACACTTTTTATATATTTAAGAGTTTTTTAACCAACATATTAGTTATTTTATCATTAATTATAATTTTTCACTAATTGAGGTTATATTTTTATTATTTAAGTGATTTCTTAATGGTATATTTAAGTCTTATGATGAGCGATGAGATGAATATTTAATTATAGAAATCATTCCACAATTTTTTTATGATCTCCAAAAATGATTTTCTTTTGGTTCATCCTTATAATGAAATTAATTAATTAATTTTTCATTAAATGAAGATAATATAATAGGATCAAAAATATTCACAAACATGTTTTTTGTATTTTTTTAGAATATCTTATATTTTGAGATGGTTAGTGTTTTCATGGAATTATTTATGTTTATATGTTTGCCCATTTGAATGAATTCTCATTTCATCTATTTATTTCCCAAATATGGAATTTAATTTCATATTAATGAATAAATTCTAATATTAATTTGAAATATTTCCTATCAATTATGTATATGACATTTGTTTTACATAGGGAGAATTTACACCTTGAAAATATCCCGTAATTATGTTTTCTTCACCCCTGGTATAATAATACATGACTATCATTATACCTCCTTTTATTTTATTAACCTCATTTTGATATATTCTAGTCGAGGAATCTTTTATCTATGTATTTCTATCTAAAAATATTTTAACATGGTTAGATGAATATTTATCATTATTTTTCTTTTATGTTATGATTATTTTTTGTAAATTAAATAATTTAATTTCTATAAACACTATTATTCATATACTTTATATTTTGTATAATTTAATTCTAAGGGTTTACATCAGTTTTAGAAGTGGAGTAACGAAGATAGATTCTCTCTCTTCTTTTATTTTAGATTTCTTAGGGAACTAAAAAATTAAATGGGTTGTTAAATATTACGTATATTGGTTGATTTTACCCAATAAAATTTTATATACCCCTATGATATCCTTCACATGACTACTATTCAGATCAAATTATTATATACAATTAAGAAAATAGGGTTAATTTGTGACATTATCATACATGTTTTCTATCTTATTGAATCCATATATGGGTAGTCTATCTAGTGGAAAAATTAATTATTATATTTGTGAATGAATAGTCACCTTGAAAAAATGTTTTAAGAAATATAAATGATTTGAAAAGTTGTATTATCATTAGTTACCTTAGAGTGAGTCTTTTTTTGGTTATAACTAGTAAACTACAATTTGAATCCTTATCTTTAAAAATTTTAATGAATATTATAAGATATAAAGGTAACGTCTCTCGAGTTCTAAATGAATTTATATATTAAATTATGTTATTACATAAAACATTTTACATACTATTATAATTTATTTTTGTATTGGAAATATTTTTAAAAAATAAGAGGCCTATATTAGAACTTTTATCTACCCATGCTGTATTTATGAAATAATGATTGATCTATGGAAAATAAGAGCTATAAAAAACCTTTTATATCTATGTTTTGGGAGTTGAGAGGAAATTATAATATAAATATAATATAATTAAAAAATCATAGGATTTTATTAGATGATCTAATGATTAATATAAATTTTTAAAATAGATGTTTAATATCAAATAATAAAATGTAACAGTTTTTTACACCGATTCATCCATTTATACAGTGGAGAGGGAATCATATTATTAAATTATTATCTATAATTTATAGATACCTTCACACTCTTTCAATATTAACTTTTGTTATAGTATTTGAATACATGTTTCTTAAAACATTTTTATGATATTTCCAGTGAGATAAATTTCATCAATGTTAGTTATGCTATAAAAAATATAGAAATGATATTTTTCATACATCAAAATAAATATTTTCACAATTTAATTATATCAAATTTTATGATGAAATTATTTTAAATTAGATCTATAAAAGGCAAGGTATTCACAATTTAAAATTATTTTATATTTGAATTTGTGGGCCACTGGGTAATGTTTGGAATTATTTATTGAATTGTAGAAATAATTTCATTACTCATTATAGAATACATGTTTTTAATTAACCTTTAATTGTTTAATAATTTGGTTATTGTTCTTTATTTCTAATTAAAATGTTTTTATAACTTAAAATAGGTATTAAAGGTTTCTATGATTTTACTCAATTTGTATGAAATGATTTGAAGTAGTTTAATATTGTAATAAAATTATTATAAAAAAATTAAATGAGTACATTGATGATTCTATAATTATTCTTGAGCATGTACATATGGTGGATCTAGTGACCAACTACTTCATATGGTTGATCAGTTGTTAATACATTCTATCAGGCGTTTATATAGTCAATCACCATTTAATATAGTCAATTAAATAATTTTTATATGGTTTATGAGTTATTCATGTGATCAATTAGTTAGTAATGAATGTTTTAAGACTCCTGTTAGATCTTAAAAACATGTTATTTTTTTTATAATTCCAGTCAAATGTCTCAAGATTGATCCATAGAGTCAATGACTTGTTCATGTGGTTAACCCAATTATATTATTATCAATCCATATGTGTACTAAATTTTCATTTGGGAATTCCACATGGTTGATCCGAACAATTTTGTATCATCACATGGTTGACCTGAATCATTTTCATCCATATACATTAATAGTTTTTATGTTCTGGGTGAGAATAAGAGTTTATGGATTTCTTATATATTGAATATTTTAAAATTAACATTTCTAATATTGATCCTCAGAGAGTAAAAAATTGCATATAAAATGTGATTCATTATGTATCAAAATAGGTTTTAAAAATGGTAGTTAATTATCATATATAATTTATTTTTTTATAATGGTTTATTGAAAAAAAATTGTGTGCATCAAAGGCAAATCAATTTTTTATGAATCACTATACATAAAATATGCTATTTTAATGTGATAATAAAATTCCATTTTGGAGTTCAAATTATCATTGGAATCATGATATATAATGATTCTTGTTTATTTTGGGATGAATGTGTATTTGAAGTGGTGATCTATCTTTTCTAGATTTTTTGTGTTGTGAGAGAAGTTTGAAGAAGGTAGAGCTCTTGTGAATTTCAGTAAGAGAGAAGGAATACAAATTATTGTAATTCATAAATTCACTATGTGGGAATTATTCTCAATATTGATCAATGCTGGAGAAGATTATAAAATGAATTCTTATTAAGTTTTCAAGAAACTATAATGCTATAAATGGTATTTCAGTATCAACCCAAAGTTAATAAAAGAGAAAATATTACTAGATCAAGTGTTCTTAATCATAACATTCAACTAAATGTAAAATTTCAAGAGTTTCATTCTATATGATATGGTTTACAGATGTTTTGATAATTCTAATATGTAAATTATAGTCCATAATTTATTATTAAATTTGTGATATTCAAAATTGATGAATATGAGGAGATAATGATGATATAGTTTTTATTGAGATATTGTTTAACAATTTTTCTTAAAAACTCTGAGAAATATGGAGTATGATGTTCTAATTTCAGAATATTTCATCATGTGAGGGAGATTTAGGATTTATAATAATTTAATATAGTTCCTAGTTATGATGAGAATATCATCATATAATTATATGTTTAGTAATATTTTTATTCAATCTATATTGAAATAACAATAATAATATTTTCAAAAATTTATAATGTAATAGAATTATTTAGAGATAATTATCATTTTTTTATAATCATATAACCAATAAGATGATTAAAAAATAGAAAATATGATGATACATAGCTTATACAAATTTATTTTATTATATTATTCCATGAATAATCTATATAATTATGATAACCAAACAAGGTTAGTATTAGGGAACCACGCTGATTCTAACCTTGTAAAATTTCTTGAGCTTTATTTTTTGTTTTAATTGAGTAATGCTATGTGAAAAACATATTTGGATTGGGTCCTAAACCATAAATTTTTTTATTTACTATTACAATTAATCCTCATGTTAAACTAGAACTAATTCATCTCCCCTTTCAGTGGTGATTCAATTCCATGGTAATTTGAAGTGTTATCAATGCGAGGATACCTCTATAAGATCCCTGAGTAACGTGTGACGAATAATATAAATTTTGATCATAATAATGATTTTACAACATTTTATGTAAATAACTATCATGGATGAAAGAATAAAATACTTCCATTTATTATATCTCTTTTCCTTGAAGTTATTAAAATATTTACATATGGTTTCCCATTGATTGATATGAGAGTTTAAATGTATTTAATGAATAAAACAAACATCAAATTGTAATGAGATAAATATTATTCTGATTTCCTTATCAGAATTATTCTACACTAGGGGGATGATCTAGAAACCTGTGAAGAAAATATTAGACAATATTGGTAGTACATATGAGAGTGATTCAAAGATTCAAATATAGATAATATAATATTATTTTATCATGGTGGTCAAATAAGAACAAAAATTTCTTTTTTATTGTGATGAATTAAATCTTTAGTAACATCATTGGATTTGGTAAAAAATTTGATGAATCCACTATTGTTAAAATCTTTACTAGAAACTATCTGTACAAGTATAATTATAAGTTTTATGCTCCATAAGATAGAGATGATCTATCCCATTATGAGATTCACAATATTCCAATTACATATGAATTGATAAAGTGTCTAACAGTTTAAAAGAAATGCAATAATGAAATGGTATTTGAATCCATTATAAAAATGAATATCAAAGAGGAAGTAGATTATTATATATGTAAATTAGACGTAGAAGATGAGATAGATGATGAACAAAAAATAATCATGTCCCTTATCTCAATAAAATTAATGGAATTAAAGGGAATGTATAAAGGGAAACTCCCAATAAAGATGATAATGATTATTATATATATAATATAATGAAATCTAAGTACAATGCATGTCTTGTGTAGAATAAAAAATCGAGATAGAAGTTAGACTCTTGAATAAGGAGGATGAAGTGAAAAATTAAGATTACGATGAATCTTCCTAAAAAGAAATTATTTATATTAAATGTGTTAAAATGTTTAAGATTAACTTTCTATAAAATAAAAATAATATGAATGATATTAGGGGGAAGGAAAATTAAAATATTAATATATTTACTTGATTCAAAAAATATTACGGGAAGTTGGGAATGAATTAAATAATATGATAATGGATTGCAATAGATCTATTAAATTAAAAAATGATTCATTAATGTCTGTTAAAAATTTGAACTAAAATTAGAAGGTCAAAACTTCATCTAATTTATCTAATTATTTACCTCTTATTCCTAACAATGAAATTTGAAATAAAAAATGTTGTCATTTATTGGCCATGAAATTTGTTGAGAAATAATATCCTTAATTTGCAGATGAGAATAAAATATCAAGAGGCATTATCTCTTCAAGGAATATGCAATTTGAAACAATGTCATTATTATCATATTAAAATTCCTGATAAAACCTAAATTACTATAGAAGACCAAGAAATAGTTGGTAATAGTAATTTTAGGGAATTTATTTGATAAATATTTCTCACTCTAGAAAAACTCAACTTTACCAATCATATAATATAATTTGAGGGATATTATTTGTATAAATATTTGGAGACATACACAATGGAAGGAAATTATTACATGGAAACATTGTTTCATCCCACACTAAATAATATTGAATTATAGAACAAATTAATAGAGATATGTTATCAAAAATGTCATACAGCTAAATATTGTATAACTAGTCTTCCTAGAAAACTTCCCCATAATGAAATGGGAATGGAAAAATTAAGGAAGACCATGGCGAAATCTATGGAACTTGGATAATGATTATTCTTCATATTTTCTAAATTATACAAACATTAAAATAATATTAAAGAACATGATGTGGGATATTTTATTTTCATAAATGATAATTCATTGATAATTTGTGGAATTGTTTTAGCTAAGATATATGAAAATAAACTCAGTTAAAAAGATGTTCTTTATGTAGAAGGACTAAAGCACAATCTCTTGAGTAGAATCCAATTGGATGATATTGGTAATATAAAAATATTCAATCAACAAATTATGATATAAATAATATAAATAAAGATAGAAGTTTAATAAGTAGAGGTGAAAATAAATATGGAAACATATTCCAAATTAATGGGCTAACTACAACATAAAACCTGAATGAAAATGAAGAAAATTAATTATGTAACAAGAGACTTGGACACCATGGCTAAATGAGTCAGTGTAAAATATCAGAGAATTAAATGATAAAAGGTATCCACCAATTATAAAGGGAATGATACAAATTTTATGAAACATTCCAAAAATGGGAATATGGTCCGATAAACATATAGAGAAGCTATGATATAATTATCAAGATATCTTGTTCTCATTCACTCAATTCACTACAGCCTAATGAAAAATCAATTTACCATAGTAATTTTAATTTAATTAAATTAATTTATGATTTAATCATGATGAATACTATCATGTTCGTAAATTATAATTTGGATAAAATATAATTGTTCTAAATCATTAGAAGTGAAGTATGTAAGGAGTTGGGAGTGTACATCTAGAATATGACAATAAATAAAGGTAAGTAATTCATAATAAATGAATTTGGGGTTTATTTATAAAATAATTTTAATAATCATTACATCACTACTACATATACTAAATAACATAATGGAATAAATTTTACGAAGAAGCATCTAATTCTTGAAATGGGTAGTATAATGTTAGTTGAGGATAAATTTTGTTCATTTTCTTAGAAAAAAAATATATTCCCTCTATATATATTATGAATAGATTCTTGATGAGAACTAAGACTAGAAAAAAAATTAAAATACATGGTTCTAAAGAAATTAAATTGTTAAATAATTCTAAATATCTATAATTCTATGTTCTATAATGATATATGATATAAATATAGGCAAATTTTATAAAAAATATTATATACAAATTTTGATGGCTAACCGTTCTAATGGAATTTGATAAAATTGTTTGAATGAAATACCATATAAACTCGTTGAATATTTATATTTTAAAATTAGTAAGAACCATTCCATGGTAGGAGGGTTTGTTACTATAGTATATGGTTATTTAGAAGATAATAGTTATCATAATTTATAAAAAAACCCATTGGACACATAGATAATGTAAAAACAATGAAATAATATTTTAAAACGAGGCAATTAATGATGATAAATATATTTAAACCAATAAAATTAGTTAAATGAGTCTGAATAAACGTTTTTAAATTGAAAATATCATTAGTAATCATGAGGCTCTGATTCGGTTTAGAAGAACTGTAAGAGTTGTGAATCTAGATTCTCACATTTAAACCATTAGATGAAAATAAATTTTATAATTAGTTTTATATGAAGAGTATTTTAGTTCCATTATTTAATAACTAGAATAAATTGGGATCTCCACTTTAGATATTATTTCATATTAGAAAAACAAAAATATTGATGGCATAAAGTGATGTTTTGGAAACAAACTCTATGATATAGAAAATCTTTCATGGAAGAAACCCTGAACGGTTTTCAGGGGACACTATTAAATTGAGGGAAATTATTTTGAAGTAAAATTTTCTCCAATATTATGGATGGAATCCCTCAAAATTTTGTTAATAGTAGAAACACATAGAATATATATAGTTTTCTAAATGGATTTGAGTTAACTTTAAAAAATAAACACCACATAGTTATTGTTTTTATCAATTATTCAGAAGGGTTTAATCTGGATAAATATGGTATCATGGTTTTAAATATGATGATTTATTATATGAATTGAAATAGGATAAAAGGGACTAGTACATAAAATTTTATGATTTCTTGATGAATAAGAAATTCGAAATAAGAACAGCTGACAGGAACATAAAGCTTAAATAATGCACATCTGATACTATCATTAATATCATCTTTGTTAACGATATAATATTTAAAAGTGATCAAGAATATATTTAGGATTAATTTTCAATAAAATGAATAATAAATTTGAGATGTATTTTTTCAGAAATATGAATTTATTTTTAGGGTTTCAAATTCATTACATAGTTGATTGATTTTTTTCTTAGGAAAAATATAAAAAAAAGTTTTCTATTTTTTGAATAATGTTTTTAAGGATATTTACACTCCCAAAGTAATTAGAACCAAATTTTGAAAATATAAGAATGAATTTTCTTTATCAAAAAGAAATTATAAGAATTTTTGTAATTCTTCTTTACCTCACAACACTATGTTCAGATATCACATTTTCAGTGTCTCACTATCCTAGATTAGAGAGTTATCCAAAATAATCTCCTATATTTAAAATAAATAATATTATGCGATATATTATGATGAAACTCAGTTGTGACCTCATGTACATACGTACACAAAAATTATAGTCATATAGCTTTATAGATATTGATTGGGTATGCAATTGCACTAATAGAAATTAAACATCTAGTGGAGCCTTCTATCTTTATGTGATATGTGCAATATATCACAACAAGAATCACCATTAGATATATTTGAGTACGTATTAGTCTGAGTATATGAAATATACACATCAAATTACTCTAATTTAGTTAATCTAAATGAAAGTAGATGAATTAAATGTGGTTGTAGAGAATTCATTATCTATTTCATATAACAATAAGTGTTTCATAGATCACTCAAGTAATCTTGTATATCACTAAAGATATAAAAAATATTAATATCATATACCATTTTTTAAAATAAAGTTTGGAATAGGAAGATATAAGGATTTCTTATTTTGCCTCCAAGAAAAAAAATGTCAAAATATTTATGAAGGAAATCCAAAGAGAGGGATTTGAATAACTTAGTTTGAAAATAAATTTTTTGACTTATTTCTAGATATTTCAAAATAAACAGCCACTACACTTTAGAATACATAGAAAAAGGAGGTATAAATAGTGACCGAAATCTTTATTTAATTGGGAGATAAATATAAAAAAATTACTGGTTCATTTTAGTTTGATGTTATGAATAATGCACAATGGAGGTGATTTTTTAATGTGTCATTGGATTCATAAAATGGGAGAGAGTTCATAAAAATGTCTTGGCCAAAATTCATTATCCCCTAGGATTTTATTCTCTAAAAAACACAAAGTTATTTGTGTATGTGGTAAAAAAACGTCTCATGTTAAATTTGTTTTGATTTCATGATTCACCTATTGTTTTGTAAGTATTGAATAGATCTGAGTGTTGTTGGAAGAGTTTATTAAAGATTCCAATCAATTGAAAAGGTGGAGACTGGAGTATCCTTCGAGTTATGGATTAAGTTGAAATGGTTTTTCATTTCTGTCAAAATTATTAATGCCATTGAAGTAGGAATATATGGTTGTTGATATGTCATTAATTTTTTTGAAATGTTTTCATGTTTTTTCTATGTTTATTGAAATTATTGTAAAGAAATTATATACTTAATATGATGAATCTATAATTCATCTTGAATTTGTACAGGTGATTGATTATGTAACCACATAGTTCTTATGTTTGATCAGTTGGTCATGCATTTAATTGGTTGGTCATGTGGTTGACCATATATTCATAGTTAAAATAAACTATTTTTTCATAAGTTTGATAAGTTACTCATATGGTCAACCAATTGGTCATATGGTTGATCAAACTCAAGGTTGATCAACATGGTAAGTTATTTGTTTATAATGTCGTTCAATTTTCTAATAGTCCATCCATATTTTCAGTGAGTTTCTTATGTGGTTATTTCAATTGTATTAAAATATATCCATATAGGAAGTGAATTATAGCTGATGTTTATCCAAATGGTAAATACAGATAGTATAGTAGCATAAAATGATCAATATGACTCACGTTCAATCATATACTATGATCTTTTTCTTATGCTGGGTGAAAATTTGAGTTTTTAGAAATTGGATATTTTGAATAAATTAAACCCGATAATTCAAAAAACCATTTTAAAAGTGTAAAACATAACATATAAAATAAAATTAAATCTATTTTAAATGATATTCTTAAAATGGTAGAGAATTTACATATCTTATTAATTTTATGAGCCAGTTTATCTAAAATGATATTGTGTGTCTTGAATAGAATAGTATTTGTGAAGAATATACAGATAGTAAATTTAATATTTTAATTTGATGATGACCTGTAATTTTGGTGTTTAGATAATCACTTTCATCACAATATATAGTTATTCTAACTAATATTAAAATTAATTAGTGTTTGAGGTGTTGTATCCCCTTTTCAAGAAATTTTGCATTATAAGATCATGATGAATAAGATAGATCTCAAATTTGTTTTATAAATAAAGATGGCATGACTATTCATGGAATTAAAAAAATCATTATCTGGGGATAAATATCTATATTTAGTGAGACTGGAGAATATTATAGAATGAGTTTATATTGAAACCATGAGAAACAGTATTGTTTGGAGATGTATTTTTTATAGACATGATTTTAAGGAAAGAGTGATTATTATGAGATTATGGGTAATTAAAATTCTGTTCAAACTAAATTAAAAAATCATGGATGGTTGTGGCAAATAATTATATTAAATGATGTTTTAGAAATATTGAGCTTTAAATTATTATCACTAAATTAATCCGATATAAGTTTCAAAATTTATGAATATAAGGAGGTAATGACGAGTGATTATATGTCATGAGATATTGAAGAAAAATATAGCATAAAAACTATGAGAATGTGTGGAGCCCAATGTTTGAATCTTTGATAATATTTTAGAGATTATGAATTTAAAAGAATCATATTTGAATAAAAGTTTCAAAGAGATGATCATAATATGATTGTATATTGATTGAGTGGATTATTTTATATACATTAAAGGCTCCAGGTAGGATCACAAATAGTTTTAAAAGATACTATATTATCTAGAGGTATTCTTTATCTTTTTCTAGTCATTGTATAACTTACAAGATATTTATGAATAATATGATATGATGATACCTAGTTTATTTTCTTGTATTTGATCAAGTTATTTTGTACATAATATGTTGCCCGATGATGGTCAAACATGGTTAGATGTAGGAACCCACAGTGGTTCTGAACCATGTAAACAATCTTGTGCATTGTATTTTAATTTCTTTCATATGTATATATTTAGGTGGTGGAATTATGGGGATCATTTCATAATTAAAAGAAGTGGCTTAATTTTAATTAATATAAATATTAAATGATAATTACCACTAATTATCCCCCTTTTATGTGGTGATTCAGTTCTTGGGGAATTTACTTTTTATTGGAAATAGTGGAATAATAGGTTACATGTTGGAGAGATATTAAAGGCCATAGTATTGAAATGTTTTATAATATATTGGATTTACTCAATAATTTCCAAATATACTTAATTTTTTTAATTCTAGTTAACTAAACATATTTGGAGGTTAATTAGAAAAAATTTACAATTTAAATGGAATTTAAATAATGGATTGATTTGATTCATAGACAATATTTTTCAACTAAAATTGAATAAACATATACTAAATTTTATATTAATTAATTATTATTATTTATATTAAATATGTATAATTACCATATCATCAAGGTTAAATGACACTCTACTATTTTAGTTATAATTTATATTCATAATTGAAATCATATGGTAGATAATTTAGATAAATTTTCAATAAATAAATATACGAGTGTCCATATTATCACATAGTTGCATTGTTTTAGTGGTAATTTCATGAATTATCTGAATCTCAAATATATTAGATTGAAGCAACTATATTGGTTTTGAAATAAATTTTATATTCCTGGTTCTTCATGAAGATAAACTCTACATGTTTGATGTTGTGGATTAATTTGAACCTATAATGTCTTTATTAAAGGTATCTGTTGACCCCATAATGGTATGTATTATATTTATTGACAATACATGATATTAGAAGAATAATGGGAAGATATATAAAATATTTTCTGATTTTTATAATAAGCATTGGATTTCATGGTTGTAATTTTCTTATGAATGTACTAAATCTATAAAATATGGAAGAATGAGTGATATGCATAAAGTGATTTTGATAGATTTAATGGAAGAAATAAAAACATATATATGGTGGTGACATAGAATAATTTATTCATAGAAATTATTTAAAATGTATATATATGGATGGAGGCATTTGTTTAGTTATTTTTGGATGTAGGAGTTTATAAAAAGGTGGTCCAACCAAGGCCAAAACTGAAGCATCCAACTACCAATAAGCAACATATGAGCCAAACACCAATAAAATATGTCTTAATTATGTTTCTAAGTGCTACCGTGAGTCTGTAGTAGAACATATGATGGCATCCACATCAATAGATTAGTGCATAATAAGTAATGTTTTTCATCTTCTGGGTTATCCCAATGATTCTTATTGGGGTGTTTGTTATGAATCTTGGGTAATAAACTAAATTCAGGAATTAATTTTACTTTCAAATGTGATAGATTCATTTTTGGTTAAATTTATATTTTAATAATCCATTCCCATACTTATAGAGAAAAATAATACATAATCTGAACATCTTTTTAACCTCTAATTAAATTATTTCCACCATGCATGAGTTCAAACATGTGCTCAAGAAATGAAAAAAGAACCTATTTTGATTTCATCATCACACCATGAAGCTTACTAGTTCTTTCAAGTATGAGTCTCAAAAAATAGTATGAATGAAGTCTTATTTGAAAAGAAAATCTAAATAATGCATTGAATTTTTTTTATCCTTTTTACAAAATTTCATATGATAGAACATGGTGTGATTGGTTCATTTTATCTTGGAGACCAACCTGGACAAGAGTTTTTGAAATGGGTAGTACAAAACTAGTTTACTTATCAATGTGGTTCATGAAATTACATGTGTGAACCAATGAGGAAATATTTAGTCATTAGGTTGATTGTGGTGAGTGTGATGAATTAATGCTAAAACCCTAATTTTCAATTTCTATTAACCACACCATGGAGATTTATGTTTTTTTCTTGGGTGTCTTCATGAAAAAATAGGAATCCCTCTATAGAAACCCCTATCCTCACATCTATAAAATCATTTTTTCTTGAAGAGAAAATTTTTATATAAATTGTGTTCACTTGATTTTTTAAAATTATATTAAAATATGTTATTTATACTTATAATAATTTAATCATAGAAAAATGATTTCAAATTTCGATTATAATTTCCTATAATATCATGTGATCAGTATCATTTTGAGTTATAATGAATAGTTCCACTATAAATGTTTTTTACAATGAAAAAGGATTAAAGTTTTAAATAGAGGTTATAAATTAAGATAAGACATAAAATATCTCTAAAATTAATATAAAAAATATTGTTCAGGTGAATGTAGACCATGAATTATCCTTTATTTTTATTGGACTAAATTTTGAAAAATTTCCAAGAGAAATAAATTTGTTATACTTAAAAGTAATTAATATTCATAAATATTCCACTCCCATCACTTATAAAAGAAAACCCCTCTTCTAACTTCAATGAAGATCCAAATATCTCTTATCTCAAAAATATCTTCCAAAATATCCTCTTTAAACCTTTATCCATTTCTTATATTTCATTTTCTAACAAAAATACCAATCCATGAAGCCAAAAGTTTTAAGCCAATGGAAGATATCCAAGGAGTAGGTATAAATCTTGACCTAATTATTTAGAGTTTATTTAATATTCTACATCCATAAAATATATTATATCCATCACCATATAATTATATAATTATGTTTCATATACATAAATATTATTATATATTTGTGAAAAAAATTTAACCCTTTCTTCTTCTCTATTTAGGAATTAAAAAAATGCTCATTCATACATACATACTAGCATCTCTATGGAGCAATGAATCTAATTATTTATCACTTACATACATCTATATATATAATTATATAATTAATGAATATATATTATATTTGAAAATTAATTATTTTTCTATAACAATAATATAATAGCTATATTCATACACTCCCATTCGTTGGAAAATTTAAATGTTGCTCGTGCATGGGGGGAATACCACATCTACAAACAACATAATTCATTTTTAATCACTAAAACACACAGATTAACATAAGGATGAATTTATGAAATTATTATGATATCAATTATATAATTTTTATTATTTATGATTAATATTTTATCTTGTTTATTTCTTTTACTTTCATTAAGAAAATAGAAATACCACTGATGCCTACGTGTAGACCACAAACTCTATGAATGATGCATATCAGTTTTTATTACCAACATAAATAGATTGTTATAAAAATATATTTATTTTTTAAATATGATAAATATGATATGATTAATATTATAGTGTTTATGAAATCCTGAACAAGGTGTGGGGAACAAAACAATCGAATCAGAACATGCATGAGAAACATGACATTTAACACGTAAATAATAGACTTTAAAAATTAATTATGATTAAATGGATAAAAAAAAGTCATGAATAAATGATTTCATAATATATATATATATAATATGGATATTATATATCTTAATGATAAATATAATTTAATTATACATGATTTTGGTACACATTCAACAAAGGTGGAATCCATGGTAATGGGTTCTCTTCTTAATCTTCCTTATTTTAGAGATACATTGATATACACCTATTTATATTATATTGTGTATATAATACCTCTTTTAAATATTATATCATGATCCACTATTTAATAATGTGAATTAATGTTCCATTTGTTGTTCTCAATTTAAAATGTTTTGGATTATTGTGTAATAAAATACTTAAGTGTTCTTGGTCTCATGTCCGATTCCTTGAGACAAGTTTCATGTTGTGTAGCATGAATTTATTTTTACATAATATTTATTTCAATTATTGGTATTTTTTGGACTATATTATGTTTATTATTTTGATGGATTTTGATTCGAGAGTAACCAATGATGTATGGGTTTATGATTCAATGTCTCTATAAATTGGGATTTTTTATGATGGAAAGTCCTTTGGGGAAATAATATGATCTTCATCTTTTAAAACCATAGGTTTTATTCATGATTTTATTTTTTTAGGTATTTAAATTATTTTTTAAATTTATCTTCTATTTGGTATTTAAGATCGCCCATTTTTGTTTATATGAAAGCTCAGCCTTATTTCTATATTTCAGAGAGGAAATTTTTTATTCCATGTACATATTCCTTATTTTTATTCATGAATGTTTTCATTACATACATAAATTATTTATTAAGTTAATATAATATCATATTTCAATTTTATTAAACTTTTTTAATGATTATTTTCATCATTTTCCATATAGGTTATTTTTTACCTACGTACAAATGTGTGAAAAGAATTTTATTTTTTATATTTATGGCCAGAATATAATTTCCTTTTACCATAACTATTTTAAATTTTTAATATTAATTTATATTATTCTAATATATTTCTAAATGAATATACTAAAAAAATTATTTTGGGACTCTTTCATTATCAAATGTTTCCAAAACGAAAGGGATAGTATTTTCTCAATATATTTTCGAAAGTTGTTTCCTTTTATTTATGTATATATTTTTCTCTTCCACTATAAATTTTATTTATTGGGCATATTTTTTTACCAAATCTCATTGAGAATCATTTTACAAATAATTTTTTAAAATTATATTCGAATTTTTTAAAAGTGTTTGATAGGTGATTTATAACTTTATTTTATGAAAATGTTATAAATGTATTTAGAAAATTGTTTTTCATGTTTTTTTTCATTAACCTCTCAAATTAATAAAAAAATATTATTGAAAACATTATTTTATGATCAATTTATTGTATTATGTAAAACATAATTTATTTTTGGGTTATACCTAATTTTTTCATAGGTGTTGTTCTTATTTAATTGTGATTATATTCTCTATCACTCTCCTTCTACCAGTTGAATTTTTTTTTATCATTTATGTATATGTAATTTATATTCATGGATTTATAGAAATATCATAATAAACATTAATATATATATAATAAATATAATATTTTTCATAAATCTATTTGGGTGTGCTTAATAAAAAATATATATAATTTGTTGACTAAGTAAAATATTGAAAATCATTATACTTTTGTGTTTTATATGGATGAATATTGAATGCTACGGAAGATTCATTTTTATCTGGGGAAATTTTGATATTATTTATTACTTGATTAAATAATGTCATTTATTGATTGTCTTGGTATTTTGTTATTTAATTTTATTATTCCTTGAACATTGGATTAATTTATTTGAAATATATAAGTGATAGATGTTCTTACAAATTACATATCCCCATGATGAATTATTAGGTCTCATGTAATAGTTAGTTTGACATGAAATATGTATTATTTGTGTATTATTATAATTTTCTAATCAATTATTGAATGTCGTTTCAAATATAATGTCTATAGAATTTGGATTTCTGGCATTATTAATTCCTACTTTATGAAATCAGTTATTTTTGTCTTTTTATTACCACTTGATATTATTCATTTGGTGAATTTAATACTCAGGTTATTGAATTAATGAAATATTTATTTATTTATAATATTCTATATTATTTATTCGTTTTTTATTTGTAATAGATTCTATTGTATGCTTTCCCTTACTGATCATTCGATCTCACCATTTATTATGTCTATATTTTTACAGGTTATAAAGAAGAGTAATAAAAATGATATATCTAAAAGGAAATCATGTGAGAAGAAGTTAATGGGAAATGAATAAGGATTATTATGTAATATGAAAATATGGGTAATGGGAAAAATTTATACTGAATTGAAAATAAACGATTATTTTTAGTTAAATGTTTTTTCTAATAATACATGTCACTAAATATAAAAAGTACTTGAGTATATAATTAAAATAATCTTTTCATTGATTTTTTGATTATGAAATCTCAAAAGCAGGTCACCTGATTTGGAATCAATGTTAGTATGTAAAAATCATGTTTTTATAACCATAACCGAGTTTATGGGTCTGGGACACAACATTTGAAGACATATACATGGAGATTATTTATAGGATGTTAGAGCAATCCAAACACCACAGTGTAAATTAGTAGGGCATTTAGAAGGGTGTTTTCTATTGAGATGAATTGAAAATATTGAAGTGAGTATTCATAATGTTATTGATCAGGGAAATAAGGCATTTATGACTTAGAATATATTAAAATAGGAATTATTAAATTAAAATATCGTGATGGATATACAGAAATATAGTGTCACTATTTTAGGCATTATAAATTGATAAATATTCTAGGATATTATAATAATTAAATGAAAAATATTTTATACAAATATTGGATAATTTTGTTTCATTTATATGTATAATATATAATGAGATTCATATTTCTGAATATAAGGTTGTTTAATTCATACAAAAATAAAAAGATAAGGATATTAACAGGAGAATATATTTACGTGACATATAAAATTACTATGGGGAAATAGAGAAGTGAATTCATTGAAAAATATAAAAATAAAAGAGGGGGTGTTTGGTATTGAAATTACATATTCAAATATGCATGTCTATGAAAAGAATAAGAAGCTTGTTTCCAAAGAATTAATAGAATAATTTATACTACCTCATCAAAATTAGTGGAAGTAGAAGGAGAATTATTAAATATAACAATTTAAATGGACTGCAGATCTAATAATGTAAAGAAGAAGATGAAGAAGTATTTGAATATCTGGAAAAATTTTCCAATGTATAATTAGTTTCCATGATGTATCAAGGAAATATAATTATAATTCTTATCAAAGGGAGTTTCATAACATTCTTGTGAAGAATCATCATGGAAATAAAATTGAACAAAACAACATTTGTTGAAATATAAAAAATGTGAAATATTTATTTGGAATATGTATTTATTTATTTTTTTACCTTTTCATCATTGAGTGAATGAGTTAAATATGGGGGATATGATCCTAGGGAGGAAGTGTATCTATCTTAAATTTTTATAAGGAGAATAACCCTAGGTATGAGTGACCTATCCAAAACCACTTATGCAGCAATCTTAGTGATTCCAGTGAATCAACACTTTATCAATTTCATGCTCCATAAATTATCCTATATTATTGAACAATGTAAAGATACATGTGTTATATATTCTTTATTTACATTACTTTATCCACTAGAAAACATGAAGATTTATCATATGATAAATTGAAAAATGGAGAAGGTCTTATGTTTAAATATACTTATATTAAATATATAAATAAGTGAAATTAATAATTATGAGGCCAATATATATAGGTTTTTGTGATATTAAGGAGAAATACTAAAAATTGAAAAAAAAATTCATACTACGATTCACCAACTCTTATTGTGTTTCACACCTAACCCATTTCTAGGAAGAGAAAGTGGTTTCAAAGAAATGATTCTTTATAATGGAATTGGTTTATTTTAAAGAGATCTAATTGAATATTGATGTCGAAGGATTATTTTGATCTTATATTATATTACACCATAGAAAATAGAATAATTTAGATAAAGAAGAAAACATTAACAACAATTCTATATTGATAATCAATTTTATGAAAGAGTGGTATTTAGTTTAAGGTGTCCCAAAACCTTGATATGAAAGGTTTGTAAGACATAGATTTTGAACATATTAATTTAGTTAATTATTATATATAAATTAATGAATATATTTTTATTCCAAGTTATGATAATAATATTTATAAATAAAATATCTCAAGGAAGATATTTTTTGATTTTTTCCACTTGTTAGATTAGATGGATCCGATAATATATGGTGAAAATATAAATATTAAATTAGAGAAAAACTCTCTCAACATTCGGATAAATTTTTTGTTAATATAAGTTGAAAAAATAAACATCATAAATTAAATAATTGTGGATGTATAAGCTGATCGTATTGAGAAAAGTGAATCCCATGCTAAATAACTGATGATGGCTTCCAAAAAAGATGAAAAAATTCAAAGATTATGGAATAGGAACGAATCAAAACTCAAAAGAAAATTTTAATTTGAAATATAAGAAATAATATATTGTTACTCACCTATAATAATTGTTATAGTAGAACCAAATAATAATACAAGAAAAGGTATTCCTTAAGGACTCAATTTCTCAATTAATTTATACAATATGTAATAGTTACATGCGGGAAAAATCCCCCTTACAATAGAAAATGATATGTTCAATCGGAAGAATCTAATAAAGGTTTTAAATTCCCAACATGAATAAAAAGTAAATAATATAGATAAATTTAATGTAGAATTTATCTGATATAAGAAAGAAGTGGAATAATATAGTCTCATGGGTATGGCTAAACACAATGAATCTTTGTATTTTTTATTTAATTATAATTAGGAGAATGATAGTGAATTAACTATTAAGTATGCCTCTTCAGAAAAAAATAATGAAAAGAAGATAATGTTCCAAAGGAGATTTACTAAAATAAAGCCCATCCTTGGACCTTATAGGGCTCCTTTCTTGATTGAGAAGAAGAATACCATGAGTATTCCGATGAAAAAGGGAAAATTATTGGTGCTGAAAAAAAACTTATAAAAGTCTATATAATAGGAAATGATAATAGTATTATCTCTAAAGGAAAGTTTGGAAACATATTTTAATACTTTGGGATACATAGAAACATTTCATGCTTTGATTTTGAGGCATGAGAATAAATTAAATATTTTTTTAGTGGAAAGGATAAAAGGTTGAGTTGCCAAGGAATGTAAATTTTTTTTGTTATAATTCCAATAATTCTTATCATACAAACCATTAATCATGTTGAAATTTTTAAATATTTTTAGTTGGAATTAATGGAGTAAATAAACATAAATATGAGAGAAAATATATTCTTTATGAAATTGATTTTTGGAGATATATGATGATGATAACTATAATTAATATAATGTGAATCCAAGCTCCAAATATATTTCTAAACAACATATCTCTTGGAGAGAGTTGAAAAGAACATGAAAAAATGATATGAGGCTAAATGTTATATGAAAAATAAATAGGAACATGGTAATGGTATTTCCCAAGGAAAGGTTTTCATTAAGAAGTTAATACAATTATTATATGGGAAAATTGGGTAACAAGATGTTTTGAAAAATAAAAACTGAAACTGTAATAGAAAGGAAATCATTATTGGTATGTTTTTAAAATGAAAGATATGCTATAACTTTATTTTTGTAAAAGAGAAATAGATCATATCATGTTTTTGGATCAGATGAAATTCCAAAGGACCTTCAAATTGGGCATTTGGGGGATGATCCATTTTTGAAAACTGATATACATATACAAAATCAATGTTTTGGAACACATAATGGTGTAGTTTTTAGATTTGGTTGAGATGCCAAGATGTGTCTTAGGTGGTTCATTGAGTTTTGATAATTTACCCCGAAAGACTCACCTTGGGGTGGAATAGTAAGGATAAACATTTTTTCTAAAACCGTATAGACCACCCATGTAATCTGTGAACCTTTTATAAGAGAGTATAAGTAACCTTCTTGGGATGAAAATGTTTTTCCAATACTATGTGCCTTTCATTCACACATATTTTTACATATGAAGCATATAGGCACTATTTGGCATATGTTTGGAGCATGTTTGGACTAACCATGTGCGAAAACCATGTAGGTTGTTGTTATTATATAGTAGGAACTTCGTAGTTGTTGTAAAATTTGGCCAAAATGTGCATCCAAACTGTACGACCCTAGTCTAGAGAGTGAAACTACAATTCAACAAAAACTTAATTTGAAACCTAATTTCCAACATTCATTCTTCCATTTCAAGATGGCGAGTCCCTATACACTTCCCTTGAGGCTCCTCCTAATCATAATATAGGATCTGATCAATATCATTCAACAATTTTCATAATCAAGTTCCATCAATTTGTATGGATTCCTCTATATATTCATTACATTCCACCAGATATTTTTTATGTTTAATTTTCTCTTGAAGAAGTTATCATGATGGGAGATAATTGTTCATATTTTCTATGAATTCACCTATTTCATCGATTCTCTTGAACCAGAACAAATTTGTCCTTAATATTAGATGTGTGAATCATCCTTTTTATATTATAGGTGGTGTTTATCTTTTCTAACAATGATTCATTTATTTATAATTAAATATTCTTTTCGTGAACCTTTATTTAGATGAGATTCATCCAAAATAGAATATTAAAAATATATAGTTTAATTTGTTTCCTCTAGTATCTATGTCATGTTAACATAGAAACATTTTTGGTATTAGGATTTGAGTTTAATTCACTGTAAAGGTCGTTCCCTATGAATTTTGATAGTTAATAATTTGTTTTATAATCAAAACCACTCAATGAGGTGTGTTTTCTGTAAAAAATATAATAGTATATTTATTGTGAATGTGATCAAATTAGACACTCCCTTATGTTATCTCATAGAGAGAAAAAACCTCCTTAATAGTTAGGGATTCTTTTATTACATTAATTTTATGAATTAGTTGGCATTCCTATTAGCATAGAATATTTATTCCATATTCCTGTATGATGTTTCTTCCATGGGTGATCCACATGAACCGAGAACATTTATTAAATTCGAAGTATTACTTTCTAATGCAATGGAATACCTAATTAGCTAAAAGTATCATTTTTTCATGTGTTCCCTTTTTGATAATACTTTTAATGGCTTATGGGCTATTAAATTACATGGCCTTTTTATTGGTGTAATAGGAATGACTAATGGGTTCTCCCTCCACATTATTAGAGGTTAAATTCATAAATGTTGAAAATTTGTTTACTCCTTGAGTGATGCCCAGGTCCATTTTTATGGAATGAAATGGACAACACCATGGGTTGAGGAAGAAATATATGCTAGGAGCGATACCTGCTATATATGGGACAGTCTCAGCATGCATGTTGCATATCTCCATATGAGCAATACAAGTTCCTAGGGAAGCACCCATGGCTGTGATATATAGAATGATGGTTACAACATGTCATCAGTGATAATCAAACCCCTTTATGTGATATATTGGATGTGATCATTTAGGACATGTTTTACTTTACACTGAGTATGATACTAGGACTTCTATATAAATATTTCTATAGAAGGGCTCCATCAACATTAGATAATTTTTACACTTCTAGTTCAATACTTTGGTTCATTTTAGATTTCCACCTTAGATGGGACAATGATTCCATTTAATTACATTCAAGATATACCAATATTAAAAATTAAATGTTGAATACAATATTAAGATTAGGTTTACATAGTAGTTACCCAGGGATGAGTCCCTAATGAAAAATAACATGCTTAGGATTAGTCTTTATTGCTTCTAATTATTTTATCTCATCCATCATTACATCACATAAAATTTATATATGTTGACCCTAGTTCAAACATATTCTATCATAGGATAAAGAAGGTATAGTTGGCCAGGTATTCTTATGGAACTTAGGATGACTTATTATGTTTATTAATTTATTTAGTTTCATAATTCATTATAACTACACAGTATCATAATTTATATACAGAGAATAGATTTTTCTTTAGGGACCATTTTTGGTGGCCTATTGAGTATATCTCACACTCCACTCTCGTAAAAATTACACTTGGGTACCCAAGAAGATCCTTATTTTCATGTGAAGGACCCCGAGACACCCTGAGAGGGGCGGGGTGAATCAAGGTGACAACTTTTTCTTTTAATGTGATGGATCTTGTTCCCACATTTGTAGGAACTTTTTGAACCTGTAAGATGAAAATGATCAGAAAGAAAACATTCACATGCACTGAGAAGACACAACACTTTTTACATGGTTCACCACTAAGGGCTACATCCACGGAGCATACGCCGACATGTTGTCGGTCGTACCACAATCCACTATGCTTCAATAGTTGTAGATTACAATGGTTCGGCCATTGTCACTCCATCCCAGGCTCACTACCTTTACAAATGTTCAGGGATGGCTAACTACGTCCCCCGGGTCACTCCTATTAACTCCCCCTGGATCACTGCCTTTAGTGATGTCCAACTCAGTTTATAGACATGAAGGTCTCTTCAATAGATTTGAATTGAAGTCTTTGTCTCTACTTAGCACGAGACTCTTCTGGCATCCAAGTCTGAAATTGATGCACAAGAACACACAGAACCACTGAAGCGGTTAACCAGAACGTGCAGACAAGCTTCACTGACAATTTCATGCAACACCAACCCTTTGCATGAAAAACCTTCATATTGCGCACAACTCAAACCCTTCACGTGCAAAACCTTCCTCTTGCTGGAAAAATTTCCTTTTTCGCGCGGAAAAATATTTCGCGCCACAACACCCGTTTTCGCGCAACTGAATATTTACAAAAAACCCCAATATTTATGCGCATCTCTTCCTTTTTTGCGCAACCCAGAATATTTCTCGCAATCCCTTTACGCGATCCTTTTTCACGCATCAGACCTCGAATATTCTCTAGGTCTTAAACCATATGGAATGAAGGGGGTCACCTTATATTTATAGGTATCCGAGAACCCTGCATGTAAAATCCCCTTCGGTGCGAAAACCTCTGATATGACGCGTAATGTTTTGTGTAGGTATCGTTTTCCGCGCACCTCTCCAGATATTTCGCGCAACCCATTCCTTTTCCATTTGAAGACGTATTGATTCCAAAACACTATTTGCGTGAAAAACATTGCTCCGCTATTTCCCACACCACGCTGTTTTTTGCACCCAGATCAAGTATTTCGCGCACAACCCTTATTTTCCGTGCACCACTTCCTCTTTGTGCGCACCTCCTTTTGCAGACAATCCATGTCTTCATTTTTCTATTTTGAGGCCCAAATAATTGGCAAACACTGGGAAACAACGCCACCTTTAATACTGTTGTCTGCTTGAACTGTATGATCACTTTGCTGGCACACATTCTGAACTTCCACTAAGGATTGACAACAAACACAAACCAAACTCCAATTCCTACATAGAACATCCATGGTTCCAACAATCTTTCCCATTGGGTTTGTTTGGAATCAGCAAATAAATTCAAAAAGATCACCATCCCCATGCAATCCAAAAACGCAAGGATCAACTCAGCCAACACTCTATGTCTACGTAAGCAATGCTCGGTGTAGAAAACAAGATAGGAAGCTTGAGTTGGGTTCCCGTGTTTTGGAATTCTCAATGATTCCCAAGAAATTTTCTTACAGTGTCACAGAAGCATTATATGTCCAATGAATTCCTTCTTATCCATCTCATCCTATCACTGACACTAAATTCGTTACATGTCTGAACATGCCTGAATTTATTCCTTTCTCCCCCATTGACAATCAACCCAAAGGCCGGTAATTTATTCAATGTTCAGCTCAAAAAATACTCCCCTGGATAGTATCTCCCCCATAAAACTGCATCATATCCATAAATAGATAGAAAAGTTACCAGAATCAGGGAGAGGGGAATTTCATATCCTCCTTCTGCAGTTGGAGGTGGTTGAACAACGAGGTTCAACCGATGCTTTTCAAACACAGCTGCTGACAGTGGCTTCGTCAGGATATCAGCTACTTGCTCGTCTATTTCCATGTGATCGATTCTAATCACCCCTTGCTCAACTTTTTCTTTGATAATATGATACCTGATTTCAATATGTTTTGTATGAGAATGATGAACACGATTTTTTGTAAGATCAATTGCACTCTTTTTATCACAGTAAATCCCCATTGGTTTCTTTACCTCATCACCAATATCTGTTAATTGTTTCTTCATCCATAGTCGTTGAGTGCATGCCTTTGCTGAGGATATATACTCAGCTTCAGCAATACTAAGAGAAGTGCTTTCTTGATTCTTACTCAACCATCCAACACAGTTATTCCCAATAAATAATGCTCCACCATTGGTGGACTTTTTGTCCACATAATCTCCAGCCCAGTCATCATCAGAAAATGCTAATAATTCACTGTCCCATCCTGCAGAAAAGCATAATCCACAATTGTGAGTACCTTGAATATACCTCATGATTCTTTTTAATGCTGCCATATGTTCCTCCAAGTTTGGTTCCAATTTCAATCAGTGTTGACATTGGTTTGGAGTCTTGTATATTAAACTTCTTCAGCAGCTCTCTTGCATACTTTTCCAGAGAGATAATAGTGTAGTATTTCTTTTGAGTCACTTGCAGTCCCAAGAAATATGTGAGCTACCCAATCATTGACATTTCAAATTCTGATTTCATATGATTGGAAAATTCATCCACTGATTGCTACCTGCTGCCACCAAATATAATGTCATCGAAATAAACTAGAACCATGAACTGATCTTTTGGAGAATTATTCACATAGAGATTGTGATCTACTCCTCCTCTTTTGAATTCTAGTTTCTTGAGGTAAGAATCCAGTCTAGAGAATCACGCCTGTGGTGCCTGTTTCAAGCCATAAAGTGCTTTCTTTAGCTTGCAAACCTTTGATTCATCAGCACCGAGAAGAAAACCCACTGGTTGTTCATTGTGGACTTCTTCTTCGAGTACACCATTTAATAATTATGTCTTGACATCCATTTGATATACTTTATATCCTCTTTGGAGAGCCATGTCAAGGAACTACATGATTGACTCCAGTCTAGCCACTGGAGTAAAGGTTTCTTCAACATCAACACCTTCAATCTGAGAATACTCTTTACATACAAGTCGAGCCTTGTTTCCGATAACAGTTCCATGCTAATAAAACTTGTTCTTGAATATCCATTTTGTTCCAATCACATTGTGACCTTTGGGTCTCTGGACAAGTTCCCATGTCTCGTTCTTTTCAATCTGATCTTACTCTTCATTCATGGCTTTCACCCAGGATTCATCCTTTGAAGCTTCTTTAAATGAGGATGGCTCCACCACTGACAGAAATGCATATGGTGTGTTATTCCTCATCCTCCTTGTTTGTGTGGGTGCATTCCTATCTCCAAGTACGTTAGAAGGATAAATCTATGCTCTTCTATTTCTCCTATGAGGTTTAGTCGCATTCTCACCATCCAAGATTTCCTCTTCATATTCTTCGTCTGAGTCAACATCATGATGTGACCCCTGAGTGTTTTGTACACCTTCCTCTATTTCTGTATTTGTATTTATTCCATGTTCACATTCATTCTCATCTTTAATCTAATCAGCATAGGTACTATTTAATGCATTTGGGTCTTTTTCATCAATGATCTTAACATCATTGCTTTCCACAATCCTCTCTAAGCGTTTATTGAAACACTTGTAGGCTTTTCTGTTCATTGAGTAACTGAGGAAAATTCTTTCTTCTTCATTGTCGCCATATTTCCCTTGATTTCCTTCTTTGTTCCTGATGAAGAATTTACTTCCAAGTAAATGAAAGTATTTTAAAGAAGCCTTCCATCCATGCCATAATTCATATGGTGTCTTCGTCTCACCCATATAAAGTCCTGTTCGATTTTGAATGTACACCGCAGCCTGAACAACCTCTTTTAGGTAATGTCGTGGAATATGACTCTCAATCTGCATAGTTCATGCCATGTTGTTCACATGCCGATTGCTACATTCAAAAACTCCATTTTTTGTGGAGTTCTCAAAATAGCTACCTCATGCTGTATACCATGCTTCTCGAGATAATTTTCAAATTCAATGGACGTGTATTCTCCTCCATTGTCATATTGCAACACTTTGATTGTTCATCCAATATCATTCTCAGCGATTCGCTGATATGTTATCATGTAGTCAAGGACTTGCCGTTTCCTGTGAATGACCATCACACATGACATTCCAATGTAATCATATATGAAAAGGACAAAGTACCTTTCTCCATGAGTTCCGGCAACATTTATCAGCCCACATACATCTGTATGAATCAGATAAAGAAGGTGAGATGCCCTTTTATTCATTAGCCGATATGAACTGCAGACTAGCTTCCCACGAATGCAAGCATCACAAGATTTTTCACACTCATGCTTCAGGTTGGGAATGTCCATGAAAATTCTCAATTTTGATATTTTCTCCATGTCATTTTGATTGATGTGTCCCAGTATCCGATGCCACAAATTTTTTTCTTCTTAAACAGTCATGTAACATACATTTTATTCACTATCAACCTGATACAAGTTGCCTTCTGTTCTGCATCCCTTTCTAAGTGAATTTCCTGTCTTTCCCTTGATAGTGAAACCTTTCTGATTAAAAGTAACTATAAGTCCCAAGTCACAGAGTTGACTCACGCTGAGGAGATTATGATGTAGGCCATCTATGTAAACGACTTCAGTCTTCTTTAGTTCTCCATTATCTAATTTGGTACTTCCACTCCCTTTGATTTTCAGAGCCCCATCATTACCAAATCGTAATGTACCATCAACCGTCCTTTTTGATATCCGTATGCAGGCCAGCATTACCTGTCATATGAGATGATCAACCGCTATCCAGAATCTAGGTACTGTTGTTCTTTGTAGCTTTGAGGGCCACCTCTCCAAGGTTGGATTTCTAAATCTTCTTCATTTTATTCAATGAGACATTGGATTGAGTATAAATTACTGATGGCCTTTCAATTATCTCTTCCGCATACCCAAGTTTTTTACAGTAAAAATCTTCATTGAGAGGAGAAAAACCTGTTTGAACGAGCAACATTGTCTTGCTGACGAGACATGACTTGTCATGAACTTCGGTATGAGGTGTCCATGTCCCTTCTCTGCCTGTAATTAGCATCCTTATGACCAATGTTAGAACAACGATAACAATATCCATAGAAATTGTTTCTTCTATAAGAATTAGGATATGAATTTGTTCTCCTTTGTCCAACTTCTATATCTTCTCCATTCAAATATCTTCTTGCCTCTTCGCAATAAGACATTGTATGGACTAGATAGCCACAGAACTGACACTTCATGAGAGGAAATGTCTTCTCACTTGAATTTCTACTCATACCTTATTCCTTGGGAGAAAAGTTAGACTGTCTGTCATTTCTGAATGTTTGAGGATAATTTTTAGTTCTCATTTTAGTTTGGATTGAGGGATCCTTTTTCGGCACTTTAGGTAACGTTTCAACATGTTCAACTTTTATCCTATCTTTCTTTTGGATATTTTCACTTCCAACAGTTGATGTCTCAGCCTCACAACTAATTCCACTCTTTCCCATGCAAGCGGGTCTTTGATTACTCAAGATTTTTCCAACCCCTTCTGAACCACACTTGGATCTTGCTAGTAATTCGGAATCTGAGAATCTTACAAACTATAATTTCTTCCTTGATTCTTTTGGAATTGATTCAGTATCAAGTTTACACATTAGAGTAACAACTTCCTCTTGAAGACCCTTATCAGTCTTGGAATTTTCATCAATTCTGGAGGTGAGGTCATTGATGACCTTTGCCTGCTCTTCAATTCTCAGCTTCAGATCCACTACATCATCATTTCATTCAATTATTTTAGACATTACCTTCACAAATTCTTCTAGTCGTTCAATTTCAGCTTCAAGTTGATCAACGTATTCAATTGATTCTTCTACAATTGATTTCCACTTATTTAATCTTTTACATTTAATCTTAAGCTTACTAACGGAATCCTTAAGATTCATCTCGGGATCTACACAAGTTCTCAGTTGTTCTTCTCCACCAGTATCTTCTGACTCTTCAACAGTGGCCATCATGGAAGCATGGTTCCCAGTTTTGAATTCTGGATCTTCTTCATCACAAAATTCATTATCATCTTCTTCCTCTTCACAGAAAAAACTCTTCCTTTGCATTTTATTTCCATATTTGAAGTCTCCCTTTTTGAAGAACCTTCTCTGTGGATTCTCGAAGCTTTCATCTTCACTATCTTCATCATTGATCATTCATAAGAACTGAGAGGCAATGTGCCCAACTTTTCCACAACGAAAACATGCGATAGGTAACTTCCCTTTAAACTTCCCTTTCCCCTTCTGGAACTTCTTTGCAATGAGAGAAAGAATTTCTTTTTCTTTATCATCTTCAACACTACTATCTTTTTAGATTTTCAGTTTATCCATGGCATTGAATGTCATTTCCTTTCTCACACAAGTCATAGCATCTTCTGGTTTGACTCTCATTTCATATGCTACCAAGCTGCTAAGTAGATCATCCAGAAAACGTTTGGAAATATCTCGTTCCTCATGGGCTGACACCATTGACTTGTACAGAGGTGGAAGTATTCTTAATATTTTCTTTACAATATCACTGTCTTTGATTTCTTTACCTAGACCCTGAATTTCTCCAACCACTTTAGTAATTCTATTGAAGAAAGAGTCTGCATTCTCGTCTGGATGCATCTTCAGATCATCAAACCGATTGGGCAATACTTGTAGTTTCACCTCCTTCACTTTGCTATCTCCTTCGTAAATATTCTCGAGTTTATCCCACAAGGAGTTTTCTGAGGTTCAATTCATCACCATTAGGTAGATCTGATTAGAAAGGGCTACAGTAAGTGCATTTTGTGATTTAGCATCTGTATCCCGAATTTTCCTGTCTGTTTCAGTCATAACCATGCATGTTGGATCAGTGAATTGTATTCTTTTCAGAGAAGAAAAGAGAACATACATTCCAAGAGATCTTAGATGATATCTCATTATATTCTTCTAGATCTGGAAATTACTTCCATTGAAGTGAGGGACTCCCCTGACATTGACTGCATTCTCCGTGACGATAAAAGACATATTCAACACCATAAAACTCCTTCTGATACCACTTGAAGGACCCTGGGACACCCTGAGAGGGGAGGGGTGAATCAAGGTGACAACTTTTTCTTTTAATATGATGGATCTTGTTCCCATGTTGGTAGGAACTTGTTGAACCTTTAAGATGAAAATGATCAAAAAGCAGACATTCACATGCATAGAGAAGACACAACACTTTTTATTTGGTTCACCACTAAGGGCTACGTCCAAGGAATATATGCCGACATGTTGTCGGTCGTACCAAGATCCACAATGCATCACTAGATGTAGATTACAATGGGTCAGGCACAATCACTCTCTCCCAGGCTCACTGCCTTTAGAAAAGTTCAGGGATGGATCACTGCGTCCCCTGGGTCACTCCCGTTACTCCCCCTAGCTCACTGCCTTTGGTGAAGTCCCACTCAGTTTATAGATGTGAAGGTCTCTTCAATAGATTTTTATTGAAGTCTTTGTCTCTACTTAGCATGAGACACTTCTTGTATCCATGTCTGAAATTGATGCACAAGAACGCATAGAACCACTGAAGCGGTTAACCAGAACATGCAGTCATGCTTCACTAAAAAATGCGCGCAACACCAACCCTTTGCGCGCAAAACCATCCTATTGCGTGCAACACCAACCCTTTGCATGAAAAAACATTCCCTTGCGCACAAAATTTCCTTTTTCGTGCGGAAAAATATTTCATGCCACAACACCAGTTTTCGCGCAACTGAATATTTATGCGCAAGCCCAATATTTACGCGCAGCTCTTCGTTTTTCGCGCATCCCAGAATTTTCCGCGCAATCTAGAATATTTCGCACAATCCATTTACACGATCCTTGTTTGCGCATCAGACCTCGAATCTTCTCTAAGTTTTCAACCGTACGGAATGAAGGGGGTCACCTCATATTTATAGGCGTCTAAGACCCCCCCCCCCCCGCGCAAAATCCCCTTCTGTGGGAAAAACTCTGATCTAGAATGTAATGTTTCGCGCATGTATCGTTTTCCGCGCACCTCTCTAGATATTTCGAGCAGCCCATGCCTTTGCCATTTTTCGACGTTTTGATTCTGAAACACTATTTGCGTGAAAATCATTACTCTGCTATTTCGCGCATCACACTGTTTTTCGCGCCCATCTCAAGTATTTCTCACACAACCCTTATTTTCCGGGCATCACTTCCTCTTTCTGCGCACCTCCTTTTGTAGAGAATCCATATTTTCATTTTCCGATTTCGAGGCCCAAATAATTGGAAAACACTGGGAAATAGCGCCACCTTCAATACTGTTGCCTTCTTGAACTGTATGATCACTTTGCTGGCACACATTCTGAACTTCCACTGAGGATTTGGAACAAACACAAACCAAACTCCAATTCCTGCATTGAACAGCCATGGTTCCAACATCATGGTCCTTGATCATTTTTACATGGTGTGAATTATACCTAGGAGTTATATAAGAAAGTACTCAGCTAGTACTCATGATGCTCAAAGAGATAACCCATGAGACATTTTTATCTAGTATTTTTTCTATTATGGAAACATATTGACTGATAATTGTTTCCAACATTATTTCGTACCATCACATGGACATAAAATAAGGGTTTTATTTAGCATTGTCCAATTTCATTTAGTTATAATTACTATCCTGCTGCTCTTTCATATTCTCTATTTACACTACTTCCCCTGTTGCCTATTGATTTATATCTTACTATACTATTATGCTACTCTGATATTGAGGGTATAGTATTCTCATAATACCATAACGAGACCCTCATTTCCAGTTGGTAGCCTTTGTTGTTCAGGGTGGCGCATTTGAAGCCTTGTGGTGACCATTCCAACTACTGGTTCGATAGGCGTTTGGATTGGGATGTTACAATGTTGTATATGAGTTCTATTTTCCATTATCATTCTATTTTGGGATGGTATACAAGATTCTATGACATTTCATCACTTGGTAAATAGCCATACCTTGAAGTGATCAACCCACAGATGAGGAAAAGTCTAATTGGATAGGGATGGGATTCTTTCTCATGTTTTTCATTATTACAGTTGATCGTGATTTCACCTTGGGTGAATGGTTTATTTTCTACCACATATATATTTTTGGGATTTTAGTATTTAACTATGGTCATGTATGGTAAGGAAATATCATTACATGTGTTGTTATTGGAAAATAGGGATTCATATGTAAGGAATCTTCCACAACATGTAGATGGAATTATTATGATATTTGAGATAGTTAATGTGACTGTTGTGTTATTTTTTCTACATTTTATACTATATTTTTAGAATTTAAATAACATTATTTGTATACACCTTTATAGGTATTTTATTACCATTTTTATAGAAATATGGGTGTTTATTTAGCCTATCTAATTATACTTGATACTATATCTATCATGACATATTGCAATCCATTTTTATATGACAAATTACGGTGCCTTTCTTTCATGTTCCATGCATCTATGTTCTTTCATCATGTTTATCTTTATTTACTACTTGTAATAACATGACAATAAGCTTCAAATTAAATGGTTGGTCAAAAAATTTCAAGCATCAATCTATATGGTGATTTCCATCATATATTAATGGTGAAATTCTATTTGAAAACCCAACCATGTCTTTTTTGAGCCATTAACAACAAGTTGAGGCGGCTAAATCATACTGTCTTTGGTTAAATGAGTGATAATTTTTGATTTTGAATGTATTTTTGAATTCATAAATTAGAAAATGGTAACCCATGTAATAGAACCACCATATATTCACATTATATAATTACATATAATTTTATTAATGTTAAATGTATTTATTTTTTTACCCATAATTAATTCACTGTGATTTAATGGGATCCACCCCACAATCTGAAATGGGTATGTGATATTTACAAATAGAGAAGGAGTAACCCATAAAAATGAACCATAATTTAGGCACCTTATATTATTAGTGAAAAAATTTTATGTATAAAATATTTTTATCTTTAAATGATGTGGTTGAATTATTAAGGATTGTTCCTCTATTACTTTTTCATAATGATCGGCATGTATAAATTATTAAATGCACAACTAGACAAAACTAGGTTAGTTGGGACATGTTACATAAAAAATGAACCCACTAATGGTGTTTTTTTAAATAAATGGTTGAAATGTTCAGGTTACTTTAGATGAACCCAAAAATATGTGAAATAACCCTTTTGGGTTAGTTTTATTTTAATATTCATAATTATTGAACCCCATGTGGGTATGTTTGTACTATATAATGATGATTATTTAAATTTTCTTCATTTTTTAATTGGGGTTTACATATAAATGTGTATTGTATTTTTAATCGACCAAACCCCTCACTAATTAATAAAATCCATGTTGACTACTCTTGGGCCTGTCATTTATAAGAAGATTGTTAACTAAAACACCAATTAGGTTCATAAGGGGATTTTTCCTCAATTGTTTTCAATTGGAATTTTTTTATCTAAGATAATTTTCATAAATTAAAAATAAAGTAATGATTTTTAAAACGTTGTTTATGTAAATAATGACATAAATATCATGGGATGTAGAATAAATAGTTGATGTTTAAAAAGGATTTTTAACATATGTTTCCTTTTTTGGACTTAGTTGAATAATTTAGCAGATGATTTTCCTTATGAATTATATCATTTTTTCTTTAATGATATGACTCTAAAATTTTTTGAGTTCCACTGTAGTTAAATGAACCAACTCAATGAAACCGTAATGTGTGTATTTATCTATAACCCTCATATATAGTTAGACTAAATACATTCAATGTTATTCCTTGTGTAGATTACTTTAAATAAAAACATGTAATTTTCATATTGGACTCTTTCATTAGTTCTTAAACATAAATGACATCCTTTTATTCCATGTGAACCTTTCTCGTGTGATCCCATGGTAGGTTTGACCCTTCATATTTTAATAAGTGGTGGCCAATTATAGGAAATTACCTCAGATCATCAAGCCCTTTTCTAGTCACTTGTGACCCTTTTCTGACTTATGATATTGTGGGGTGTTGTTGTATTTTTAGGACTCCTAATTTCAAAAACAACACCTTTTTTATTGGTGGTTGTGTTTTTTTGACTTTTTCTATGAGTGTGAGCATTAAATTTTTTTATCCCTATCAATATAGACATGAAAAGGGAATGGTCGACTGCTTAGTAGGTTGTGTGACCCTTAATTTCCTTCTTTTTTGTGTTGTAAAACATGGGAGGCCATCATCTTATTCTATAATCCAATGAAGTAATGTGACTTTGGGTTAGTTATTTTGTGCAGGACATCAGATACTTGAATGAATATAGATTATAGGCCAATTAATAGTATTAAGAATGTTCCATTTTATCATACAGTCTTGTGGTATTATTTGTTTGTGAACATGGTACCTGTTGAGTTTATAAAATGGTACAATGATACATTTGTTTTTTACGGTACTTGTGTAAGCATTGAGTTTTGACTCATTAATCATGTGACATCTTTAGAGTATGGTGACCAGATAATATAATGAAATCAACTCAACCCAATTCTCATGAGGATGTTCTAATAAGATTAGGTGTTTGAAAGTGTGGTTTTTTATTTTGTCACATGTGGACATAACTCCTGAGGAGGGTCATGTGTATATATAAATGTGAATATAATCGGGTACTCTTGAGAAGAAAGTATCTTTCTATTATGTTCAAAGCATGATAATGTAGTATATCCATATTTAGTACCCACATTCAGTGGTCGATGGAGTGTGTGTTATGGGATTAGATCCCTTCTTCACCAGTTCTGATGACTAGGACCCTCCTAAGGCAGGCATAGACATGTCAGAAGTGTCATAGCATGTCCTCTAAGTATAGAGATCACAACCTAAGGAATAACATTTGGGAATGGTTTTTCATCATTAAAATATCCCATGGTAGGTAACCACTTGTTTTAAGTTTATTCTTGTGTGATAGCACAAATATGTTGTGGTTGGCTATGTAATCCTCTATTAGTTATGGATGGAATTCATTGGTTGATCACGAGTGAACATGAAATGCCATGGGTGGTAAAGGAATTGTGGGTGGTTAATGGAGATGCGTTGGTGGGTAATGTCAATCTATTTCAAATATGTCTTTCTTAGAGGACTGACTAATATTTTTCTATTCATTTGGTAGGGATGGTTTGAAATCATAATGACCACTTCTACCTCTTTTTAGTGGGAGTTTATTATGTCATTTTTGGAAACTATCCAAATCACCTTAGTATACTCTCAAAAAATCGATGATCATGTCCCCTATATTGAAATCATCTAGGTACACTATGGGAGCATCAATTATATGCCCCTATAAATTTCTAAGACCTTTGGGATTGTTGAGATGTCTCAATTATAATGCACTTAGGAAGAATGGTTTAATATAGAAGCATGATTAGTACCAAGTGATACATAGGTACCCAAGTAAGAACACCATGGTTGGACTCAAGAATACTAGATGTTTTCCATTTGAATTTATATTTATGAGGGTGTATCTTTACACTATGTCAACATTCTTGGTGTATGTATGATTGGCTTTGTACTAGTATTTCCATTGTAAATGATATTGAACGTTTACCTAAAACTATTTTTAATTATTCTATGATTAATAAAGACATAAATCATGATCGAAAGGGATATTTAAAAAGTATATTGATCCATGTTTGTAGGATTGGGAATGCTACCATATTCATGTTGGGACACGATAACTTTAAATGTGTGTTTTATATATGCTTGTCACCAGAACCTGGTTATTGGATTGAGTGAGACATTTTGGATTATTATTGTGTTTCCTCCATTAAAATGCACCATGATTAGCTATGTAGTATACTAGATATCTTAGATGAATTTTTTGAGATTAGTCAACCGTAAGTGGTTTGACTGGTTATCCCTCTCTATTTTCATATACAGTCGGTGAGAAACTATTAAACGGCCTTTTATCAGGTTATGTGAAGTGTGGTGAATGTCGATCTAAACAATTCATGAAAATTCTGCTCAACTAAGAAACTGGAGTCAATTGGCCTTTCACTATTACTTTGATATGTGAATCATGACATGTACACCATTAAAGAACTATGGGTATACTTAAATTGGTAGTTCCATTAGTGGAAAACAGTGCCTTGGGACTGGCCTTAAAAAAGGCCGAACCTGGTGGTGAATGAGACTATGATGTGATTATGTATTGGGGAAGATGAGATCAATTAGGCACCATCTTTGTTTTTTAATTAGGAAAAAAATATTTGGATCGAGATTTTATGATATATGTATAGTATGTTATGTTAACACTAGGATGTGGATTTGGATTTTGGAAATGCATTATGACCATTTCCATAGGATATCAAGACCCAAGTAGGTAGAGTGATGTTATTTCAGTTCCACTAAGGATTCTTGAAGAAGAGATGTTTTAAAGGGGGGAGATACTGTAGCATCATATATTTTTTAGACTGGAAAAAATTCTAATGGAATTTGAATTTTGGAATATTGAGGATGATTCAATTTGTAAACCAAGATTTATAGTGAATATTTGTGTTTCATAACAATTAATATTATTGTTTTTGGATATGTTTGAGATATCGCGATGCATCTCAGGTTGTTCATTGATTTTCTAGAGCACTAGGCACTGGAAACTAAAGATTGGTTGGACTAGTAAGGGTGCATGGTTGGTTTGAAATTTTGAAGGCCACCAGAGTATATATTGTTCCTTCTGTTAGTGTGAATATGTTGCCTGTATGGGATGCACATGTTTTTACCAAACATTTCTCCAAGATCACATGATTAGTTCCACTTATTAAGTATATTTTAGCTATTTGGTTCATGGTTAGCCCATGGTTACAAAAATTTGTGTGGGAAACCATGTAGGGTATTATTCTTATGTAGTGGGAGCCACACTATTTGGGCATGGGTTGAGAAAACCATGCGTCCAAACCATGAGACCCCAATCTTAATGGGAAAATTAAAATTATATCCTTAATAAACTCAAATAAAATTTTTTTATCTTTCCTTTCTCCCATTTCCATCGGGTGAGTGCCTCACCCAATAGCATTAGGATTCTCTCAAGATTATCCTAGGATTTGGTAAATACCCTCCACCCTTTCTCAGAATTGAGTGATACCGGTTAATATGTATTCCTCTCTATATGTTTTACATTCACTTACTTATTTTTTCTATTTGGACCTATTTGATGAAGTTATCTTGAAGATAGATAATCCTTCATATATTCAAGGAGTTCATCAATTTCGTCAATTTATCTTGAACTAGACCAAATCAAGACTTTATATTGGATGATTGAAACATACTTGGTATATGGTAGGTGGTATCTATCTTATCCAACAATGTTTCATTGATTTATATTGTTTTATTTTTTACAGCACATCAGTATTTCTATACGACACCTTCAAAATGGAATATTTAAATTCTATATCCTAATTACATCCATTTAGTGGACATGAAATGTTATTATAGCTTCATTTTTGGGCTTGTGGTTCAATTCAAATTCACGATAAAGGGAATGATTCTTGGGTTTTAAAATTAATCAATTGATTTCTTATGAAAACCCCTAGATAAATTTTAATGTCTAAGAAACTATATTGGATTTTTTTTATTAGTTATATTATTGAATGTGTCACTCCCTTATGATAGCTCATAGTGACAAACCCACCCCCTTAGTTGTTAGAACACTATTTTATTAAATAAATTTGATGAATTATATTGAATGCCTTCTAGAATTGCCTTTTTATAACAAATATCTGTATGGAATTTCTTCTATGAACGGTCCACCTAGAAAAATTACATTTGTTAAATTATTACAATTACTTTATAATGTAATGGACTACCTAATCATGTAAATGCCTCATTTTTCGGCATGTATTATCTTTTAGAATACTTTCAATTGGTTATGGACTATTTATGTAGATTTCCTCTTTATTAGTGTAATAGGAAAGGATAATGGGTTGGGCCTCCTCCTTATTAAAGGATAAATGCTTAAATGTATAAAGAGTTTGTTTACACCTCAAGATATTCTTAGGTTTCTTTTTTATGGAATTCAAAGGATAGGATCATGGGTTGTGGAGGCTTTATAAGTGAGGATAGATACATGAAATATCCTGGACATGCTCACCATGTGTGTTACATACCTCCATATATGTGATATTGGTTCCTAGGGGAGAAACCAATGATGTGATTGATGGAATGATGGTCACACCAAACCACGAGTGAGACTTCGACCCTTTGTGATATTTTAAGGATACACTTTGAGGGGACATGTTTTACTTTATACTAAGAGTGATAGTTGGAATTTTATCAAATGATTTCCATGGAAATGTTACTTTAGAATTGGATAAATGTAACACCCCTTGTAAGATACATAGGTTCCTTTAAAACATTCTCCTTGGTTAGCCCCATTATTGAATTTAATTAGATTCAAGAGATACCAATATTTAAAATCAAACGATGAATTAAATATTTATATTATTTTTACGTATTTTTTACATAAGGAAAATCCCTCTATGGGAAATAAAATGCATGGGATTAGTCCTTTCTTCCTAATCATTATCTTATTTCACCAATTGTAACACATCAAATCACATTTCTATTGGTTGAACATAGTTCATGGATAATTCGGCATAGGTTGAAGTAGGTATGGTTGGCTATGATTCCTTATTGAACCTAAACTGACTTATTATGTTGATTGGTTTATTTAGTTTCAACTTAAATTATACCAGCACCCAATCGAAATTTATATTCAAATAAAATATTTTACTTTAGAATCTTTTGGTGGTCACCATGATAGGATGGTATATGACTTAGTATGATATACTCTACAATACCAAACGTAGGATCGAAATAAAAATGATATTCTTAGATACAAGAGGGGGGGGGGTGAATTGTACCTTTTAAAAATTACCTTACAAAATTTTTAGGATGATTATATTTAACCAAGTTATAAAAGATAATTCACAAGACCTCTATAAGGTCTAAGGACTTGCTTGATTCTGGAAAAGTGATTCTGGAAATGGAACTTAACAAAAGTTACAAAGATAAATATTATAACTTAAAGTATATAGAATCTAACTAAATCAAAGTAAAATTAAAGAAGTATAAGAAAGTGAGACTTTCCTTAACAATACAAAATGCAGCAAAAAAACTTGTAACAAAACAATTAAAGAACAATAACTCTTTTAACCCAAAGATAAGGGTATCCAACAACCTTGGATAAAGGACCCCTGATTTATACTTTCAAGAAATTCTATCTTTCCCACACTAGGGTAATCCCTCGATATAAAGATCAGAGTCTGTCTTGCTATCCCCGCAAGTCCTCAACTATCAGGTACTCGGTACCTCTGTCTTCCTCAGCAAGGAAGCCCTCAACATTATAGTGTTGGAACCTATGTCTTCCAATCCCTAGAATCCATCGATCGTACATAAAAACAATCAGAGTCGCACGAAGAAAATCTGCACAAGGCAATGTTTGAACAAGCTGTTAAAACATTCTACATGAAGATTTAGAGTTAATAATAGCCTATCTCTCTAGAAATCACTTCAACAGCATGTAAGCACAAATGTTAGAGTTCTTTCAAAGTTGTTTGAAAGTTGTAGCTTATTTTCAAATGAGCTCCTATTTATAGGTGAAGCTCCAACAGTCGGCTCCCTCCTCCAACGGTCATATTTCTCCTTGTATTTTGGAGGGACCTGTATACATGTCACTCAACCATAGGTTAGTCAATAACTAAAAGAACGAAATCATTTTGTAATTAAACAAGTGAAAGCATAAGTAAAACTGAAGATCAGAATGTAAGAAAATAAAAGTTTGGAGTCTAACCAAAATGGAATTCAGAGTCTATAATAATGTGATATTCGGATTCTATTTTGTAGGAATTCAGAACCTGAATTCTTTAGAAATCCGGAGTATGAATTTCAAGGAAATTTAGAGTCTGGTTTCACCAGTATTCGGAACTAGAACATAAAAATTTAAGAGTCATAGTTCATGGGAATTTGGATTCAGAAATCATTTGTTTTCAGAGTCTGAATTCAGAGAACGCGGAGTCAGAACATAAATAAGTTCGTAATCCGAATTTAGAGTCAAACTACATGAGAGTTGGTATCAAATATTCAGATTTGAACTACATGATAGTTCATATTCAGAATTTGGAGTCGAACTACATGAGGGTTGGTATCCAGAGTTTGAAGTGGGACTTCTTGAAAGTTCATACTTGGAATTCAGAGCGGAACTTCATGAGAGTTCATATCCTGAATTCAGAATGGAACTTCATTAGAGTTCGTATCTAGAATTCGTAGTGGAACTTCATTAGAGTTCATATCCAGAATTCAGAGTTGAACTTCATTAGAGTTTGTATCCAGAATTCGGATTTGAACTTCATTAGAGTTCATATCTTTAATTCGGATCCTAAATAGAATGCTTCATGCCTATGTATTATGAGATTTCGAGGTTTTAGATATAAATCTGATTTTTATAGTTAAGAAAAATATTTATATGAACAATGAAAACATGGTAGGGGTAAATTCCCTTGGGAAGGAAATTTTCCATATTGAAGTAAAATATATATTTTCTTATGTAAAAGGTGTTTGGGATTTTCAAAACAAGAAGGAATGGAAAATTCATAAGGAAAACCTTATTGACTCAACAATCTCCACCATTTTGGAAACCACAAACAGCCTTTAGAAAAAGAATATAAGGACTTAGAAAAAATTTCATTAGACATTAAAATTCAAACTTATCTCCCTTGGTTCATAGATTATGGTTAATACAACTAAATCCCCCTTAGGCTTTGGAACTCTAAGGATTGTATAATAGATTTCCGGAATAGATTTTTCACTATCACGGGAATTAAAAACATCATAATGAGGAACTTCCCCTTACTTAAGGATAGTTCTTAACTTAGAAATTTTTCTTCTCCCATTTAGATTTTTCTTTCTCCCCCTTTTGAGTTGTACTTTTTCCTTCACACCATTTGTGATTTTGAAAAATAATATAAGGGAATGGAAAAGAAATAAAGTACCTGAAACCTTAGTACATAATAACACAAGATACAAACAACCATATATTTCATTCGAATTGAAAGAATTTTTACAAGGAAATACATTACAACAAAAAATTAGATTGGTCTATTTGTCTTCCTTTTCCTTGGGGATTAACTTCTTCAATAGGGTTTCTAGCTTCTTCAAGTATTTCTGGTCCTCCTCACCTTGTTTTTTCTAAGGCTTTAATCCTTTCATCATGATCCTTCAAAGCCTCAGACTGTGACTTTTGAATTTTATCCTGATTCACAAGCTTCTCTTCAATCTCAATCCGGAGATCCCTTTCCACTTTCCAGTTTTCAGCAACCGAGTTATGCTTCCCATTCATATCCCTCACCTATTGGTTCAGAGTATTTTTCTCAAAGTTCTTCTTTTCCGGAAGATTCTTCATCTTGGCATCCTCGGTGTCAAAATCTTCTATCACATCATTCTGAAATGTATCCTTATCTGAAAAATCCTCATCGATTTTCTTTGAAAATAAATTCACTTTTCTACATGATTTTTTGTGGACCTCATTATTGATATGAAAATCTTTATGATCATCCTCAATCTTCACACAATTATCCATCAACATGGATATAAATTATGATTTCTGATTTAAGCTACACTGATGCATCTAGAACCTGGAGTCTACTGTCGGAAAGATCAGAATTGTGTCCACCAACTTCTTCAGATATTCAACAACAAAATCGTGTCAAAGTGCAGATGACTCCGAATTAGACTCCTTTATCTGGGATTTTTCTTCTTCAATTTACACCAACTTTCTTCTTGAAGAGCCACCAACATCATTCTCCCTTCTGATATCTTTTGTTGGGGTGTCCATAAGCACTTGCTTACCCTTATCATCTTTCAGAACGGTTTCCTCATCAGGAGATTCTTCCTCACATTCAGAGAGTTGAACTATCTTATCTTCATCAGGATTTTCCTTCTCTGCTCCTTCCTCAAGATAGTTCCTTTCATAGCTTTCTTCCTCAGAAAATTCGTTCACTTTCTCTTCCTCCTTATCTTTGACTTCCTTACCATCTTTCCCATCTCCCTTTCCCAGAGTGACATGCTTTGAGGACTCGGCCTCTGATGTTTGGAGTGGTAAATTTTCTGATGGGTTTTCCATCTCTTGATATTTGTCAACTTTTTTAATCAAGTCATCTAGATCACCACTGTCTTCTTCTTGTTATTCTTCTACTTCCTCTTCTTCTTGAACTTCTTCAACAACTTCTTCTTCTACACCTTCAAGAACTTCTTTCTCTATAGAATTTTCCAGAGTGATGTAGTTCTTTCCAGGAGTCTCCGATAATGGTTGAATAAAAAAAAATTGGTACTGGAATCTTCTCCGATGCTACTTCTGTGTCTCTCAAATGGGATTGTACAACTTCAGCTTCAGACATATTCTTCTTCATGTTCTTCTCTTTTTATACCTTGTCAAGGTATTCAGCAGTCTTCTCCCTTAAGGAGTTAGCTTCAGTATGGTCCAATCCAAACTGTGGTTCCCCTTCTTTCCTTTTCTCCTTAACTTCCCTCTATTTAGAAACCACCTCATATGGATATTCTTTCTATTTCTTCGTCTTGGGAGGTATAGATTGGGTTTCTTTAGATTTTTGGGTCTTGTCTTCAGCCACCACTTCCTTCAGCTTCCTATTCATCCCTGCTTTCCTAGATGGTTATGCTTTCTTTACATTTTCCAAAATGGATTCTGCCTCCTCCTATGGAAAATCATAAAACTCACTTGACTGTTTATAAAAACTGACTTTAATCCTCTTTAAGGTGTCACCACTAATCAGCCTTACCTTACACTTCCTCACCATGGAAGTACAAGAAAACAAGAAGGAATCAAGACACTGAATAATAATCATGGAGAGAAGAGAAGGATACATTATAATTTGAGCTTTCAAAGAACCATTCTGGATGTTATGAAATATAATAAGAATGTGCCTCATCAGATTGATCTTTCCTAGATTTACCAATAATTCCAAGATGTAAATATCACATTTTATAAGTTATCCTTATCACCTCTTCTCAGAACAACAAACCCTGGAACCCATAACAGTAGAATCCGGTTGTTGGTGGAGAGATGAGAAATCATTGATGTTTTGTCATCATTGAGTCCAAGGAATTCCATTACCTTCACGTTGATGAAACTTCCTTGCACATTCAGTAACTTATGTGAACAAAATTCGGCATCACCATCACATGATAAGTCCAGCAAGATTACAGCCTTGGTGTAAGAAAGCTTGTAAGTCTTCCCATAGCTCTTAAAGGAGAATTTTTCTTTGCCATCTTCTTCATAGAAGGAAACAGACTCATAACATTCTACAAGAAAATCCATATAAAAAACATCTTGATCCTTTTTCTATGATATGAAGAAATATTCCCACCCATTTAGCTTGAAATTCTTACCAATAAGAAAATCATACATACTAAAAAAGTTTGAATGTACCAACCTTTCCCTATAGACTAACCAACTTGAGATTGGTTTGATGGTAGACATTTCTTGTAAAGTGGCTTCTACAGAAATTCGGAATGGAGGGGAACTAAATGATTTGGAATGATCTATAAGAAGTGAGGTAGATTTTCGACATGTGAGTGCTTTGAAATCGATGTGGGACAACATTAGTGGTCATCTTTTTATAGGAAGAGGAGGTGACCTTTCATCTTCCAAAACCAATCTAACGGTTGAAAAATCTCCCTGATCTGATCTAACGATTGAAAAAATGCCAGAAAGGAAATCTTGATTCCAATCTTTTGAGGTTTTAAGAAAAACATTTGAATTTAAGAAGAAATGAATCCGAAAATTTTTAAAAACAAAGGAAACTACCAGCAAGTAAATGTGACTATGAAAACATAAGTAAAGAAATCATACCTTTCAGATTGTATAGGAAGATTATTCATAATAGGTGATATTATTAATGAAGGAAATTTGACTACGAAAAACTTATTATGAAAAAGTTTTATTGTAAAAGCTTTGAGTACCAGAAATCTAGTACAAAAAGTATGAGTACAAAAATTCCCATTACGAAAACTTTCATTATGAAAATTCTCATTACGAAAATTCTCATTACGAAAATTCTCATTATGAAAATTCCCATTAAGAAATTTCTCATGATGAAAACTCTCATTATAGAAATTTTACAGTACAAAAACATTATTATAGAAAGTATCTGTATGAAAATTTGATTACAAAAATTTGCAGTATAAAAACATCAGTACAAAAATTTCCAGTACGAAAACTTCATTACTAAAATTTCCAGTACGAAAACATCATTACGAAAATTTCCAGTACGAAAAATCCATTACGAATATTTCCACTACGAAAACAACATTACCAAAATTTCCAGTATGAAAACTTTATTACAAAAATTTCCAGTACGAAAACTTCATTACGAAAATTTCCTGTATGAAAAAATCATTACAAAAATTTCTAATACGAAAAATTCATTACGAAAATTTCCAGTAGAAAAACATCATTAAAAAAATTTCGATCCCAAAAAATTTTTATTAGGAAAATTTTGAAAAAATTCATAACATATGTACTCCCCCTATGAAAAGGAGTTTATTACTGTAAGAATAATGGTTCAACAAGAAATTAATGAAGGAAGATAACCTCATGGTTATCATCCCTATCTTCCGATTGATGTATTCAAATCTATCGGAGGGTAAAGATTTTGTGAACATTTTAACAAGTTGATCTTGTTCTCCAATAAATTAAAGAATGATATCTCCTTTTAGTGTGTGATCCCAGATAATGTGATGCCTAATATCTATGATCATTGCACGAGAGTGATGCGTAGGATTTTTACAATGGGAAATGGCACTTGTGTTATCACAAAAAAAATTTATTCTTAGTAAAACTCAAGACATTGTCTGTGAGTGTGTGTTGCATCCACAACACTTGAGCACAACATCTTTCAACTGCTACATATTCAACTTTAGTAGTGGAAAGTGCTACAGAATGTTGCTTCTTGAAAGACTAAGAAACAAATGAATCTCCTAAGAAATGAAAAGTACTGGATGTACTCTTTCTATCCATTCAACATCCACCAAAGTTAGCATCTGAAAAATATTTTAAGATAAAATCATTTCCAGAAGAATAAAATAGTCCAAGTTCCATGGTTCCCTTTAAGTAGCGAAACGTTATTTTCACTGCCTTTAAATGGGATTCCTTAGGATTAGTTTGATATCTTTCACATAAGCATACTGATAAAATTATGTCTGGAGGACTGGCTGTCAAGTATAGTAAGCTTTCTATCATACCTTTAAAAGATGTTTGATCTACTGGTTTCCCAGATTCATCAAGATCAACTATGTTTGAGGTACCAATAAGATTACTTATACTCTTATTATTGTCATATCCATACTTTTCAAGAATATATTTAATATACATATGTTGGGATGTGTAGATTCCTTCTTGTTTTTGAGAAATTTTAAAACCCAGGAAAAATGGTAACTCACCCATCATACTCATTTCAAACTCAGATTTCATTAGATCTGTAAAGGATTCAGTTAAATATTACTGAGTTGAACTAAATATAATGGAATCAACATAAATTTGAACAATCAAAACATTTTTCTTATATTTATTTATGAAAATAGTTGGATCTAAATTTTCCTTAACATAGTTATTTTGAAGGAAAAATCATGTAATTCAATCATACCAAGCTTGTGGGGATTGTTTAAGGCCATACAAAGCATTGGTAAGTCTAAAAACAGGATCAGAATGATTTACATCATTAAATCCGGGAGGTTGTTCAACAAACACTTCATCTTGAACATAACTATTAAGAAAGCACATTGTGCATCCATTTGAAAAATATTGAAATTGAAGAATGCTGAAAATGCAAGTAAACTAGGAATATATTCAAGTCTAGATACTGGATCATAGGTTTCTTCATAGTCTATTACTTCTTGTTGATTATAGCCTTTAGCAACCAATCTATCTTTTTTTCTTAAGATGGTTCCATTTTCATCACACTTATTTCTAAGGATCCATTTTACTCTAATAACAAAAGTTTCCTTAGGTCTTTCAACCATGGTCCAGACTTCATTCCTTTCGAATTCATTTAGTTCATCTTTCATGGCTTTAATCCAATCGTCATAACCTAAATATTCATCAGTGATTTTTGGTTCTAATTGGGAAAGTAATTCTAGATGCTCTACTTCATTTCTTAAGGAACTTATATTCATTACAGGTTGATTCACATCACTAATGATACCATCACTGGGATGACTTTTACGAAACGGCTGGTTTGGGTTTTTTAAAACATGTTCATCAACATAGGGTTGGAAATCTTCTGGGGTAAATGTTTTAGAAGTATCTTCTTGTACATTATTCTTATCAAAAGGATCTTCTATCATAGTTTGATAATATATTTTTGAAAATAGATTCGAGGATAGAGGTTGTGGTTGTTTGAAAACAAAAGGATCAGTTTCATCAAATTTGACATGTACTGTCTCTTCAAAAGTAAAACTATTTTTGTTAAAAACTCTATAATATTTAGAAGTTGTGGAGTAGCATAAGAAAATTAATTCATCATATTTTGGTGTGAATTTGTGTAAGTTATCTTTAGTATTCAGAATTAATACCTTGCATCCAAAAACATTAATGTAGGAATGTCTACGTTTTCTACAATTCCATAACTCATAACGAGTTTTATTAAGAAAATGTCTAATGAAAACTCTCTTTATAGTATAACAAGCAGTACATAAAGCTTCATCCCAAAAATACTAGGCAACAGAATACTCACTCAATATGGTTCTGGTTATTTCTTGAAGAATTATATTTCTTCTTTCAATAACACCATTTTGTTGAGGTGTTCTGGGTGCTGAGAAGTTGTGAGTAATACCTTTTCTACTACAAAAAGATTCAAAATCAGAATTTTAAAATTCTCCACAATGATAACTATGAATTGTTTTCAATGGAAGGTTTTTCTAATTTTTAACTTGGGCCATAAAAATTTTGAAATATGAAAAAGCTTCGGACTTCTTTTTTAGAAAATAGACCCAGGTAAATCTAGTGTAATCATCAACCAAAACAAATACATAGTACTCACCTCCAATTCTTCTAGTTTGTGTAGGACCAAAAATATCCATATGCACTAGCTGTAATGCATCAATTGTTGAGACTTCACTGACTAATTCAAAACTTGATTTATGTTGCTTTCTATATTGAAAATGGTCACAAACTTTTGAAGAATCAAATCTAAGATTTGGTAGATCCTTAACTAAACATTTATTAGAGAGTTTTAATAACTTCCTAAGGATACAGTGTCCTAACCTTCTATGACACAACAAAGAATGATCTTTCATTGCACTAAGGCCAGGTATGTCTTGGCTTCTATGGTCTTCTATGTTTAGTGTGTAAACATTTTCTTGTTATTGGTAGAAATTATAAACTCTTCCTTGGAATTGTGTACTAAGAACTTACCATTCCTAAAATTCACAAGGTATCCTTCATCACATAACTGACTTATGATGATGAGGTTGTGCTTAAGACTCTCAAAAAATAAAACATTTGAAATCAAAGTCTTTCCAAGAAGAACAATGTTACCTATACCAATAATTTCTCTCTGAGAATTATCTATGAAATTTACTTTTCCTTTTCCATCTTGATAATCGTTTAGAAATAGTTTTTGTTACCAGTCATATGCTGGGAACATCCACTATCCATGTACCATGTAGTGATGTTGGTACTTTCCCTAATTTCCTGAAAATAAGAAAAATTTAGGTTTTAGGAATCCTGACTTGTGTGGATCCAAAAATTTTAGAAAGCAAAATTTTGGGTACCCACATATTCTTTGAAAAATAAGCCTTATGAAATCCTAAAGATTGGGTTTTGTTTAAGGAACAATTCTTTGCCCAGTGACCACCACATTGACACTTTGTGAAGAATGGGGAACATTGAGAAACAAAGTAGTTGTTATTAAAAATCAGTTTAGATATAGTGTAACCAATACCAGAATTATTCCTTCGAGGTCAAATTTGTGAATACATTTTATCAAACTTTTCCTTACCTAGGGTAATGTTTGAAAAAAAATTACTCAATGAAAATATTTCTGATTTGAGTTTTATAACAAGAATCTTGTCTTAAAAACATATGATTTTGGGCTAGATCTAGGCTTTAAAAAATCTTACTTAGAAATTTCGCTTTCTAGATCTTTTAAAAGTTTATTCTACTCAGAACTTACTTCCTCAATATTTTTTTGGAATACTTTCAAAATCAGCATTTTTTATCAAGATATTTAGAATGATCTGATATTTCATTAGTAAGAATAGTATTCCTAGAATTTTCCTTATCAAGTTTCTTCATGAGTTTTGAATTCTCATTTTCATTATGTTTAGAAAACCTAGAAACTTAATAAGTAGGTGAAGTATTTTCTACATCATAAGAGGATTCTTCATCCAAAGAGTTATAATATTTACTATCATTAGAATTCAAAGAAAAATTGTTCAATGATTCAGCATTGTGTACCTTACCCATCTAGAAATGATTATCAATAGGTATCCTAGCTATAAGACCAAGATTATTCTGTCCAGAAGATTCATAATATGAAGATTCATCTAAAGAGTCTCCACCACTGGCACTCCATGTGTCATTGGCTTTTAACACTTTTTTATCATTGGAATTGTAATACCTCTTTCTGTTTTTCTCAGAATGAATTTCCATTATTTCATTTCTCTTGAGCATAGGACAATCTAGTATTATGTGTCCAGCTCTCTTGAATTCAAATCATGTAACATCAGAATCTTTCTTGTCATTCCTTTCATTCTTATTGTATTTAGATTGAATGTTCCTCTGTCCAGCTATCTTGTTCATCCTTCAAGCAAGATTTTATAATTCATTTTCCGAGGACTCACTTCCACTAGATTCGGAATGGATAAAAAATTTCTTAGACAAGGATATAGTAACTCTCTCAAGAGTCTTGGCTTTTATATGATTTGAAGTAGTAGTAAAAGCTACACTGCCATTTCCATTCTTCTTCTTCACCATATCATCATCTCTCTTCATTCTAGTCTCTGGCTGAAGAAGTGTTCCAAACTGCTTATCAAGGGTAATCTAAGTAACCTTTCAATTCTCATCAATTGAATTCCTTTTAGATTCCAACTCATTTGGTATGATGTTGATGATCTTTTCAACAAGGGATTCATTATCTAGACCTTTATCTCCCATTGATTGTTACCTATTCACAATAGTCATGAATCTCTGTTGTACATTCCATATGGGTTCACCAGAAGGAAAACTAAAACCATGATACTCAGCTCTAAGCATGGCTCTTCTAGTCTCAATTACATTGGATGTACCAAAATGAGTAACTTCTAGTTTCTTCCATATAGAATTTGCTGCTTCACAAAAAGAAATTTGGCTATATATATTTCTAGTCATTGAACAAAGTAAAGTATTGTTTACCTTATAGTTGAGTTGATATTCATTATTTTCTTGATTTGTAAAGGCACTTACTTCGTTATCAGGGATCTTTTATCCACTAGTAATCTTAACAAAATTTTCAACCCCAGTGATGATAATGAAAGTCTTCATGCGATCTCTCCAATATTCATAATCATTTCCATCAAAGATTTGTGGTCTGGTTGGATTTAGGTTGTCTATGGAACCAACATTGATTACTGACATCCTTATGAAAAACATTGGCACACAATCTTGTTAGAAGAAAAAGTTTGCAAACAAAAGAAAATATTCTAAGCAAGAAGGATATTGTATCTCTAGGAAAAAAGTGAATCCAAACTATGATTCCGAAAAGTAGATTCCGAAAAATATGAATCCGAATTTTCAATTCTGAGAATTCTCTTTTGAATCTAATCGTGAGATTAATTCAGATTGAACCAAATCCTCTGATACCAATTTTTAGGATGGAATGTGACTGAGTATGATATACTATACAATATCAAACGTAGGATCGAAATAAGAATGAGATTCAAAGATACAAGAGGGGGTGGGGTTGGGGTGAATTATACCGTTTAAAAATTCCATGAGGAAATTTTTAGGATGATTATGTACAACAATGTTAAACAAGATAATTCACAGGACCTCTATAAGTTCTAAAGACATTCTTGATTCCAGAAAAGTGATTCTAGAAATGAAACTTAGAAAACGTTACAATGATTAAGATTCTACCTTAATGTGTAATGAATATAACTAAATCAAAGTACAAGAAAGGAAGTATAAGAAAGTTATACTTTCCATAAAAATACAATAAGAAGTGAAAAAACATCTAAAAAAACAAATAACGAACAATAACTCTTTTAACCCAAAGAGAAGGGTATCCAACAACCTTGGATAGAGGTCCCTAGATTTGTACTTTCAAGAAAGTCCGTCTTACCCACACTAGGGTAAGACCTCAATATGATGATCGGAGTCTGTTTTGATATCCCTGTAAGCCCTCAACTATCAGGTAGTCATCACCTATTTCTTCCTCAGTATAGAAGCCCTCAACTTCAAGGTGTTCGAACCTCTATCTTCCTATCCCCAGAAGCCCTCCATTTTACAAAACAACAAACATAGTCGCACGATGAAAATCTGCACAAGGAAAAGTTTGAATAAGCCATTCAAGCTTTTGGCATGAAGCATGAGAGTTAATAAGATACAATATATCTAGAAATCACTTCAAAATCAAGTAATCACAGATTTCAGAGTTCTGTCAAAGTTGTTTCAAAGTTGTAGCTTCTTTTCAAATGACCTCCTATTTATAGGAGAATCTCCAACGGTGTGCTCTCTCCTCCAATGGTCATATTTCTCCTTGAAGTTTGGAGGGACCTGTACACATGTCACTCAACCAACAATTAGTCAATAAATGAAATCATGATATCGTTATGTAATGAAACAAGTGTAAGAATAAGTAAAAATGTATTTTGGAATGTAGGAAAATAATATTTCGGAGTCTAACCAAAATAAAATTTGGAGTCAACAATAAAGAGATTTTTGAATTATGTTTTGTAGGAATTCAGAACCTGAATTATGTATAAATCCAGAGTCTAAATTTCATGAAAATTCAGAGTGTGGTTTCACCAATATTTGGAACAAGAACATACAATGTTCGGAGTCATAGTTCATAGGAATTCGGAGTCCGAACTCATAAGAGTTTGGAGTATGAATTTAGAGAAATCAGAGTCATATCTTAGATAAGTTCATAATCAGAATTCAGAGTCAAACTACATGAGAGTTCATATCCCAAATTCAGAGTCGAACTACATGAGAGTTTGTATCCAGAATTTGGAGTCAAACTACATGAGAGTTCGTATCCAAAATTTGAAGTGGGACTTCATGAAAGTTCATACTTCGAATTCGGAGTGGAACTTCATAAGAGTTTGTATCTAGAATTCAGAATGGAACTTCATTAGAGTTCATATATAGAATTTAGAGTAGAACTTAATTAGAGTTTGTATCCATAATTTGGATCCTAAATAGAATGCTTCATGTCTAAGTATTATGCGATTCCGAGGATTTAGATTTGAATCCAATTTTTATACTTAATAAAATTATTGATATGAACAATGAAAACATGGTAGGGCTAAATTCTTTTGGGAAGGAAATTTTCCTTATAGAAGTAAAATATATGTTTTCTTAAGTATAAGGTGTTTTTGATTTTCCAAATAAGAATGAATGGAAAAGTCATAAGGAAATCCTTATTGACTGAACACACATATTGAGTATCTCTCACATATTAATCAGTTCCTAATTTCGCTAGGGTACTGAAGTAGATCCTCTTGTTCTAATGACCTTGGTCTTGTTCTTTTTTTTTGTGTATTTTACTTGGGAGTTAGGATCACATGACTAAGCTAGTACTCTGTGTTGAGCAATGTATTGTTTTCAAACAATTCAAAATAATGTTTTTTAAAGGGGGAGATTATTTTAAATAATACTCTGTCTCTTTATGATGATTTTGATGCTCACAAATACCCTTAATTATTTACTAATTATTTCGTTGAGTATTTTGCAGGAATTTATTTTATTTATTTCTTTCAGACAACGAGATTTCATACTTCATTTATTCCGAGATCAATTTTAGCGCGTTCTGGCTTCATTTATTCCGAGATCAATTTTAGCGCGTTCTGGAATCACTGTAGCGCGAGATCAGTTTTAGCGCGTACTGGAATCACTGTGCATACCCTACGTTGATGAACGTAACGTATGGATGAAAAGTTTACTTTTTATGTTAAAAGAAACGTATGGTTAAGGAACCTTACGTTATTTTGAAACGTATGGTTAATGAACCTTACATTGTTGAAAAGTATGGAAGAAGAACATTACGTTTGGAAGGAACCTTACGTTTTTGTTGTTGGACAAGTATGGAAGAGAAACCGTACGTTAGTTTTCAGTGTTGAGTTTGTTTCTCAAAAGTATGGATCATCAACCTTACTTTTATAATCAACCGTACGTTCTTTGGAGAGTTGAAGCAAGACAAAGTATGGATGATCAACCCTACGTTTGAATGCTGAAGAGAAAGTATGTATGTTCAACCTTATGTTTGAGCTTACGTTCTGAACCTTACGTTTGTGAACCTTACGTTTGTGAACCCTACGTTTGGAGCCACGTCATCAACCCTACGTTTGGCGTCGGGATATTTTTGACAGACGATATTTCCTTTTGCATTGGTCAAACAGGCGGAGTATTAAGCGGATTTCGAGCCGATTCTTAAGTACGACTTTGACTGAATCAAAGACGATTTTCAACAGATTAATGATTGATTTAAACGAAGCTTTTTATGCCGATTCTTCAGGGGAGTTACAACGGCTCTGTTATTTCATTTAATATCGCGAATCTAAAGGAGATTTTCATGGATCTATTTATGCGGAAGATTTTATAAGATTTGAATATATATGTTCTATCTTGGAAACTTCGGATATATATATACACAGAAAAGTGTATGAAATATATAGATTGATCTTTTAACGAGCAAGAAACAGAGACTGTGTGAAGGCGTTCTTTTCTGGTGATCGAGAAGAAGTGTAAAACCTTTATTACCGAAGGAAGATCTTGATAGCAGATTCACGTGTTCTACATCGACTATCTGTTGTGAATCTACTGCTGCTGATGTTGTGAAGTTTCTTGTAATATCTATTGCAACTGGATCGACTCAGAACTGTTTTGATTACCGATCTTTATTTTTTGAAGACGACGATCTATCTACTGTCAATTGCATTCTGTTGCAATTGTGAAGAACAACTGGAGACATGTTTTCTTTATCGAAACCCTTTTTTATTTTTGAGTGATCAGCTTCTCGTTCTAAGCTGTGTGGGTTCGTGTTTGAACCAGGAAGGCTATGTTTGCCTGAAACTTGTAAAGGTGTCAACTGCCTGTACTCAGTTGTGAACAGGTCTGTGGAAACGAGGAATAGATAGTGAAAATCGCCAAGCTCGTGGATTTGAGCGTTGGTGGAGTGGACTAGGGGCCTTCTGTTCCCCGAACCACTATACATCCGTGTGTTCATGCTTTTACTTTTTCCGCTGCATATTTAATCGTGCTAAAGCATAGTGGACAGAATTTGTCTAAATTGAAGAGATTGTAATAATTTTGAAAAGACACAATTCACCCCCCCTCTTGTGTGTAATCTGTAGATTCAGATCCAACAATTGGTATCAAAGGAGGAGCTTCTTATTTTTAATGTCTTGTCAAGCTAGAAGTATTTAAAGATTATACATAGTGTATCATGGCTGATACGAGAGAGGGAATGTCAATGGTCAGAGAACCTTACTTTAATGGAGATAATTATGGCTGCTGGAAATCACGTATGATTATTTATCTGAAAAATCTTGGTTACAAAGTCTATTCAAAGATTCTGACTCCCTATGAAATTCCTGAAAATCCCGATACATGGAGTGCTGCTACAAAGGCTGAGTATGACATGAATTCAAAAGCTATGAATGCAATCATCTGTGGTCTAGGACCGGATGAATTTAACAGAGTATCTAAATGCCCGACTGCATATGAAATGTGGCAAGCAATAGCTGTTGCTTATGAAGGAACAGATAATGTAAGACAGATGAGATATGCAACTGCTAAATTAAAATTCGATACTTTCAGAATGATTGAAGGAGAGAGCATCACTCAGATGAATGGAAGATTGACAGAAATTGTCAATAATATAACAGCTCTAGGAGAACCAATCAAGCAGGCTGATCAAGCGTTAAAGGTACTGAGAGTACTTCCTACTCGATGGAATGGAATCTCTGCAGCAATCAGACAATCAACTTCTGTTAAAGATCTAACTATGAGAGAGCTGATTGGTACATTGATGATGTACGAGGCTGAAATGCAAGATGAGGTAAATGAGCATAAAGTCTACATAAAAAGGGAAAATACTGCTTTGAAAGTGACTTCTCAACAAAAGGATAGAAAGATGAAAAACAGAGAAGTAAGTGCTAAATCAGAAAGCTCTAATTCTTCAAATTCGGATGAAGAACTGGCTCAGCTAGCCAGAAAATTCAGAAAGTTCTACAGTAAGAAGAAAGACTTCAAGAAATCCTTCAAAAAGTATAGCAAGAAAGTGAGATGTTATGAATGCAAAAAGATGGGACATATCAGACCGGATTGCCCAAAATTTAAAGATGCAAAGAAGAAGAAATTCTTCAAAAGAGATGATTATGAGCAGAAAGACAAGAAAGCTATGAAAGCTACTTGGAGTGTTTCTGAAGACTCAATTAATTCTTCTGAATCAAGCTCAGAGAAGGAGGAAGCCAATTTAAAAGCAAATATGTGTTTTTTGGCTGAAACTGATGAGGTACACTCATACTACTCCTCTGACTCAAATAATGAATCAAACTCTGAAACAAGCTTCTCAAATAAAAAACTTGCAGCTTACTGCAATATGCTTGAAGAAAGGTGTGACTCATTATTTAAAAAATATAAATCTATAAAGAACTTGCATAAAGCTATTTCAGATGAGAGAAATACTTTGCTAAAACAACATAAGGAATTAATTGACAAATACAACTCTGCTGACTCAAATAAAATTAATTTTGAATCAAAAATAAAAACTCTACAGGATGAAGTAGAATCTTATAAAAAGGCTGCATTAGTTTTTACAAAAGGAGAAAACGTCTTAAATGAGATACTTGGAAAAACTGTAATTAAAAAGGAAAGGTTTGGAATTGGAAGTAAAGGAGAAAAACCTAAGTTATACAAAAATTATTTTGTTCCTAGCACTAAACAGGTTATTTGTAACTTCTGTGGAACAAAAGGTCATATAGCTAAAAACTGTTTTCTAAGACAACCTCAAATATGTGGAATTAAGAATGCTTATATTTCCAATGATCTATATGATTCAATCAATTTTAAGAAAACAAAGCAAATCTGGATACCCAGATCACTGCTTGCTAACACTCTTGGACCCAACAAAATATGGGTACCAAAGCAATTTGTTTGAATGTCTTTGCAGGTAGCAGGTCACCAAAGAAAGAAAGAAATATGGTATATGGACAGTGGCTGCTCAAGACACATGAGAGGAACTTCATCTAATTTCTCTTCTCTTACTCGAAAGGAAGAAGGACTTGTCACCTTTGGTGACAATGCCAAAGGAAAGATTATTGGTATTGGAACAGTTGGAGATCCAGAGACAGTCTCAATCAACAAAGTACATTATGTACAAGGGTTAAAACACAATCTGATAAGTATCTCTCAACTCTGTGATGATGGATACACTGTTGATTTTACTAAAAATAGTTGTACTATTTCTAAAGATAAACTGTTTAAGTTTAGAGCACCCAGAACTAATAATGTTTATACTTTGGATTTGTATTCCTTGTGTAAACAACAAGTAAACTGCTTAACTACTAATATAAGTGAATCCTAGATCTGGAATAGAAGACTTGGTCATTGAAATATATATGCTTTACATAAATTATCTAAGAAACATATAGTTTCTGATTTGCCTAGTCTCAAATTTGAAAATGACAGATTCTGTGATGCATGTCAGCTTGGCAAGCAACACAAATCATCATTCAAATCTGTTAATAAAGTTGCTACAACTAAACCTCTAGAACTTATCCATATGGATTTGTTTGGACCATCAAGAGTAGCAAGTTTAGCTGGTAAATTATATGTTTATGTATTAGTTGATGATTATTCTAGATTTACTTGGATTTTCTTTTTGAAATTTAAAAGTGAAGCTTTTAGTTTATTTGAAGGTTTTTGTAAATCTATTCAAAATGAAAAAGGTTTTAATATAATATCATTGAGAAGTGATCATGGTGGAGAATTTGAGAACCAGGAATTTAATTCCTTTTGCTCAAACATGGGTATTAAACACACCTTCTCTGCTCCAAGAACACCTCAACAGAATGGGATTGTAGAAAGAAGAAATAGAACTATTCAAGAAATGGCTAGAACTATGTTAAATGAATATAGCCTACCTATATATTTCTGGGCAGAAGCTGTTAATACAGCTTGTTATATAATGAATAGAATTTTAATAAGACCTATTTTGAAAAAGACACCCTATGAACTATGGAATAACAGAAAACCTAAAGTAAATTACTTTAAAGTTTTTGGATGCAAGGTTTACATCTTGAATACCAAAGATAATCTTGGTAAATTTGATCCAAAATCTGATAAAGGTATTTTCTTAGGATATTCTGCAACCTCCAAAGCTTATAGAGTCTATAATAAAAAGTCAAGGATTTTTGAAGAATCAGTCCATGTGAAATTTGATGAATCTGATCCTTTTGAGAAAAAGGATAGAACAAATAGATGAACCTGATTCTAATGAAAACATGAGACTTGAGAATTTAAAGAATGATTTTGAAAATGATATAAAAGAAATTCAGTCCAGTTCAGAAGAACATGACACTGAAGAACCTTTGAATGTAATGCCTAGACAGTCTAGAACCTTAAAGAATCACCCTTTAGAATCTATGATAGGTGACTTAGAGACTGGTATTCAAACTAGAAGAAACCTTGGAAACATAGTTGAATTCTCTGCTTTCCTATCCCAACAAGAACCTAAGACCATAGAAGAAGCCTTAGATGATGAGAGCTGGGTAATATCAATGCAGGATGAATTGAACCAGTTCAAGAGAAATAAGGTTTGGGAATTAGTTGAAAGACCATATGATTATACAGTAATAGGAACTAAATGGGTCTTTAGGAATAAACAGGATGATCAAGGGATAATAACTAGAAATAAAGCAAGATTAGTAGCTAAAGGATATAATCAAGAAGAAGGAATAGATTATGATGAGACCTTTGCACCTGTAGCCAGGTTAGAAGCCATTAGAATCCTTTTAGCCTATGCATCTTATATGAATTTTAAATTATTTCAGATGGATGTTAAATCTTCCTTTTTAAATGGTTATTTAAAGGAGGAAGTTTATGTTGAGAAACCTCCTGGTTTTGAAAATTCTCAAAAACCAGATTCTGTTTTCAAACTTACTAAAGCTCTTTATGGCCTTAAACAAGCACCTAGAGCTTGGTATGAAAGACTAAGTTCTTTTCTTTTGAAAAATGATTTTACTGTTGGACTGGCAGATCCAACACTCTTTAAGAAAACTGTGAAATATAATGTTTTGATGGTTCAAATTTATGTTGATGATGTAATTTTTGGATCAACCAATAAAATTCTTTGTCATGAATTTTCAGAATTAATGAAAAAAGAATTTGAAATGAGTATGATGGGAGAATTAAATTTCTTTTTGGGTCTTCAAATATTTCAAAAAGATTTTGGAAATGTTTTAAATCAATGCAAATACATTACTGATTTACTTAAGAAATTTGGAATTGAAAACAGCAAGCCATTTACAACTCCTATGTGTACTAATATAAAACTTGATTTGGATGAAACTGGAAAATCAGTGGACAACAAGTTATATAGAGGTATGATTGGTAGTTTGTTATATCTTACTACTAGTAGACCAGATATAATGTATTCAGTATGTCTTTGTGCTCGATTTCAATCAAATCCCAAAGAATCCCATTTAACTGCTGTTAAAAGAATTTTTAGATATTTAAAAGGTACTATTTATCAATCTCTTCTTTATCCAAAAACCTCTGATTTTAATTTAATTTCATATTCAGATGCTGACTTTGGAAGCTGTAGATTAGATATGAAGAGTACTTCAGGAACATGTTACTTTTTAGGAAAGTCTTTAGTATCATGGTCTAGTAAGAAACAACACTCAGTTGCCCTGTCAACAGCCGAGGCAGAATATGTGTCTGCATGTAGTTTCTGTGCACAAGTGTTGTGGATGAAAAACACTCTTATGGACTTTGGATTAAATTTCAATAATACACCTATTTTATGTGATAATACTAGTGCAATTAATATTTCAAAAAATCCTATTAGTCATTCTAGAACTAAGCACATTGATATAAGACATCACTTTTTAAGAGATCATGTGTTTAAAAAGGATATATTTTTAGAATTTGTAAATACAGAAAATCAATTAGCAGATATTTTTACTAAACCACTTCCCACGGCAAGGATTGAATTTATTAAGGGGGAGTTAGGTTTATTTAATTTTAAATAGTTTGTTTTAAATCTTATTCTGTTTTCGAATTCTGCTTAATTTTTTTTCCCGCTATAAGTAATTTTATTTTGATTTAAATAAAAGTAATGATTATTGATTACATGGGAATCAAGGCTTTCAGAACCGTTTCACCTTCTAAACTGGTTCACCTTTTTCGGAAACCCTTTCGAAAACCTAAAACCGCACATCTGCTCCAAAACCCTTTTCTGAATCTTCAAACCCTAAACTTACGAACCTTCAGAAATCGTTGTTGGAATGGCAAAGACTAAGCATCCAGATGAAGCCGAGAGCAGTGCTGCAAAGAAACCTAAGGTAGTTAGTCGGAAAATACTGCAAGGTAAAGTCATAGATTTAGAGTGGCTGTTTGAAACTAATTTACTGTTGAAGCAAGCGTTGTCGTTTCAAAGCCTTGAGCAAGCTTTTAATAGTGAAAATTCTGAGTTTCTATATGAGGCAGAAATGAGACATTTCTTTAGAACTGTTCAGTTTAGCCTTGGAGATACAGAGGATAGTTTATTGGCTCAAATAGAGGATAAAGACTTTTCAATATCATCTGTAGAGATAAGTCAAATTCTTAACTACCCTCATGAAGGAGTTTTTCATTTTGATTTACGGAATATTGGAGATTCTGTACATAAGTCTGAAGACATTATGTCTTTTCTGTTTGGAACCAGAGTGATAAAGAAGATGTTTATTAAGGATTTGGAGCCCGATCAGAATATTTTGGTAAAATTTGTTCAGACTGGTTTAGCACCAAGAATGGCTGAGATGGAGAAAATTCTATACCCTGACATGTACATAATGTATCTTCTGATGTGTGATATTAAGTTTAATTTTCCTCGGTTTATGATAAGATATCTGAGTTACTGCTGTCAGAGTGAAGCAAGAATGACCTTTTTCCCTTATGGAAGGTTCATTTCTTTGTTTTTTTTAAAAGAGGAATGATCAGATTGGTAGATGCTGGGGTGAAATGTCACCACAGTAATGTTTTTAATGCTGGAACTTTGAGGAAAGTAGTATACTTCTGGAGCACAATTAAAGAAAAACTCTTACCTGTTGGAGCTGAGGAAAACTTGGAGAGTGCTCAGGCTCAACTGGCTAAGTCCAAGGAGGGACAAGCAGAATCAAGAGTTAGTACAGTGGCAAGGAGAATTCGTTTTGAGATGGAGGAAGTAGAGGAATAGAGAAGTCAAGAAGGACTTCAATCTAGAAGGAAGAGGTAAATTGATGAAGAAATTATCTCTCCTGCCTTGAAATCCTCTGAACCGTTAATTTCTTATTCATTTGTCAGAGAAGCTGTTGTGGAGCAGACTGCACCGATAGAGGAACCAGCAGCTCAAACAGAAACTCAAAAAGAACCTCAATCTGCTGCTATGGCTGTTGAAAAAGTAATTCAACAAGAACAACTTATGGAGGCAGTGCCTGGTGAAGAAGTGGCCCGACCTCAAGATTTACATGAAAATATTGTTCTTGACCAATCAGTAGAAGTCAGAGAGACCACTGTTCGTGATGAACATACTTCTGAAGCTAATACAGAGGTACTTCAGCAAGATTTTTCAGTGGAAGAGTTTCAGGCTTCAAAAGGTAGTTCAGTGGATCAACCTTGTTAGGACAAGGACAAAGAACAGTCAGATGCAGATTCCTTACCACTTGCCCTGCTTCATCAACCTAATTCTGGACATGAGAATAAAGCACAGGGTGCCCCTGATTCGAGAAAAGAAGAAGTTGTTGAGTTGTACAAGCGTATCTCTCAGTTAGAATCTGAGAACGTTACTCTCTGAAATTCTCTGAACTTAGAGCAGTTGAAGTTTCAGAAGCTGAAAGAATGTACTGTTTCAAGACAGGAAGTAGATTTGTTTAAGACTGATATGCTGCATGCTGTTGATCAGTTAAAATCAGAGATGGTAAAGAAAGATGATTTGTCTGAGTTGAAGATTTACATGGAGAATAAATTTGAGTCTGTTGCAAACAGTGCTGTGAGTGGATCAGGCTCTTCACCTGATTTGATTCGGAGATTTCAAGCAATTACTGCAGCAATGAGCAATATGAGTGACAGATTACATGATCTTCAGTGTAATAGTGCCCCTTTGTCAGTTTTTCTCGATAATCAGAAATTTTTAGTAGATCCGTTGACATCTGGAGAGAAACCGATTAGGATTCTTTTGAATCAATTATCAGAAAAACTGGCTCTTTTTGTTGAAAAAGAAGAAAGAATGCATGAGTTTTTCAGAGTTAATTTGATTGAAGATATTCATATGACTCAAGAGAACAGAGATCTTATCATCAAGTTAGGAGATGGGATGATGAAGAGGATCAGAGAACAATTTACAGAGATCACGACCGCGATTCAAAAGAGATAGACACCTTTTTCCCTATCTTATCTATGAACCTTGATTCCTCTGTATATCACAATCGTTTATATATAAGAGCTTGTGAATGAAAATTCTTTTATTACTTCTTTTTTTGTTTTGTTGTTTATCGATTTATGATTGAGTTAGCCAGTATAACAAATTCACTTATTCATACACAGTTAATTATAGCATTTACTTATAGTTCAGTGCAATATTGAATGTGTTCAAATCCGTAATTTTTCATTCTTTTTGATATCAAAAAAAGGGGGAGAATTTGGATAAATACAACATTAAAATTCATTTGTTTCCTATGAAGAAATTTGGATATATGGGAGAATTTGGATATATACGACATTTATCTTTTATATATTTTTAGCTGAAAATTTATTTTTATGGGGTAGAAATTTAATTATAGTTAAATATTGTTTTAATCCTTTCAAAATTCTAAAATTTTTTAAAACTAATTTTTCAATAAAGATTACAATTAAATTAGTTCTATTATTTTATGGGTTTTGTGATCATCAAAAAGGGGGAGATTGTTGAGCAATGTATTGTTTTCAAACAATTCAAAATAATGTTTTTAAAGGGGGAGATTATTTTAAATAATACTCTGTCTCTTTATGATGATTTTGATGCTCACAAATACCCTTAATTATTTACTAATTATTTTGTTGAGTATTTTGCAGGAATTTATTTTATTTATTTATATCATACAACGAGATTTCATACTTCATTTATTCCGAGATCAATTTTAGCGCGTTCTGGAATCACTGTAGCGCGAGATCAATTTTAGCGCGTTCTGGAATCACTGTAGCGCGAGATCAGTTTTAGCGCGTACTGGAATCACTGTTCATACCCTACGTTGATGAACGTAACGTATGGATGAAAAGTTTACTTTTTATGTTAAAAGAAACGTATGGTTAAGGAACCTTACGTTATTTTGAAACGTATGGTTAATGAACCTTACGTTGTTGAAAAGTATGGAAGAAGAACATTACGTTTGGAAGGAACCTTACGTTTTTGTTGTTGGACAAGTATGGAAGAGAAACCGTACGTTAGTTTTCAGTGTTGAGTTTGTTTCTCAAAAGTATGGATCATCAACCTTACTTTTATAATCAACCTTACGTTCTTTGGAGAGTTGAAGCAAGACAAAGTATGGATGATCAACCCTACGTTTGAATGCTGAAAAGAAAGTATGTATGTTCAACCTTACGTTTGTGAACCTTACGTTCTGAACCTTACGTTTGTGAACCTTACGTTTGTGAACCCTACGTTTGGAGCCACGTCATCAACCCTACGTTTGGCGTCGGGATATTTTTGACAGACGATATTTCCTTTTGCATTGGTCAAACAGGCGGAGTATTAAGCGGATTTCGAGCCGATTCTTAAGTACGACTTTGACTGAATCAAAGACGATTTTCAACGGATTAATGATTGATTTAAACGGAGCTTTTTATGCCGATTCTTCAGGGGAGTTACAACGGCTCTGTTATTTAATTTAATATCGCGAATCTAAAGGTGATTTTCATGGATCTATTTATGCGGAAGATTTTCTCAGATTTGAATATATATGTTCTATCTTGGAAACATCGGATATATATATACACAGAAAAGTGTATGAAATATATAGATTGATCTTTTAACGAGCAAGAAACAGAGACTGTGTGAAGGCGTTCTTTTCTGGTGATCGAGAAGAAGTGTAAAACCTTTATTACCGAAGGAAGATCTTGATAGCAGATTCACGTGTTCTACATCGACTATCTGTTGTGAATCTACTGCTGCTGAAGTTGTGAAGTTTCTTGTAATATCTATTGCAACTGGATCGACTCAGAACTGTTTTGATTACAGATCTTTATTTTCTGAAGACGACGATCTATCTACTGTCAATTGCATTCTGTTGCAACTGTGAAGAACAACTGGAGAAGTGTTTTATTTATCGAAACCCTTTTTATTTTTGAGTGATCAGCTTCTCGTTCTAAGCTGTGTGGGTTCGTGTTTGAACCAGGAAGGCTGTGTTTGCCTGAAACTTGTAAAGGTGTCAACTGCCTGTACTCAGTTGTGAACAGGTCTGTGGAAACGAGGACCAGATAGTGAAAATCGCCAAGCTCGTGGATTTGAGCGTTGGTGGAGTGGACTAGGGGCCTTCTGTTCCCCGAACCACTATACATCCGTGTGTTCATGCTTTTACTTTTTCCGCTGCATATTTAATCGTGCTAAAGCATAGTGGACAAAATTTGTCTAAATTGAAGAGATTGTAATAATTTTGAAAAGACACAATTCACCCCCCCTCTTGTGTGTAATCCGTAGATTCAGATCCAACACTCTGTATGATCAAGGAGATCACCCATGGGGATTTTTTATTAATTTATTTTTAAAAAAATTTGTTATCGTATCACCCATTTTATGATTCCTTCTTCATTAGGAAGTGTCACGTGTACATGAATGTATATTTGTATTTTACATTAGAAAATTTCTTTAGTAATTATTATTCTTCCAACGATCTTTTATATCCTTTATTTATACTACACCAATGTTTCTTATTGATTTATATCTGATTATACCACTCTGATACTACGATATTGGGGGGTATATGCTCCCCATAATACCACAATTAGCCAATCATTTATAGTCGATGGACTCAGAAATTCAATTAGGCACATGTAATGTCATGTGGTAACCAATCCAACTATTGATCCAATAGTCAGTTTGGATAGGGAATTACAGTAACAATCCCAAATTTGTATAAAGGAGACTAGATTCCATAAATTCTAGTTTAAATCGAAAAATAGACTTTGAAATGAATGATATTGTGAAAATACTGGTTCATAGTGATTCACTGTGCTACTCTACTTAAGGAATATGGATGGTACTACTCCCCCCATATTTATTAAATATTTCATATTTTTTTAAAGACCTTTTGAATTTTTGGTGAGACACAATCAATGGGGTACATGTGATTACCAAGAAAATATTATATAATGGGGAAGTCCATGTAATGGGATGTATCAAGTGGGGATTGAGGAAATTCATATCTAAAATGATTTCAATCCTAATGTTTCATGATATGTTAAGGCTTCCTGCTAAACATAATAATGAAATGAAGGATATGGTTTCAATATAATACATACATACATGTATGAATTAATTTCACAAGGCATTTTAATATTCCATGTAACATATTTTTTCAGGTAATGTATTTTGTGGATTCAAGCCACTAATGGGAAGAAACATATGGGATTAGCAAAAAGGATGAAATTTGTATTTATTTTTCTATAATCTATAAATATGTTTTTGTTTTTATCTTTAAAATATATTATATTATAATCATTAAAAATGATTTATTTATTAATATGTGGTTACCCAAACATGGAAGACTCTTAAAATTTTTTATTCTGAAATTAATAGGGTTTTTGAGATGAATTTAAAATGGGGTTTCAGCATCATCCCTAGTAGAAAGTACAAATGACAATATTAATGAAATAAAATTCAAGTGTAATTACCAATTTGGTATTTAAAAAAGATATTTACAAATTGTGTCAATTTATTCTAAAATTTATATGTCACACACCAATTGTGATTTAAAATTTCAACTATATTAGTTTAGTGTGAGTTTGGTTGAGATCACAAATTTTTTAATGGATGGGATATGCTTATATTGATTTAATTAATTTATTAATATGGAAAATGTTATTAGTGTTAACATAAACTATAAATTTATACAATGAGGTTGAACTTCTTATGATTAAAGAATTATTAATACTATAAGTGATAAGTTGTAATTTAACTAACAATATTTCTTTATGTTATTATAACTATTTGCTGAAAAGTAATATCAAATATTGTTTAGAGATGGTTTCATGAGTTGGTATCATGAAATTAAAATTTTCACAATTGGTATCATGAAGTTTGTAAAGATAATATTAACTTGGGGGGAGAATAGTTAATGAACCAATGAATATTTTCACATGGATCTTAGAAGTCAAATATGTTTTCTATCATATAATCTATTTACACAAGGGATAAATAATAAATTTCTCCCTAATATTATTTAAGAAAAATAATAAAATGGATAAAGAGATATCCATTAAAAAATCTCGAATAAATGGAGAGAATGTTTGAAAAAATATCCCATGAAGATAGAATTGGATCAAAAGTGACAGTTTTATCATTAACACAGTGGGGAATATACATAAATTAATAATAAAAATTATTTTATTTGATAATTTTTTAATTAATAAGATATTGTCTGGAAAATCCTAAGTGGAAGATATTTTAACCACTAAGGGTTTTAATTGTATTTTTTGAAAATAGATGATGTTTGAAGAATCATTAGATGATATTTATAATATTTGGTGTCTGAAATATTTTTAAAATAAGTAGTGGATGACATTCTGTGTGGATTATCATGTATTAATTAAATCTATAATGAATGGATGGTATTTTTCTATGATAAAATTGATTTTGTATGCTATTATTAAATATATATATATATAATAATTTCTTGTACAAGGTTTTTCCTAGAAAGTATATTAAATGAATATTTTTTGATGGAGTAATGTGTTTTTTAGAAAACTGTCAAAATATTATGTTACTAAAAAAATGGGTCAAACAAGGGAAAAATGAAGAAAGAAACTACCAATAAGGTAGTATAGATATTTTTAACCATATAGTAAAGAGATAGTGTGTAGTTGAGTGATACAATCTTTTGGAAGTAACACATGTGAATTTATGTGAATGCATATATCGATTCATAATAGTAAGAATTACTTTACTATTGAGTTCATCCTAAGAGTATTATTGATGTGTTAATGGAATATATTGGGTAACAAACCACATTGGTGAATATGTATTAAAATTATGTAGGAAAAAATCATATGTGAGTACCATATATTAAATAAAAACCCATAACCATGCTTAGAAATAATAATATGAAATCATCTCAACAATACCCCATCCTATTTCTTTAGGATTTCATTTTTGCATGAGTTTTAACCAGTGATTATCACATGAAATTGTAATATATAATTTTTTATCATTACATATAGAATTTCTTGGATCATTTCCTACATGAGGTTTAAAAAATATAATTTATAAATTTCTATTGGTTAATTAACTCTTTATACATCATGATACAAAACATAAAACCATTAGACATGATGGTATAATGTTGAATGTGGTGAGATTGGTTTATATTTTCATAGTGATTTAAAAAGACCCAAATTTCTAAAATGAGGTTCATAAAATCATTTTAATTTACATGGGGTATAGTGTATTCCCTCTATTCAATTATGAGTCCCAATTTAGGCATGGAGTTGTTCATTGTATGTTTTATGCATAAAAGATGATGTCATAACTTTCAACTAGGAATGACTACACCATGTAGATTAGTATTTTCATCATTATTGAATAACTATGGGAATTGAGAATCCATATATGGTTGTTTTATTGGTAATGGTAGAATCATGTCTAGTTATTTAATGGAGGATGATGGAGGACCCGCCACACCATAGTCATAAGAAGCAGGGCATTACAAATGAATTTTTTTGGAAAAGTGTTGAAAACACCACAGTGATTATGGATATTGTTAATGATATAAATGGTATTAAAACTAGATATATTACATGTGGATATTGTGTATAAATAATGGAATAATGGTAAATCTTTTTTTTAGTTTTAAATATACATTTAGTACATGACATTAAATGAATTAAAGGCTATAAATTAAACTGAAGATCACGATGATAAAAGTTCCTAAAAATAAAGAATATATTAGGTGTTTATTATTTTTAAATATGAAATAATTCAAGGAATATAAAAATTAATATAGCATTAGATAGATTTTTTACAGATTTTCATGATATAGATAATAGCTACATAGAAAATGTGAAGTAAACTCATTAAGAAATTTGAAACCATATGAGATGGAGTTTGATCATGAAATAGTGTAATAAAATCTATATCTCGATAGAAAGAATATTAAATTTTATATGAAATTATTTAAATAATAATTCCCATTGGATCATCATAATTAGTTTGAGGATGATAAATAAATAATAAAACCAATAAAGTAAAGGGATTCTATATCTACTATTTGAAATAAGAATATAATGCCATGGAATATTTTGAAGTTTTTTAAAAAGAGGATTTTCCATGACCACTCATTGAATTATGAAAATAATTATTCTAAAAGGTATTTTCATAATATTATCATGATTAAAGAGTCTATAAATAACAAATTATCAAACTACAAAAAGATCAAATCAAACAAAAATACATGATATGGTTAAATGGACCGTGTTCCATGTTTGAATTTTTATTGGAGTAGAAATTAATAATAGTAATTATTATGGAAATGTATCCAAGGAAGATAGTGTATCTTACCTATACCATTATAAGGGGAGTAACCCATGGTAGGAAGGACATAGCCAAAGCTACCAAATTAGTGAGCTTAGTGATCATTGTGCTTCAACACATTATCTGTTTCTTGCTAATGGGATTAAACTGTAGTGGTGAAATATTTAAAAATACAAGTGTGCTAGTTTATTAAATTCATAATCATTATTCACAAACAAAATATAGAATTATCATAAGATTAATTTGCAAAAGTGGTAGGTTATGTAATTGGATAAACATATGATAATGATAAAAATTAGTAACCCTAATTTTTATGTGGTATATATCTACATATCAATTTCATTTCAAGGATAAGTAATAAAATATGGAAAATATTCCTTATCTTTATTAATCCCCCTCTTAGGGTATTTAACACCTAATGTTTTTTGGGCCCGGTAGCCGGTAGTTTCCATTATTAATTCCTTTTCATTTTTATAGAGGTTAAGTGGAATTTTATACAGTCATATATGCATTCTGATATATTGATATGAATGATTGGAAATAAATATCGGTTGATTCATATTCTACATCGACTATTAATATTACTACGAGTCATTCTTTTCTAATTCAAATATGTATCCTTATTGAATGGATTGAGTGGTTTGAATTCATTAGATCTATTTATGTTTAGATTTTATATATATATAGAGAAGGAAATTATGTTACATACACATTTCTCAAAAAATAAATGGATATTGATGATTCATTATAGCCTTTAAAAATTACTTATTTTTTATACAACATTTCATAATTAAATTATTAATGGAGTTATTTACACATATTTTTAAAATCTTACTTAATGAAATGTTTTTTTACAGGGGATGTAGAATTTAAAAATCCCAAATATGGTAACCCAATATGATGGTTAGTTATCACAAGAGTATAGAATAAATAATATCACATTACACAAGATCCAATAGTTTTTTAGTTTTCGGAGACTAGGTATATACATGGTTATTGCATTAAATTAGAAATATGAAGCAAATCATTTCAATAAATTACACAAGATCCAATAGCTGAAATGATTATTAAGGGTTAGAATATAGTGTAAGATAACATGAAATATATAGCATGGAAATAATAAATACTCAAATGATGAAATGTTTATTATAACATGAGAATTATATATCAATTTATGACATACAAATGAAAATAAATTGTCTCGTGTATAATAATTACTGATCTCATAATGAGTGAATACATAATTTCATACATCGTAATAAAATTATTAAGGCCTCATTCAAAGACATTATATATAAGTTGGTATACATAAACTAAATATATAATCTAGTTTGTGACATGATATTTATTGATTCCTTGATGTGATATATAATTCTAGTCCCCACACATCACATAATAAGTCTAATACATCCATTATATGAAAATAATTGAAATAATTAAAAATCATAAAGATCTATAAGTTTCCTAATGCATAAACATTGGTAGTTAATAAATAATTACTGTTATGATAATAATTGTAGGTAACATTTCCATGAATTATATATTCCATTGAAAAATATTGTTATATAGGTGAATATACATCAATAAAATTGGAAACCACAGAGTATTTACAATGCCATGGAATATACCCTGCTTCTATGGAAATAAAAACGAGAAATTGACATGTACATGTTTATTATGTCAGGATAGTAATAAGAATTTAAAAATTAATAAATAGTTTATAATGGCATGATACCACTAAAATTATAGAAGCCCCCATTAAAAATTAGGATTACATGAAACAAATATTTGATATGCGTAAGGGAGACTTTATTTACCTAAAGATAGTCATCCTGACCATTATTAATTATTTCTAATGGTACACATATGAAAAAATAAATTTAAATTTGTCATGAACCAAATATATATTTTTACAAATTAATTCAATATAATAATTCTTTATAAAATTCAACAATGAAAAAAATAATACATTGAAAATAGAAAACATTGATGGTATCTATAGGGATTTGGATAATGTAGTTTAGGGATATGGAAATTTTTTAACATTATATTGAATTATACAGGTTTTATTCTAAAAAGGAATGATAATATCTCATTCATATTTTAATATGTAATTTGTAATAATGAAGCATAATAAAATTTTGTAAGGAATTATAAATGAATCTGAAAGTATTTTAAAAGTGAAAACAACAGGGAAGGTTAAGAATCCTTACCCTGATATGTAGCATCCTAATACATGATAAAGAATTATTAAACACTGATAAAACATATTCAGATGACTCTTAAGAGGGAAATAAATAGGTGAACCATGTTCAATGGTTTTATAGTGAATAGAAATGTGAATATGTATAGGTATTTATCGTAAATTATGTAGAATTGTTTAATGGTTTTTGGATGATGGATTTGAAAATCTAGGTTATGTAAAATAAAATACCAATGGACCTCCCTTGGTTTTAGATCATAGTAATTGAAATTTAAAAAAAATTACACTTATGATATAACAAACTAAACTCCCTCTTTTTTAGATAAATTCCTTATAGAAAATGATTTTAATAAAAAAATTATTGTAAAAAAATAAAATTCATTTGGAGAGTTTTGAAATTTATTTATTAGTTTTGAAAAATTGATTTCTATATTTAAGAATTTTTTTTTTGGAATAAACGCTTTTTTCTTGTGAAATAATTTATAATTTGGTTTATAGAATTATTATATCATAATGAGGTTATATATCTTATCATATATGTTTAATGTATTTCACTAGTCCCATAAAATTCAACTCTCATTGGAAATTCTAATAAATTCACAATAAGAAAATTCAACATGTTGATTATAGAGTTAATGTTATTTGATGATAAAACATATATATACATATAATATTTAATTATTTAATACAAAACTAAATCTATATAAAAATTTTAATTTCATGCCAAAATATTAAAAAATATAATTTAATAAATTTTATATTATTTTAATAAATATGTATATAATTACATTCATATTTAATGATAAATATAAATTATATATTTTTATTAATTAAAATATTATAAAAAAATTATTTGATTTTATTCTATGTTTTTATAATTGTATCACTGGTGTTTCAATTGTTATATTACAATATTATTATTATAATTTTCTCATACCCTTCTGACAATGATAATACCAATTATAATTACCCTTCATCATTTCCTCTAATATCATTCAATCCACTCTCACAGTTTCCCAATAATATACATTAAATTTAATTTTTTGTAAAACCCCATATTTTGATGTTTTTTTTAAATAAATTTAATCTATTTGATAGCTTATGTCACACATTACACTAAGTTCCAGCAAACCACAATTTACTATTAATATTATTATTTAATTGTGACCATTACAAATGAGAAATTAAACATGAATGTATGACTATGAGTTTCCACTTTTTGAAAATTAATAATTATGATCATAGATAAATTAAATATATTGATAAATAAGAAGTTAAATTTTTGGTGAAGTCTTAATATGCTTCAAAAATAATAAAATCTATTGTTTCAACATTTATATTTTTTTTTCAAAAATGACTTTAATTTCTAAAATTAGCACGTCAAAATTATCTTCAATTTAATTTTTGATAACTCTATAAAATGGTAATTTTTTTGATTAATAGTGAAAAATACTTATTTTTATTAAAAATTAAATTTTAATTTTATGTTATTACAAAGATGATTTATGGAACCATCAATTTAATTAATTTATGTACTTTTACTATTTAAAGTGTTTCAGTTATATTTGGGAGGGTTTAAAGAGGTTTTGATAAGTTTTTGGGTCTGGTGGTTCATTGGTTAAGCATGGCTAGTTGGAACTATGAATAACATATAAAAACCATATAAGGTGAAACATGGGCTTCTGGGTAGTCAAACAGTTTTTCCAAGCCATGCCGCCACATAAGAGTTACCATGAAAAGTGAAATAGTGGAAAAGAACTTTTGGTGAACTATATTTATAACCTTGTGTTCCAACTATGAAGGGGGTGTATAGATGTAGAGGATGACACATGGTTGGCGCACGATTTGCCTTACTGCGTGACCCAACCATGCATGGTAGAAAAGTAAGATCATAAAGAATATTTTATTAGTCATTTTCAACTATATGACTCTATTTTTTCACTATTTGAGACACTAAATATTATTTTATTTCTCCCAATGACAGTTGGGACTCTTCCCGATGAGTTATAAGGGATTCGATGGAAAATCATTAGGTGTTGAATCCAGATTCCCTTAGTATATTTTCATTTTAGATGGTATTCCTTTGGAGTACTTATAGTATATATATTGATTCTTAGATATAGTTCATTGGTGATAGATATATGATATTTTATTCCATTCATGATGAGATTCACCTATATGGATGTTAGAGTGAAAGATAAATGGAGTGTTTTTGAGATTCAACCCATTATGATGAAGAATTAATTTCATTTTTCTATAATTTTATGAGTGTCATTGCTTCAATATCGACTCCTCTTGTTAGAAAATGAATGATTAGTTTAAAATTGATTAAATTTAATTAATTATTTTGTGATTTTTATGTTTAATGAAATATATAATCTTTATTTAGTGATCGTTACTAGATTTGTGAAAAACTGGATATAATAAAATTTCTCTGTTTATAAAATTTAAAATAATGATTTTAAAATGTGGATTTGTTCAATTAATGGAAAAAGTTTTTGCGGAAATATTTTTCAATTATAATGATGTTTTATTAATATGGATTGAAATTGGTGTTTTTCATGGTTTTGGAATATATGGGTTGTGTTAAGTTAGGATTTTAACATGTCTTTCAATTAGAGAAGTGTACCATTTGGGTAAAAAGGGATGAGACCTTGGATAAGGGGAATGTGACATTGGGGAATAAGAATATTTTCTACATAATAAAAAACTACTAGATGTTTGAGAAACCAATCATGAGTATGTAACTCTCAAAGAATCATGCATGTGTGGGTGTGGGTGTGAATCGTCGATTGGGAGTTACAAAAAGGAATGTGAAATGGTTTAAATATTTTTTGGATGATTTACAAGGAAATAGTTTTAGTATGGAAATTGGTTTAATTTTTTTATCAATTTGTAAATTTTAATAAAGAGTTTTTTATATAATTGTTCATATAAATGTGATATCATGTTCTATACTAGTGGCATTTGTATGTATGTCATTTGGGGAAAACCTACACAATTTCATTACTCACTCCTGCATTGGAACGTTCGTGCTTTTTATGATATTGTTTATCGAGACACAAGTAAAGGTAATGCATCACATTTCATAAGTTATGCTTCATGATACAAGTAATGGATTTTAATGTTGGAGATTATAGATTTTTGAGAGTTTCATAGTTGATTTCTTTGGAGTCTTGGAGTGTTTTTGATTTTTTCTACCACTTTTTAGTTAATATTGATCTAGTTTCTTGCGTGGTACTCTAATATAGTTTTGTTTTTTTAAACACTATGTTGTATTACATGGTTATCATCAATTATATAGTGTTTTTGGTCTTGGTTTGTTTTATATGGTTATTTACATTCAAAGGGAAAATCATCCCCCAATTGTTAATAATGACCGTGGAATTTATTTTTAGCCATTGGTATCTCATTGACGTCCCTCTAAGGACACGTAACAATTGTTTCTAGACTCATGTTAATGTGTAGGGTAGAGATGTTACAAATGGTATCAACTTGTTTGTTACTTTAGTCAAAAGTGGTATGATTTTTATTGGTCTAAATTATTCTAGAAAAATGGTATTCATTGATGGTCATGGAGTGGAAAATAATTATATGTTTTTCTAGAGTTGGAATGGTAGAAATTAGTAGGATTTTTAGGACATGAATTTCAGAAAATAAAATATAAATATAACCTTTTAATGATGAACATTTATTTACGATAGATTTAGGTGCATAAGTATTTTTGAAACACTTATTGGATTTGTAATCTCATTGTCATGGGTTTAGCCATTGAGATGAGGGTGACATGCATTATAGAAATGATTTCACACTAAGAGAAACTATTTCATTTTGAGTAATGATTCAGGATTTTTCAAAAAACATATTTTCTTTTTATAAGTATTGAGATATTGTTTTCAAATGTGATTTTTCGAATAGGACAAGATTATGGTATTTTGAAAATGGATTGATTTTCAAACGAATGGTAGAATATTTCAAAAATTGGTGAATGTTGTAATTTTTTTTTATTAAAGAAAATGTTTTGATATATGATGTGGTGTAATTGGATATTTTTAATCCTTATGTTTTTAGAGAGTGTAAATTATGGAATTTATTGTGTTTATTAAAAATGGATCATAATAGGCATAGAAGTATCCAACTAAAAGAAACTATTGAGGAAGTTTTTTCATATGAGTTAGATGTGAACCAAAATATATTTCAATGTATAGTAAATTCCTTATGGATAGAGGGAATAAGAAGGATAAAACAAGGATTGTGGATAAATCCAACCAATTTCAGAAGCAGAATCCACCCATCATTATAGGTGATTTGGAACCAGATAAAGCAAAGGTGTGGCTGAATAAGATGGATAAAATATTTTATTTACTATATACACATAAAGATATGAATGTAAAGTTGGTGATGTATACTATGTATTATCTTTCATTGTAGTGGTGGGACATAGGAATTCAGGCTAAATTGGGTGAAGGCCTTTTAGAGGAGGATTTTAATGAATTGTTCAATAAAAAATTCTATCCTAATACGTTTAGGATTGAAACAATGATAGGATTTTTCGGCGTGAAGCATGAGAACCTATCAGTGATAGAGTATACACATAAATTAATGAATTTAGTCCAATTTTGACTTGATGTTTCTTCTAGTACATCATTGATGGCACACATTTTTGGATTAGTTCTGAGGCCGGAGATCCAATTGAATATTACTATGCTCCAAATAATGGATTATACAAAGATGGTAAATAGGGAAAATGTAGAAGAAAGGTACATCTACAAATCAATGAGTGGAGGGACAATATTTATTTTTATAGAAATGGGCGGGTACACTAATGTTGGGAACAAGAAGAAGAGTGACACATATATACAAGTTGGTGGTATGACTTTAGAATTATGAATATTGATTAGTGAAAAATATTCAAAGAACAAATAATAAAGATGAATTTTTATAATATGGATATTTTTTCACACTATGTGGGAGTGTATAAAACCACCTAAATAATAAAACACTTGTAGCCAAATGGTTCATATTCAATGATATTGTCGCAGTGATCCATGTTCGAGTGTTTGGGACACTTATCACCAACCAAAAACATCATATACTTCGATGGGATGAGGGTAGTATAATAATTTTTTTTAGAAAAACTTTTCTATGAATAATGATTCTTGGAATACCATAACTACTCAATAATTGAAATCTTAACAAGGTAATATGGAACATAGTGGAGTGAGTAATTAGTAATATTGAGATGAACTGGATACGGTGGATGGAAAATCTGGACCATCAATGGTAATAAGTACAATTATTTTGATTTCAATCATTATAAACGCTTTATTTGATATTGGTTCATCCCATTTATTTATTTAATCTCATTCTATGGATTTTTTGGGTTTAAATATTTAGATGATGTACATTGTTTTGAAACATCGACCTCCATTTTTTCAAAGAGAATTTTAAGACTCTATGTGTGGATCATGTTATATAACTATTGATGGATCTGGTTTGATATAACTTTTTATTATTCTTGAGATGTATGTCTATGAAATTATCCTGGGTATGGATTGGTTGTATATGTTCGAATGAAATATTGAAAATTATAGACAAAGTGTTAGTTTTACGACTGATGACTACATCAATCATATATTTTGAGGGGACTATAATTTAATGTCTTGTTAAAAGATATTTATTACCCTAGATGTTGGAATTGACCCATATAGGTTAACATCATTGACTTCAGAATTAATGGATTTTATTGAGAATAAAAAATCTTTAGTATCGTTTGATCTGTTTTAAGTTTATTTCCATAAAACTTTCTCATGGATTCCACTGACTAGAGAATTGGAGTTTATGATTGATATCATTTAGATGAACATTACTTTTATCCTTATGTTTTACCAGATAGAACCATATGAAATAATAGAATTGAATGTGGAGTTGGAAGAGATGGAACGAAAAGGGGTCATTTGGCCAAGCATGTCTATGTGTGAAACAGAAGTCTTTTTTGTGAAAAATAAGATTGTAAATGATTTGTTTATTGTGGATTATCCAAATATTAACCATTATATGATTAAAAATTAGTAACCAATTCCATGGATGAATAATCTATTTGACCAATTTAGGGGAGATCATTGGTTCTCTAAAATTGACTTGCCAATAGGTTATTACCAATTGCGAGTTCAAAAAAGAGAATATTACTAATAGAGAGTATAGGGGAATATTTGGACATTATGAATTTGGGGTTACACTTTTGGATCTTAAGAATGAACAAATAGTATTTATCGAATCAATGAATTAGGTATTTTAGAAATATCGGGATTTTTTTTTGTGGTGTTTGTGGAGACATATTGGTGTATTCATGGAAAAGGGTTGAGCATAAACTAGATATAGAAACAGTGTTAGTAACCTTAAGGGATCATCATCTGTATGAAAAATTATGAAAGTGTGAATTTTGGATACAAGTGGTGTGTTTCCATGGATATGTAATCTCAGAAAGATCTCTTATTGTGGATTAATAAAAGATAGAGGTTGTTATCTCTTGGAAACCACTAAAGAATGGCATCGATATACAGAGTTTCTTTGGCCATGATGGGTATTAATGTTGTATTTTTTATTATTTCACATGACTAGCTTCACCAATGAAATATTTGACAAGGAAAAATCTTCCATTTTTATAGAATGATGAATGTCAGTATTATTTATAACATATTATATTTCACTATATATTAATACCGATCTTGATATTTCTCGAATCATGACAAGAGTACATTGTGTATTGTGATGCTTTAAGATCTGGTTTGGGATGTGTTCATATTTAGGGACACCATTTTGTTTTTTATAGATCAAGGAATTTATGGTATCACGAGAACGACCACCCAACAATCGATTTGGTGTTACATTACATAGTCTATGCTTTGAAAACATGTTTCCATTACATCTATGGTGATAAATTTACTATTTTTATTGATAATAAGAGTTTGAATCATATATTATCCAAAATGGATTTAAATATTAGACAAATAATAAAGATGTTGTATCATCAATTTTTTTTGTTTTGATTTGATGTATACCCTGGGTTAAGGAAACTCGGTAGTGTATGCATTAAGTATAAATTATTATGCTCAGTTAGAAAATGAGGCTTAAGATCAGTGGCAGTTGATGTCTGTCATAGCCATCATGCACATTGATTTTGAGGGATTAGGGGAAGTTGAAGTTTAATTTCTTGTATTATCTATTCCTAATTTGTTTGAGACAGTTAAAGAGGATCATACATCAAATTCTCTTTTTTTCGTTGAGGTCAAAATACAATGGTGTGGAGACCATTGAGGGATCAATGTAGGATAAGAATTCAGTTTTTTGGTTTCAAAACTGTATGATAATACATATAAATTTATTGGAATAAATTCATAATGATTATAACCATTATAGATGGTCTATTCATCTATTAATAGAAGATATGTATAAGGCATCAAAATAACAGTTTTTGTTGGGTCGGTATGAAAGGAATGGTGGCTGAGTTTATTTCAACATGCTTTACCTGTCAGCAGATTAAGCAAGAGAATCAGTGACCTTAACAAATGTTATAGTATTTACTTATTCCTATTTTGAAATGGAAAAATATATAAATTTATATTTTAAAATGTCTCCCAATAAGGGTTCGGACACATGATGCCACATGGGTTATAGTGGATCATCTTACAATGTTGGCCATATCACGACATGCCTTCTTCAGGATGAGGGAAGGGGGAAAAAGTTCTACGCCTTTCCTTCATCATGATGAAGGAGGCGTAATGATACCAATAATCCCACCTTAAATAGGATCTTATGTTCTGAATAACACCAAGGGTATAGAATCTCACTTAATATAGATGCCAATACCCCTTTTCATTAAAATATGGTCGGGAGATAAGAAGGTAATTACCAAGAAACCCCAAATAATAAAAGTAAAAGTAAATATTAAATCCCTTCCCACATGATTTCTCAAAATTAAAGTCGATACAAGGTACAAAAAACTACAATGTAAAGTACCAAAATAAAAGAGACTAATAAGAAACATCAACTAATCTAAACACATGATCTTGTAAATTTCTGCACAGTCCTCGAAGTCCTCCTGGAATCATGAAAATTGTGTTACAAACGCAGGGTGAGTATACAAGAATACCCAATAGGAAAACAAAACCACCCATGCACAAGCGAGGTAACATACTGACGTCCTAGTGAAAAAAAGTATAACCTCAATGCACCTACCAAGGAATACTAACCAGCCTAGACTCACCAAGGCACCCTCACCAAATAACATAAGAAAAGTAATGTAGTAATATAGGAACTTCAATATTTGGGTACCCCGCACCACTTTCCCACTGGTTAACTGCTCATCCTTAATAGTAATGTCATTATGCTATCAATCTTCCCATATGAAATAACACAACCACAACCAACCCACACACACTTGGGCCTCAAACCACACACAATCCTGCCCATAGACACTTGGGCCACAATAACAAGGCTTCATGGAAAAAGATACCTGAGCCTCTTACTGAAGAAACATGGGAATGAAATCATGGCCCTCAAACACCTAGTCCTCTCATCCACAAAAAACCTACCTGGAGGATCTATAATAATGTCAAGATGAAATCAATTACCACCAACCTGGATACGATCGAGAGGTAAGAACTGAAAGAGGGTGCGATGATGAAAGTTTGTAACCATCCATCAATTCTCCCATAGAGATGATTGGAAAGAAACCATCTCCCAAGAAATGGAGGTGTTCGGAACATAGTTCCCAATAAGGGTGGTGTGAATTTAGAAATCACAAGGAACTATAGTTTATATATTTATAGGTAATAAAACACTCTTTCCAACCTATGAGTCCCCAAAATAGATGACCAACTCATAAATAACCATAGTCACTGCTTCCCCTTTATGCACAAACACACAATAGTCAATGCCAAAGGATGACCCACCCTGTTTTTCATTTAACCACTTTTCAATTTTTAATTTATGGGATCACTTTAAAATATTCCACCATTATAGAGAAACTACTAACCATAACCATATCAAAGAAACACACAAAACTAGATTTTTAGTCCCACTATACACATACATTCAACCACATCCTAATATTATTCTCCAAAGTTATACCACACAATCCTTCCATCACAACCCAGATCTATAGACTCACTTCCCAAAAATTCTCAGATGTAGTAGCACTACATAAATGTTCATAACCACATCGTAGTCCCACTGGCCAATGATATTCAATGTCCGTGACCCAATCCATGGCAGTTCAGCTACCTACAAATCCATCCATTATGTAATCAATCAGTCTCTCAAACTGGGATTCCAACACACCACATGAACTTCCCCGCACACAATGCCACAATAACTACTATTAACCCACAACCCAACTATACACAAATAAAACACCCTTCTAACAGAACCTGCTCCTCTGTCCACCCCTGTACCCACAACCGTTCTCCTAACAGAATCACCACACAACTCACACAAAGCCACAAAACTCAAAAGAACACAACAATCAGCCAAAACTATCAACATGATATGAATATATATATTTAGATTTGGTAAACACCGTTATTTAATCCACTTGGTAAATAGGGGTGATCATATAATGGTTTTCATCCTGAGGTATCAATTTCAACTAACCAAGTGTACGTGTTGAAGTTGGTTTCATGTCATTGGTGATTATCAAACATCATAACAAAAAAATGATACCCCACCAGTGCGCAAGAAAATACAACCAACGTACCTGATTTTCATATGACATACATCCACAATCAATATATAATGAAACAAAGACAATGAAAAGAAAATATAAGATCAAACATAAATCTATTCTCATCCCATTATTTCATTACCTCATTATCTTTTGATAATATTACCTTCTTATTTATTCCATTCCTTATAAAAGTGTTCAAATGTTCTTCACAAGTAATCATTAGTACATGCACGCCACATGATGGAAAATTTATGAGTGATAGAAGGAATTCATACCGGATAATCAATGTTTTGATGTTCCTTTTTATGCCAAGAATAATAGATCGCATGTGCAACATAAAACAACTCTTAGAAAACTGAGCAGGAGGGGCTATAGCATAGGCACATGACCGGTCTAGGGAGGAACGATCAACAAACACCAAGAGAGACTGAAAATCATAATGGGTAGGGAAGATCCCATCATTGAATATCTAGATCCTATATTAAAGGGATAAGGTTTCAAAAAGACATTTATCGTGTAATTGTTGACAAGATCACGTGGTTTGAGTATCAAAAAGTGCCCCTAGTGTTAGGATATTAAATATATACATAAAATCGTTTTAAAAACACTTAAAAATGACCAATAAAGTCTTAAAATTCTATTTAAGTCAAATATGATATATGAGGGGTGAAACTGGAAAATTGGGAAAAATTGGGAAAAATGAAAATGAGACTCCAATGGGTAAGTCACCATTATAGAGCCACCGATGAGTGAGCTACCGACGTGACCTTTCCATGATGAGCCACTTATAGGTGAGCTATTGACACAATGACCTATTGAAAAAATGACATACTGAAATAATGACCAACCGACACACTGACCAATCAATTCCCTAACCTATCGACGCCCTGACCTACCAACACCCTGGCATATTGATGCTCTGACCTACCGACAAGAACACTCTCAATTCACCAATAATGATGCCCATGACTCACCGCTACAATGTCATACTGACCCACTTACATGCCGGTGTGATGACATGCTTACATAGTTACATATCGACACCGACACCCTGATTCACCAATGCAAAAAATAGGAATTTGGAAAACACTTCAAATAAGCCATCATTGCCTCCCAGAACACATAAAACACTAATTTTTCACAATGGGATATCTTGAAAAAATCTGGGTTATTACATCAGATAACATTCAATGTATTCTTATCCTTGATAATTCAAAACTAAACCATAAGTGAGAGGTTTTGAAAAAACAACCCTTAAGATACATCTTAGGAGAAAACCACCTTGTGTTACTCTAAAGACGTGGTGAAAACCATGACATCCCAAAACACCTTCTTATCATCTATCGCCTGAAAAATTAAATAAACATTAAGGCCCCACACTTTCTCAAAAAACCCTGAATAAAATATAGGTCACACTATCCAGACATATGGATTAAGAATCTACTTCCTCTATGTTAAGATACAATATTCTTTGGAAAGCACTATCTCACCCTCATGGGTTTTATCGCATCTGCATCTATGCCTCTTAGTTTGAGATCAGATTTTTACCATCCCCATATTTTGAACATTTCACAAAAAAAAAATCAGATAATAGTGAAACCACATTTCATACAACAAGGGAGACCAAACATTACATCACAAGACTGGTAAAAATAAAAATGCAAGGGAAAACTCAGAAGTTTTCGGGGTACTAGGAACACATTTGTGCTTCTCATTACCATGTTCTATCATCGAGGCTTCCATGCCTCCATAACACACAAACTAAAGAAATTTTTAGCCCACGAATCACCTTCCCTTTATAGTCCTTGATTCATATCGGTCACCCCACATACTTATCATCATCTTTAATAACCAACTCTCCCTATTCTAGGATGTGAGATTCATCCTGCATATAATAATGTAGAAGAGAGACATGAAAGATGTCATGGATCCTCTCCAATAATGGTGGAAACGACCACTGATATGGAACCCCGCCAACTCTTCCTGTAACGCCCCGAACCCAGTTACCCATAGTCGGTGCATTATTACATATCATTGGCATGATGACAAGAAAGATCAAATCTCGAAAGACCGATTGGTTTAGTAGCCTTGGAAACAGTAGATATATTCATAAAGTTTTACATTACATCATAATGTGAAAAACTACTACAACAATATATTTTCTCCATAGTCCACACTATTATCCCCTCATAATATCCCAACAGGTCATTCATAATTTACTTCTTCACATCCTGGGAAAAATAAAACATAGAAAAAGGGTGAGCTCAAATGCCCAGTAAGGATAAAAATATAGCGGAAACATTCATAAATAAGAATTAAACATTTAAGGCAGTGTATAACTAAAAAAAATCCTTTTAAACATGAACTTAAACATAGTATGGCAAAAATAAAATGAAATAATTCCATTTACTTATTCACATGGATATTCTACTAATCAAAAAATCACATGCAATATCAGTAACCACTTTCATAACGATGGAATACATAATTCCAGACTATCATAACCACATAGCCAAGGCCTCGTGCCAAGAATACAAATAATATTTTTTCAAGGCCTTGTTCCAAGAAACTAGTTTGTCTCATGAGACCTACTGATGCATCGAGGAGCTATAGCGGGATCCACCCGTCACATATTAAGTTCAATGAATTCCCATATGAAAAGGATTAAACATAACATAAACATTCGTATTAAAACTAGCATACGAAATGTCAATACTTTCACCATAAACCATTAATGGAATAAAAATAGCACATCCACAGTCAAACATATCACTAAACCTTCAATACAATATAGAAGTTTTGTATCATAATAAATCAACTTCAAATAAGCATAAAATCCATCAAAGGATGTTTACATAGATGAAATCAAAACTCTTTTTAGAGAAATATCTCTTTCTATTTTGAAATCATTTAAGAGTCATATATTTATAAAATGAATCATTTTCTTTGAAAATATTCTTATAAGCTTGTAAGGGAAGCTTCGATGATTTTATAACGGTGGAAAATAGCCTCACCCACCGTATAAGTTAAAAAGAACATTCTTACCTTAATTCTATCGAAAATGTTAAAAAGCACCTTGTTTGGAAAACGACGGAAATATTCCTTTATAAAACTCTTATGAAAAGTCAAAAAATGGTATAAATGACTTTAACCCATATTCCTTTAAATAGTAAAAATGTTTTGAAATACATTTTTAAGAAACATGGATGTGGATGATAAAGAGATCCCAGTAGATTATTACATATAAACAACCTCAAATAATGAAGAGATTGTGAAATAACCCTTACCTTGTACTTTTTCATTGGTTAGGGGTAGGTTAACCTCCTGTATAATGGTGAAATAATTGTTTTTAAATTAAACAAGAATCATATATATTAATATGATATCATATATGATCTTTTAACATTGATTTGTTAATAATATCTTAGTATTATTGTTGTTTCGTGTGTTAACTTACTCGTTTCCTTTTATATGTTTTGTTACGTAAGCCGTATTTGACATGGATAGGTTGTATCTTAATCATATCCAGATTAATATCAAACCCTTAGATATTATTATTAATCATCAAATGAGAATTAGACTTGAATGGATACGATGGAGAATGAATCTCATCGTGTTCGTGGAGACGGTAGTCCGTACATACGCACGAGCGACAATATCATTCTTTTGATATTAAAATAATATATAATTAGATTGTATATCATATATACAGATACATTATCATGTTACATTTATTATTTACATGAATTACACATCATTATTATACCCATCCAAATAATAATTTATCGAATAACAATTACACCACGACGTGGAGACGGTAAGCCGTACGTATGCACATATGGTGACATGTTACTCAAAGGATGGATAGAAAACGGAATATGATTGTACCATATTTATAATAACATCACAGGATATATAAGATACTGGTGTTTTCATTTTATAATGGTAATAACAATGAAATAATAAGTGGAAGAAGAAAGGAACTTGAAAAAGGGTGGTGAAATCATTACCTCTTCTTTGGGTTCTTCATTTTGATTTTATCAAAAGGGATCCTTAAGTTCGATTTATGAATAAAGAAAGGCCTCTAGGATGAAGTTAGGGAAGTTGAGAGGGTATTTTGTCAGATTTTGGCCGAACCAAAAGGCTTTGAAGGTGTGAGTTAATGAGAAGGGGGAGTTCCATTTTATAAGAGGGGTGAGGGGCACCTTTGGAAAAGCTAGAAATATTATTTTATAATAAATTAATATTAGGTTTATAATGGCTCAAAAGTCGATTATTTAAATTTTAAGGTGGGGATAGGTCTAAAACCACTCAACCAATAGAATTTAGACAGTTTTGGGTCATTATACTAACCTTATCTTTAAGTATTAACTCTTAGTTTATTAGTTTCAATTTTACAATGTGCCTTTTTATTTTTATATTATATGGTTAATAAACTTACTATATACATCCAAGAGACCCCCATGTGGTCCATTAATGATACAAATATCATGATATCAGTCTCTTGGCCGAACCTTAGATTTTTAGTAATTTAATATCAATTAATAATATAATATTTGTTTTAACAACTCTTTTTTGTCAATTTTGAGACAATTCAATAGTTAATTTTTTGTAAAAATCATAACAGAATTATTGCTTCGCAAAAATTCAATTAAATAAATACTAATATGTCATATTATCCTATAAAATTAGTGTATTTCATTGAAAGTCTCAAATTATATTTATTTTGGTATTTATAATATCAATTATTTTAATTTTTTACTACTATGGTAATTAATACATCATCATTGTGTCATTAATAAATTACATTATTTAATGTATAAAAATTATAAATAAAATATAATTATGTATAAAATCTTTTTTTCTTTCTGATGACTATTTATAGTCGAAAATCCAACATGTATAACCCTATGTAAAAATTTGTTTTCTAAAAGATATATCCTTTTGTCATTTTTGTATTCATTTTAACTTAATTAAAATAAAGTGTCCCTATCACTTACAAGTTGCACCATGGGGTCCCAAAATCGACCCAAAAGATACCCATGGTCGAACATGTGTCATCCAAAAAGGTTAGGACACCTTTTAAGGTAATATGTTATTGTAATAATATTATTTTTTTACCCTTATTTACCGGATTTACCCTTTAACCATGGTAATTAAAATATTTACCGAAGTAATTATTATAAATGTCTAAAAATAAAAGTTACCTATCTACACAATTTGGACATCCTGATTCCAAATATGGAATCCATTTTTCCAAATTCAAAACACAGAAGTGGCAGAAATTAATTTAAAATCAATTCCCACTGTCAAAACAAAAAACGTGTTTTTAAGATATAATAACTATCAAAAGATTGATACTTGTTTAAGTTCGGTTTAATTGTGAAATTATGTCCAATGACCAACATTGTATTAAATGGTAAAAATATATTATAAATTTACTTTAAAACCACTCAAATTCATAATTTATAACTTCTAATTATTTTGATTAAAAAAGTTGTTTTTAATTAAAATTTATTAATTTTCACTATTCATCAAAATATTAAAGTTATCCGAAAAGTACCAAAATTTCACCTTAGGCTCAATTTGATACTCCGAATCCAAAATTGAAGTCCATTTTGAGAGATAAAATTTAAAAAAGTAGGTATTACTATTCATAACAGCTAGTTTGATCGGTTGTGGTGTGTGTTAGAACTCAATGTTGCGTATAACACACGCTATTCCATTATTCAAAGAGAAACGTACCGTAGAAGCTTGGGGTGTTATATTCTCCCCTCCTTCAAATAATTTTGTCCTCAAAATTTCTAGAATACTACTGCATGAAAAGACTCAGGTGGTTCTTCATCATAAGTTCCTCGGGTTCCCACGTTGCCTCTTCCATCTTATGGTTTCTCCACAAAACTTTTACCAGACGCGTCGTCCAGTTTCTTAGTACTTGTTCTCTCGTATCACGAATCCTGACGGGCTTTTCATAATAAGACAGATCGGGTTCTAGTTCTAATTCCTCGTGAGTACATGCATTGGGTCTGGCATGTATTTCCTCAATAGAGATACGCGGAACACATCGTGAACTTTGGAGAGACTTGGCGACATTTCCAATCGGTAAGCTACGACCCCAATTCATTCTAGAATTTCAAAAGGTCTGATGTACCTGTGACTTAATTTACTTTTCTTACCAAAACGTATGACTCCCTTCTGTGGAGATACCTTCAGGAAAAAATGATCACTGACTTGAAATTCCGAATCCTTCCATCGATTATCGGCATAGCTCTTCTGCCTACTTTGAGCTTTTTTGATGTGATTTTGGATTACCTTCGCATTTTCCATTGTTTCCTCCACCAGTTCTGGACCTACAAGTTTTCTTTCACCAATATCATCCCAACAGGTTGGTGTGTGACATCTTTTTCCGTATAACGCTTCATATGGTGCCATCTGAATACTCGAATGGAAGCTATTGTTATAGGAAAAATCTACCAGAGGTAAATATTGATCCCACATACCCTGAAAGTCAAGTGAGTAGGATCTAAACATGTCTTATAAGGTTTGAATAGTTCATTCTGATTGTCCATCTGTCTGAGGGAGATAGGTAGTGCTCAAATGAAGTTCAGTATCTAGGGATTTCTGAAGACTTTTCTAGAATCTTGAAGTAAAATGGGGATCACGATTTGAAACAATCGATAGGGGTACTCCATGAAGTCTCACAACTTCATTATTATAAAGTCTTTCTAGACGTTCCAGTGGTAGATCTTCTCTTATAAGAAGAAAATGTGCTGACTTGGTAAGACAATCAACAATAACCCATATTGCATCATTCCTTCTAGGAGTCTTTGGTAGCCCCATGAAAAATTCCATCATAATATTGTCCCATTTCCACTCTAGTATGGGAAGAGGTTGCATGACTCCACCAGGCTGTTGCCTTCCAGCTTTCACTTATTGACAAACCATATATCTTGACACAAAATCAGCAATTTCCCTCTTCATGTTGTCCCACCAAAAATGTTCCTTCAAATCTCTATACATTTTGGCGATCCCCTAGTGTATAGAGAAATTGTATCTATGAGCATCATCCAACAATTCCCTTTTTAGATCAGATATATCGGGAAAACAATGTCTCCTCCCTAATTTCAAAATTCCTTCTTCAAACACAAAGACTCTCAATCTCCCATCATTCACAGATTTAATAATCTTTTTAAATTCTTCATCATCGGTCTGAGAACTCTTAATACTTTCTACTAAAGGTAGTTTGGCAACCATTTGAAAAAGAATTGATGTTTCTCCTTCCCTGGTTATTCCCATGTCCATCTTCACTAGATCCATGAAAATTGGATCCCTTTCAATTCTCATATTGTTCAACAGTCCATGATCTTTTCTGCTCAAAGCATCTTCCACCTTTTTTTCCTTCCCCGGGTGGTAGTGTATCATGCAATCATAATCCTTGAGTAATTCAAGCCATCTCTTTTGCCTCTTGTTGAGTTCTTTTTGTGAGAAAATATACTTCAAACTCTTGTGATCAGTATAAATCTCACATTTTTAACCATAGAGGTAGTGCCTCCATATCTTCAAAGAAATTATCACAGGTGCTAACTCGAGATCACGTGTTGGATAGTTTTTCTCATGAATTTTCAACTGTCGTGATGCATAGGAAATAACCCTATCATTCTGCATAAGGACACAACCAAGTCCTTTCTTCAATGCATCACTATAAATAACGAACGCATCATTCCCCGATGATAGAGTCAATATAGGAGCATGGACTAATCTTCTCTTCAGTTCTTCGAAATATTCTTCACAATATTTTTTCCAAACAAATTTAACCCCTTTACGTGTGAGCTTCGTTAATAGGTTAGAAAATCGGGCAAAATTTTGGACGAAACATCGATAATAACCTGCCAAACCAATAAAACTGCGTACCTCAGTTATACTCATAGGTGCTGGCCATTCTTGGATTGCCTTGGTCTTAGAAGGATCAACTGGGATTCCATCTTTAGAGACAATATGGCCAAGAAAAGAAATCTCATGAATCCAGAATTCACACTTGCTAAACTTTCCATATAATTCATGCCTTCTCAGAGTCTTCAGGATAACACGCAAGTGATTTTCATGATCTTTGTAGCTTTTGGAGTATACCAAGATATCATCAATAAATACCACCACAAATTATTCAAGATATTCCTTTAAAACTCTATTCATCAGATCCATGAATAATGAGGGTGCATTAGTCAATCCAAAAGGCATTACAATAAACTCGTAACGCCCGTACCTGGTTCGAAATGATGTCTTCGGAATGTCTTCCCTCTTCACAGACAACTGATGGTATCCAGATCGAAGGTCAATCTTTTAAAAGTATTGAGCTCCATGCATTTGGTCAAATAAATCATCAATGTGAGGTAAGGGATACTTGTTCTTTATTGTTATAGCATTGATCTCCCTGTAGTCGATACATAACCTCATAGATCTATCTTTCTTTTTAACAAAAAGAACAGGGGATCCCCCTGGAGAAACACTAGGGCGAATGAATCCCTTATTACTCAATTCCTATAGTTTTTTCTTTAGTTCGACTAATTATACAGTGGCCATTCTATAAGGGGTCTTCGATATAGGCCTTGATCCAGGAATTAAATCAATGGAAAAATCATCTTCTTGTTCTGGAGGATGTCCAGGTAAATCTTCCTGAAATACATCTACACATTCTTTCACAATAGGTATAACCTCTATTTGAACATTCCTTTCCTCACCCACAGTCATTTAATTCTCTTCCTCCCCAATAATTGAATTTAGTTGACCTACTGGGGGTGGATCTAGATAAGAATTAGGTGGTGACGATTCCGCTCTAAAGATACGGAGTTCCTTATTATCATCATCAAAAATTATAACCTCCTTCTTCTTACAATAAATATTCACATCATAATCCGAATGACAATCCATAACGAGGATTATATCAAACTCAATCATAGGTATGACGATGAGATCAGCATATAATGATCATTTATGTGCTCTAATGGGGACTGATTCACAAAACTTTGTTGCAATGATATTTCCCTTAGGAGTTTTAACTGACAACTCCCTTGTTAAATCAAATTGGAAATATCTAATTTTCTTAGAAAACTGTGAAGATATGAAACAATGCGATGATCCAGAATCAAATAATGCATTTTCTAAACTTGAGGAATCCATTAAATTACCTGCCACCACGTCTTTTGGAGCTTCTATGTCAGCAGTAGTGATAGTAAATGCTTGGCCTTGATCCCTTGGCCTTTTCTGAGGTAAGTTCCCCTGACGATTAGGAAATTCATTTTCATAATGTCCCATCTCCCTACAATTGTAGCACTGAACATTGGTAGCTTCCTTCTTCCCTTTGCAATCCCGAGCTTGGTGGCCTTTTTCACCACACTTGTAACAGACACCCATTCCCTTCAAGAAAGTACCAGGGTGTCTCTTCCCACATTTAACATACGACGGATCTTCAAACTTTCCCTTTTTCCCCTTATTTCCATTCCCAGATTGATCAGCAGATCTCTTCTTCTCTTTATCTGCTTTAAAGTCATAAGACGTTGAGAATTCTTTCTCTGTTTTGATAGCACATGAGACAATGTCTCCGTATGACGAGAAGGATTGTGAGACTAATGCTCGATGGAGAAATGGTTTTAAACCATCAAAGAAACGATCAATCTTACTTCTTGGGTTATGTATATAATCTCCAGCATACCTTGCTATCCTTGTAAAGTTAGCCTCATACTTTGCAACATTCTCATCCTCCTTTTGTCTCAGACTCATAAATTGCCTTTCCATATCTGCTTGATGGTCACGAGGAAAGTATTTTTCTAAAAACAGATCTTTGAACTCCCTCCATTCCATATTTGATACATCATCATCTTCCTTCATGTTTTGGATCAATGACCACCATTGATCATCATCTCCAGTGAGGCGGTAAACTGCCATGATAACTTTTTCCCTTTCACTACTCCCCAAAGCCTGAAATATTTTCTCTAGGGAATTTATCCACTACTCGGATACTAAGGGATTTGTACTCCCATTGAATGTTGGTGGTTGTTGCCTCATGAATCAATCTAACATTGATCCTCCACGCTGCGGATCAGGGTGCTCTATACGGGTATGGTTATTATTCATAACTGGAGTGAGTTGTCCCAGTATGGTGATTAATTGATCAACACAAGTTGCATCACCAACTCCACTATAACTATCATGAGCAGGAGGGAAATCCCTACATGGAGTGCGTGCATTGATATAGCTTCCATTTCTTCCACTATGCGCAATTTCTAAACAATGTCATAAACTAGATCTGTTTATGAATCAAAATACATAATCTCGTACTTATAAAACACTTAACATGGATTGAACTATTTATAGATATAATCCATAATCATAAAAAATGTTTTCTTTGTGGAAGTATATACTCATAAACCCTTCATAATGATTTATAAAGAAAATGAGAGTTATCCTAAGCATATCCCCCGGGAGTGTCGTAACCAAGAGTGCAGCAAGGCCCGTTTTCATGCTCCAGTTCCTGTTCGAGTCAAGCTCAAAGCGGTGTTTTCGGGTTTTACCCCTAGGTACATCTATGCCAGAGCCGCCTCTACCTGCTCATATCTAGACAGGGATGTATTTATAGGAAAACACACAAAATATATACAATACCAAAATTATAGAAAGTTCTTCTATACTAATCGTCAAAGTTCATCTTAGGTCTATGTGCTCTAATCAGAGTTTATCTAAATCTAGCTTCCAAGATTTGTACTAAACTTCCTCTGATACCAACTGTAACGCCCCGACCCCAGTTACCCAGAGTTGGTGCATTATTACATAACATTGTCATGATCACAAGAAAGATGAAATCTCGAAAGACGGATTGGTTTAGTAGCCTTGGAAACACTAGGTATATTCCATAAGTTTTACATTACATCATAAAGTGAAAAACTACTACAACAACATATTGTCTCCACAGTCCACACTATTGTCCCCTCATAATATCCCTGTAGGTCATTCATAATTTACTTCTTCACATCCTGGGAAAAATAAAACATATAATAGGGGTGAGCTCAAATGCCCAGTAAGGATAAAAATATTGTGGAAACATTCATAAATAAGAATTTAACATTTAAGGCAGTGTATAACTAAAACAAAATCCTTTTTAACTTGAACTTCAACATAGTATGGAAAAAAATAATGAAATAATGCCATTTACTTATTCACATGGATATTCTACTAATCTAACAGTCACATGCAATATCAATAACCACTTTCATAATGATGGAATGCATAATTCCAGACAATCATAACCACATAGCCAAGGCCTCGTGCCAAGACTACAAATAAGATTTTTTCAAGGCCTTATGCCAAGACACTAGTTTTTCTCATGAGATCTACCGATGCACCTAGGAGCTATAGCGGGCTCCACCTATCACATATTAAGTCTAATGCATTCCCATATGAAAAGGTTTAAACATAACATAAACATTCGTATTAAAACTAGCATAAAAAATGTTAATACTTTCACCATAAATCATGAATGGTATGAAAATAGCACATCCACAGTCAAACATATCACAAAACCTTCAATACAATATAGAGGTTTTGTTTCATAATAAAGAAACTTCAAATAAGCGTAAAATCCATCAAAGGATGTTGACAAAGATGAAATAAACACTCTTTTTAGAGAAATATATCTTTCTATTTTGAAATCATTTAAGAGTCATATATTTATCAAATCAAACATTTTATTTGAAAATATTCATATAAGCTTATAAGGGAAGCTTCGAAGATTTTATGATGGCAGAAAATTGCCACACCCGCCATATAGGTTAAAAAAACATTCTTACCTTAATTCTATAGAAAAGGTTAAAAAACACCTTTTTGGAAAACGACGGAAATATTCCTTTATAAAACTCTAATAAAAATTCAAACAAGGGTATAAATGAATTTAACTCATATTCTTATAAATAGTAAAAAAAATTTGAAATACATTTTTAAGAAACATGGATGTGGATGATAAAGAGACCCTAGTAGATTATTACATATAAACAACCTCGGATAATGAAGAGATTGTGAAATAACCCTTACCTTGTACTTTTCCTTGGTTGGGGGTAGGTTAAACTCATGTATAATGGTGAAATAATTGTTATTAAATTATAAAAGAATCATATATATTAATATGATATCATATATGATCTTTTAACATTGATTTGTTAATAATATCTTAGTATTATCATTGTTTCAGGTGTTAACTTACTCGTTTATTTTTATATGTTTTGTTACGTAAGCCGTGTTTGTCATGGATAGGTTTTATCTTAATCATATCCAGAATGATATCAAATACTTAGATACTATTATTAATCATCAAATGAGAATTAGACATGAATGGATACGATGGAGAATGAATCTCATCATGTTCGTGGAGACTGTAGTCCGTATGTACGCACGAGCGACAATATCATTCTTTTGATATAAAATAATATATAATTAGATGGTATATCATATATACAGAATTATTATCATGTTAAATTTATTATTTACATGAGTTACACATCATTATTATACCCATCCAAATAATAATTTATTGAATAACAATTATACCACGACGTGGAGACGGTAAGCCGTACGTACGCACGTATGGTGACATGTTACTCAAAGGATGGATAGAATACTGAATATTATTTTACCATATTTTAATAATATCACAGTATATATAAGATACTAACGTCTTTATTTTATAATGGTAATAACAATGAAATAAGAAGTGGAAGAAGAAAGGAACTTGAAAAAGGGTAGTGAAATCATTACATCTTCTTTGGGTTCTTCCTTTTGATTTGATCAAAAGGGATCCTTAAGTTGGCTTTATGACTATAGGAAGGCCTCTAGATTGAAGTTAGGGAAGTTGAGAGAGTATTTTGGCAGAGTTTGTCTGATCCAAAATGCTTTGAATGTTTGAGTTAATGAGAAGGGGGGGTGCCCTTTTATAAAAGGGGTGAGGGGCACCTTTGGAAAATCTAGAAATATTATTTTATAATAAATTCATATTCTGTTTATAATGCCTCCAAAGTGGATTATTTAAATTTAATGGTGGGTATAGGTCTAAAACCACTCAACCAATAGAATTTCGACAGGTTTGGGTCATTATAAAAACTTTCTCTTTAAGTATTAACTCTTAATTAATTATTTTCACTTTTACAATGTCTCTTTGTATTTTTATATTATATGGTTAATAAACTTACTATATACATACAAGACAACCCCAGGTGGTCCATTAATGATACACATATCATGATATAAGTCTCTTGGCCGAACCGTAGATATTTAAGAATTTAATATCAATTAATAATATAATATTTGTTTTAAAAACTCTTTTATGTCAATTTTGAGACTATTCAATAGTTGATTTTTGTAAAAATCATAACAAAATTATTGCTTCGAAAAAAGTAAATTAAATCAATAATAATATGTCATATTATTTTATAAAATTAGTTTAATTCATTAAATGTCTCTAATTATATTTATTTTGGTATTTATAATATCAATTATTATAATTTTTCACTATTATGGTAATTAATGCATCATCATTGTGTCATATATAAATTATATTATTTAATGTCTAAAAATTATAAATAAAATATGATTATGTATTAAATCGTTTTAGATTTCTAATTAATATTTATAGTTGAAAATACGACATATATAACCCTATGTAAAAATTGTTTTTCTAAAAGCTATATGCTTTTGCCATTTTTTATTCATTTTAACTTAATTAGAATAAAGTGTCCCTATCACTTACAAGTGGCCCAATGCGGTCCCAAAATCGACCCAATGATTCCCATGCTCGAACATGTATCAACAAATAAGGTTAGGTTACGTTTTAGGGTAATTTTTTATTATTATAATATTATTTTTTAACCCTTATTTACCAGATTTACCTTTTAACCATGGTAAATAAAATATTTACCCAAGTAATTATTCAAAATGTCTAAAAATAAAAGTTACCTTTTTACAAAATTTTGAACATCCTGATTCCAAATATGGAATCCATTTTTCCAAATTCAAAACACATAAGTGGTAGAAATTAATTTAAAATTAATTCCCGCTGTCAAAACAAAAAGCGTGTTTTTAAGATATAATAACTATCAAAAGATTGAAACTTGTTTATGTTCAGTTTAATTGTGAAATTATGTCCAATGACCAAAATTGTATTAAATGGTAAAAATATATTCTAAATATACTTTAAAACCACTAAAATTCATAATTTATCACTGTTAATTATTCGTATTAAAAAAGTTTCTTTTAATTAAAATTTAGTAATTTTCACTATTCATCAAAATATTAAAGTTATCCGAAAAGTACCAAAATTTCACCTTAGGCTAAATTCAATAATCAGAATCAAAAAATGAAGTCCATTTTGAGAGATAAAATTTCAAAAAGTAGATATTACTATTCATAATGTCTACTTTGATCGGTTGTGGTGTGTGTTAGAACTCGATGTTGCGTACAACACACGCTATTGCATTATTCAAAGAGAAACGTACTGTAGAAGCTTGGGGTGTTACACGTACCAACACCACGAAAGGTCTGATGAACCTAGGAGAATTATTACATCCTATTCCAAAACTACACTTTCCAAACCAAGGGGTGGCCATTGAAAACACATGGTCCCCATCCTTTCACTCCAAGGGTATCATCTTTTGATTGGCATATGAATTGTTCGGGTCCTGAGCCACCTTCATCCTCTCATTCACAAGCTGAACCTTCTCCATTGTTCTATGCACTACAACTTCTTCCCCTACCTTTTTCTAGAATATGGGAGTGTGACACAGTCTTTTTTATAAGTCATTGAATTATGACATGCCAATGGTAGAGTGATAAATATATTTTTTTGGAAAACACTACCAGGAAAAATTATTGTTCACACGATCCTCTGAAGTCAAGAACACACACTCATAGCATATCCTCTAACATCTGAATGATTCTATCTATTTTCCCAACCATCTATGGGTGGAAAGTAGTGTTGAGGCTTAAATGGGTTCCAAAGTCATGTTGTAATCCCATATAGACTCATAAAATAAAACGTGTATACCCATCCATGACAATAGATCTTGGAACTCAATTTAGTCTTACAACCTCATCTACATGCCTCTGCGCTTTGGCAGCCACTACTCTGGACTCCTTGATCACCAATAAGAGAGTTGAAATCATCAACCAGTCCACCACTACACAATGATCATCACGTACTCCTTGATCTATGGGTAATCCTATTACAAAATGCATTGAGATGTCATCCCACTACCACTTGGGAACATCTAAGGGCTGCAACATACCTCTAGAAACAGAGTGCTCATCCTTCACCTAAAGACACAATAGACACTATTCCACATATTTTTCCACTACCCGCGTTATCCCAGCACACGAAAAATGTTCCCTTAAATCCTTAGTACATATTATAGACTCTTGGATGCACCTCACAGGGTGAAATATGGAACTCACAAAGAACTTATTCATGCATTTCCACTGGGATAAAAATCATCCAATGGAAGAACATCCAATTTTGAAAATCCTCCAACCATCCCTCTAGATCATCACCTTGGGAAACAAGATCAAGAATAACTTTAGTCTCTGAGTCTCTCCACTGAAATTCCTCCACCTACCACATTAATGAAGACATCACTATCATCTGAAATAGATATCCTCCACCACTATACTCCCCAGCATCCGGGAGAAAAGAATCCAACTCATCCACTGACTGCCAAGCATTCATGGATTCCCGAACTACCTCCTTCTGTGACTTCCTACTCAAGGAATCAGCCATCACATTCCCCTTCTCAAGGGTGTAAGAGATTTCAATGTCATGATCCGAGAAGAACTCCATCCAGCATTTCTACCACAAGATTAGGTAACATTGGGAAAAGATATACCTCATGCTCTTGTCATATTTGAAGACCACAAAACATTACACAATGAGGTAATTCTTCCAAAAATTCAATGCGAATATAACCACTACTAGCTTCAGATCATGGGTGGAATACTTATGTTCATGAGGATGTAACTACCTAGAGCCATAAGAGAGTACTCTTCATTGCTGCATTAGCACACATCCCAAAGCTAGGCCGAAATCATCACAAAACACCTCTAACATCACCCCTTCTTATGGAAACATAAGCACTAGAGAAATGACCAGGTTCCCCTTTTGATAGCTAGAATATTCCAGACACTAGTAAATCCATATAAAGGCTTGGTCTTTTATGGTCAAATCTCTCAATGGAGTTGCAACACTAGAAAATTCTTGTACAAACCACTGATAATATCCTGCCAGACCCAAGAAACTATGAACCTCTGCCACATTTTTGGGTGTTTCCAAGAAACAACCTCTTTGAACTTTTATGTCTACACTACTATCCCTTGATGATACAACACATGCCCATGGATGTTCACTTCTTATGTCCTAAACTTTCACTTAGATGACTTTATTTAGATATGGCAGTGTTATAGGACCTCTCCAAAATTCTGTAGATGCCCAATGTGATCCTATTATCATCTAGAGTAGACCAGGATGTCATCAATGAACACAAATATGAACAGCTCCCAAAAGTCATGATAAATCATGTTCATGGGTCCCATGAACATGGAAAGTCAATTCGTGAATCTTTAGGGCATGACCATGACCTCCAAGATCCCATAACTACACCTGAATGTAGTCCTGGGGATGTCACCGTCCTTTACCCTCAACTGTTGATATCCAGACTACAGGTTTATCTTAGAGAACCAACCAACTACCTTTCACTAGTTAAAAAGATCCTCAATCCTCGAAATGGGGTAACAGTTCTTGACCATCACCTGATTCATTTTCTGGTAGTCTATGCACAGTCTTATACCACCATCCACCTTCTTCGTGAACAAGATCGAAGCCTCCCATGATTACACACTTTTCTAGATAAAACCCTTCATCATTAGGTCATCAACCTAAAATCTGTAAGCCATACATCTCAGAAGATGCCATCCAATAGGCAGACATCGATATCGGATGGGCACAGGGAGGCTAGTATATTCCGAACTCAATGTCATGTCATGGGGGTATAGTAAAAACCACTTAATGGAAGACATCCACGAACTCACTGAAACCCCCAAATCGTCCACCATATCTCTATCTTCTAATTTAACTAACATCTCGACTATCAAAGAAAGAAGTGGCTCTATAAACCCACAACCCTCTTCACATATCTGCTTGCCAATGATAGCTATGTATTGACCACCCATATATGAGCGAAAACCATTCTCCAGAAGCTAACGATAATAGAGTGAATATAAAACAACCAGTCAATTACAAAGATTACAATGTATGGATTCATCTGTAGCAAAAGTAGATCCCCACTAGACTGGTGCAACCCCAACGTTATTCTTCAACCTTGACAAACATAAAATATACTATTCAGACCTCCAACTGGTGTACCCAACTCCAGAAGCATGTGAAGTCTCTCTATGTATAGTACTAGAGCATGGGATAGACTGGGTGTAACAAAGGAGTATGAAGCTCCTGAATTAATAAAATCACACACAACAGTATAAAATAATCAGATCGTACCTCGAAAAACCTCTAGCCCAACTGAAACTACAAACTCTATGGCATGCAACTACCCACACCCAACTCATATACCTATATAACCTCAAATACCTCTAATAGAATTCCTTATTTGAAGTCCATAAGGGCAAACCCATGGTTGGACTTCCCCAACACCATCTACCATATATGGAGTAGGAGCTCACTACCCCTACAGCTGGAAGGGCCTGACTGGAAGCTTATGCTACTGAGGAGGGCACTGAACCAACCCACCCCCACATTATGATGCTCAAAATAGAAACCAGTTCCAAAGATGTTGTTGACTTCCAATGATAATGCACCTTGGTCATGAGGCCATTGGAAAATTGTGAGGAAAAAGATATCGAAACCGGAACTACTGGGGCCTACTACTGCTAGTAAAAACCTGGAAGGCCCAAATGCTAGAGACCTACTGCTGACAACATTCCACTTTGAAAAATTCTATTGGATCCCCACCTTTAACACACTTACCAATGAGTGCATACATTCTATTACATAGCCCTCTTCATAACCTCTAAATATGTCATTAATATGAATGGAGTAACAACATACTGAAGAGAGGGTCAGAGTACCTCCTCTATGTGTCTTGCTCGAGACTCCTCATCTAGAAATGGATCTAGTGTAAAGCGGAGGAGATATTTGAACCTGATCAAAAGTTCCTTTACCATAATACTCCCATATTGGAGGGATAGTAGCTTATACCTCATCTTAGACATCATCGGGGAAGAAAGGAATTAGGACTAGAACTCCTTCTGAATGTCAGCCCATCGAATATCAGTTTCCTTCCTCTCCTTGAGGTAAAGCATCCACCCCTGTCAGAAATCTCCTCATATCTGGATTACATGTAGAAGAAACTTATACTCTGTCAGTTCCTAGATCAATTTGACAGTGACCACTAGCTCCTTGAGCCAACTCTCTGTCTCCGTGTCTAAGACTCTTCCCTCACACATCCCTAGACTCCTTCATTGGGAGACATGAAGCGTCTTCAGCCACTAGTTATTTTTCTACTGTCGATCGAAATTCCGCTAATTAAATGGTTCAACCAGTCAGGCTTGAAATTATCATACCACATGTGGGAAATTCCTGGTTTCTATAGATTAAAAAGTAAATAAGGAACTCCTAAGCCCGAGAAGTGTTGAAATTTTCTTTTAATTTTTTTAACTCATCATTTATTTTATATTTCCAAATCCACAAAGTCACACTAAGAATAAATTCATTATGATGCATGCACCATTATTATAGGTATCTAACATGGAATCCATGTATCCTCACTTGGTCATTTAGTAGGTCCAGAGTCCTTGCATCAAATAGGGGGAGCTTAAATCCCATGTCCCCACCAGTCTTACCTAGCCTTTCTCACACATGATAATTTCCTAAAACCATTTCCCTAACATCCCATGAATTCATCACTGTGCTTAACTCGAAACTGCATCATACATATTGTACTCTCAAAACCTGCCTTTGATATGATTTTTTCACAACCCACATTCATTAAGATTAGGTAAGGGGGAAAAAAGTTTCCACACCCTTCCTTCCTCAACATAAAAGAGGGATAATGACCCCCTGGGTCGCACCATCAATAGGCCTCAGAGTGGAGACTACCACTAATGGTATAGAATCTCACATAATATAGAATCTATTGCCCATTTTCATTAAAAAATTATTGGTAGATTAGATGGTATATTCCATGAATCTCCAAACACTAAAAGTAAAAGAGAATACAAAACCCCTTCCCACATGCATGTTCTAATGTAATTGTGATACAAGGTACAAAAAAATATAAAGTAATTTACCAAAAGAAAATATAATAAGATGCAACTGAAACTAATCCCGACACTTGAACTAGTAATATCCATCACAGTCCCCAAGGTCCTACCAAAAAACTGAAAGTAGGGTTAATAATGTCGGGTGATTATACACATATACACAGTAAGAAAACTAAATCCACCAGTGCACAAGTTAGGGAACATACATACATCCCAGTGAGAAAATAGTAAAACCTCAACACACCTATAGAAAAATGCTAACTAGCCCAACCTCGCCAAGGCACAACCACCAAATAACGCAAGTCAAGTCCTGAATTAGTATATGATAATCGATATTTGGGTACCCCGCACCACTTTCCCCCCTGGTTTACTGCTCGTACCTAAAGTTTATAGTCCTGATGCTACCAATCTTCCCATACACAGTCCCAATACCACAACCAAATCACACACACCTGGGCCTCAAACTGCAAAGAATCCCTCCCACAGACACCTAGGCCCCAACATCTATGCCTCTCACCTAAAGACACATGTGCCTCATCCTAAAGAAACTTGGGAAAACAATCTTGGAAAAAAAACCTAGGCCTATCATCCACAAAAAAACTACTGGAAGGATACTGGACTATAGTAAGTCTCAAGCTATTATAGCCTACCCAGATACGCTTGAGCGGTTAGAACCATAAGAGTGTGTGAGGAAGAAAGACAGTAAACCAGCCATCAATCCTCCCACCGAGATGTTGGGAAAGACAGCATCCCCCTTGAAATAAGGGTGTTCAACACATAGTTCAAAACAAGGGTGGGTTCTTTTAAAAATCATAAGAAACTAAAATTAAGATTTTTATAGGTAGGAAAACACTTATCCAAACCCAAGGGTCCCCACAATAGATGACCAACTCATAAGGAACAACAGTTGCTGCTATCCCTATATACACAACCACACCACAACCACTTCAAATGCACAACCCAATGCTTTATTAATTTAACCACTAGTCATTTTTTAATTTAGGGTTTCGATTTAATTTATTCTAGAAATTCTCGGAAACTACCAACCATAACCATATCAATACAACAAACAAAATCAGATTTGTTGTCCCATGACTTTCCCCATTCAAAAACTGCCAACAATCATTTTTCAATGTTACACCACACAATCCATCTCTCAAAAACCACCTCTATATCCCCGATTCCCAACAATTCATAGATGTAGTCCCAATGAACACAAGTTTATACCAACACCATAGTCCCATTTCACAATGATGTATGATGACCATGACACAACAAGGCAATTCATCTACATATATAAGTCCTTCCATTCCGTAATCAATCAGTCTCTCAAACTGGGATACAAACACACCCCCTCTAATGCCCCTCACACACAGCCCACAAAAACATCTATTAACCCAAAACCCCAATCTACACACATATAACATCCTTCTCATGAAACCAACTCCTCTGTCCACCCCTGTACCCAAAACCGGGCTCCCAACTGCTGCATCAAACAACTCAAAAAATTCACAAAACTCAACAGAACACAACACACATCCACACCTATACACATGATGTGTATATATATTCATATTTTTTAAACCATCATTCATTAATCAAATTGATAAATAGGGGTTACCATACAATGGGTTTCATCATGGGGTGTCCGTTTCAATTAACCGAATGTACATGTTTAAGAAGCATTATTGTTTCGACTGATTATCAAACATCATAAAAACAAACGGGAAACAAATAGTGCAGAAGAGAAGGTTACCAATGGAAATTTTTTGAAAAGTCCTAAAACCACAATCAATCCATAATAAAATAGATTAAACTAAAATAAAATTGGTTATCAAACATAAATCCACTCTCAGCCCATTTTTTCAATACCTAGTTATCTTCTGATCATATTATCTTTTTTATATATTTTTTTCTTTAAAAATTATTTACTTTTTATTTACAAGGAATCATTAGTACACCTACCATGCATGATGAAAAATTAAATATAGATAGAAGGAATCCCTATAAGATGATCAAATGATCGAATTTACTCATTGCGCCACGAACATGGGATTGCGCATGTCGTAGGGAAGAACTCCATGGAAACTGAGTAGAAGGTGAACATGAATAGGTGCCCAACTCATATGGAGATGAAGCCTCTAGAAGCACTATGAGTCAATGAAAAACATTCTGGGATGGGAAGATCCCATCATTGAAGATCGAGTTCCTAAATTAAAGGATGGACATTTTTAAATGTCATTTATCGTTAAATCATGGTCAATATCACATGTTATGAGTTTTTTAATGTTCCCATAACTTTAGGACATTAAATATATACTTAATATCCTCCACAATTCTCTTAAAAACACCCAAAATAGTCTTTAAACTCAGTTTACAATAATGAGTACATATGATGGGTGAAACTGGAAAACTGGGATAAATGGGAAAACTGAAAATGAGTCACCAATCGGTAAGTACCTGAAATGGATCCAGTGATAGGTGATCTACCGATGTGACGTACTGACGCTGGGACACAAATGGGTGAGCTACCGACGTGATGACCTACTTACGCAATGAGTCACCAATGCCATGACCTAATGATGCCCCAACCTACCGAATCACCGACCTACCGACGTCATGACCTACTGACGCCCTAACCTACAAACACCAATGCTCTCGACTCATAGATAGTGTCACCCCTGACTTACCACAACATTCTCATTCCAACAAACTAATATTATAACATGCTTACATTTCTACGTGCTGACAAGACGACACCAACATCCGAAGTCACTTTTGAAAGAACTGGATATTTGTAAAATACGTAAAATTAGCCACAATTGCCTCCTAAAACACCTTAAACACTATTTTTTCACAAAGGGAGTGCTCAGAAAAATCCATGTTATTATAAGAACAATTCATATGAATTCAATAATTTTATACGGTGGAGGAATTGTCAGAAATCTATATATGATAAGTGGTAAAGAAGAATAACATACATGTTTTGATTGTATCAGACATATATTTTAGGTTTATATCTATTTTCATGAAATCCTTACATAAATATCTTAGAGATCATTAGTCTATGAATAGAGTGTATAATCATTATATGAATGGTAAATATGAAAGGATAATACAATAACTGGAAGATATATTGCAATATTTTGAAATGGATTTTTTTGGATCATGGGAAGTACATATACCGCTAGTGGATTTCCCATATAACAACAGTTAGAAAGCCTCAATACACATGGATCCATTTAATTAATTATATGAGAGTCCTTATTATTATCCAAATTTGTTTGTGGAAATAAGTGACATTTCACTGGTTTTGATGATTCATGTATAAATGATTATAAAGAATATTTATGTTATTAGTAAGATAATAGATATGAATCATAGTCATCAAAAGTTATATACAAATCATCACTGGGATCCATCATCACTCATGTTGATTAATCAAGTGTTTATGAGAAACTTTTCAATTGATGTGCAACATTATTTTGAGAAACATTGAAAATTATCTCCTAGATACATATTCCCTTTTGAGCTACTTGAATCTTTGTTGAGGTGACATATCGTCTAGCTTTTCCACCATGGTTAAGTACATTTTTTACTGTGTTTCATGTACATCCATCGAAATGTATTGGTGTAATGTTGACAATGTGATTCTATGGGATCGCATTGACCTATTGTTGAATTCTTGGTTGGTACATAATCTGGTAATGATTTTAGATAGGTAAGAGAAATACATTCATTTGAAAATCATTATTCTAGTGTGGGTTTTGTGTAATCATGGTTAGATTCAGGAAGGCACTTAGGAATGTGAAAAATAATTGTTTCAAAAATTTCCCATAAACTTTTAGGATAGTGGTGGTTGTCTAATTTTTTGGGATAGAAAGGCTAATGGTGGGGGAAATTTACTACCCCTAATTTCCTGTAAGTAACTATTAATTTATATATTTTATGTATGTAAAGTGTTTGGGTGTGTTTTGGGAGGGTTTGGAGAACTTTTGAATGTTTTAGGGATTTAATAGTGGTATATTATGTTAGCATTGTTAGTAGAAACTGTGACCGACCAATTAGAAACTCTGCATGGTGAAACCTGAGATTATTTGTATGTTCATGGTTAGGCACAAAGGTTTCCCAAGCTATACAACCAACTATGAGTAATAGTGCAAATTGAAACAAAGGAAAAAAATACTTGTTGAAATTTATATCTAACTATGCGCTCCAACCATGAGAGGGATGTTTAGTGGATGAGGCTGGTGCATAGGTGGAATATGGTTTTCTTAATAGTGTGACCCAACCACGCACGGTTAAACTGATAGATCATAAAAATATTCATCTCACATATTCTCACATATAATGCTCTCGTTTCCACCTTAACTAATATTTTTCATCACAAATATTGTGCAGACTCTCCCCTTTGATACATGAGATATATTGTGGAAAATCTTGGTGAGTTGAATCATAATTTCCTTAGTAAGTCTCCAATTTAAGAGTTTTTCCTTATATATACATTTCTTCACTATCTTGGATTCATAAATCAAATCCATAGAGGATAGATCAAAGGAATTTGATAACAATACTGATAAATCATTTATATCTAGATGATAGGGAACAATATCTAATGTTGGTTTTTGGATATTTAACCCATTTTGATGAAGAATTTGATCCATTCATTATTTTCCCAAAATTTATAGATGTAGGTGGCTTCGCTCTTGAATCATGTTGTTTGAACATGAAATATTAGTTTAAAATTTATTTAACTGCATGAAAATGATTGTGTAATTTACGTGAAAATTATGGTATAACCCTTCTTTAGTGATTATTTGTGGATTTTTGGAAAATTGGTTTTGTGAAATGTGTATTTTTTATAAATTTTAGAATGATGATTTTAAAATATGTAATTTTTTGATTCATGGAAGAATGTATTGGTGCAATAGTTTTCAATAAAAATGATGTTTTATTGTAATGGATTGAAATGGTTGATTTGGCATGGTTTTTTCATACATGGGTTGTGTGAGTTCAAGATTTCTACGTGACCCCGAATTAGGGGTGTGTACCATTGGGGTACAAAGGGACGTGACCCTGGATAAGGGGAATGTTCCATTAGTGAATAAGAAGATTTGAGACTTTTTGAATACTTCATAGATGTATGAGGGACCACTCATGAGTATAGAACTATCACAATAGAGTGCATGTGTTGGTGTGAGTGTGAATCAGAGATTAGGTATTCTAAAAAGAAAATAAATGTTTTTTAAAGAATTGTTTGTTTTTTTTACATCATCATAATGTAAATTTTTTTCAAAGGAAAAAAAGAAGATACAAGGTATCCAAGGCTGAAATAGATGTAGTCCAAAGAACGAGAAGAGACTAAGGGTGTCTAAAATAGTGAAGACCGAGGGCATCACCTCTGATAGTATTCACCCCTTCCGCCTTCAAACTAATAAGATCATTAAAGGCTAAGAATTTCGGACCAATAATATCCACCGAGGCTAAATAGTCTGCCACCTTGTTCCCCTCTCGTCAAGTATGAGAGACCTTGATATTATCCCCGAGAAAGACACGACAGCTTCTAATGTTATAATGAATAGACCAAGGAATCTTTCCCATACCGATAAGGGCTTTGTGTAGAAGCATAGAGTCTATTTCTACTTCCCTAATGTCCAAGCCTCTCTCCCTACAAATTTTTAGACCATTGAACATGGAAATGGATTCTGCCTGATTGGCCGAACCCTGACCAAGCCGAATGGAGAATTCCAAAATGACTGATCCGCTATCATCACACACAACCCCACTGCCACCAATGTAGCCTGATACACATGACCCGTCGCTGTTGATCTTCAAGCCCACTATTGGGGGATGCCAGCATACCCAGCTGCCCAGGTGGTGGATGTTCTATTGAGGGGAGCGGCGAGGACCAGACTTGAAGTGCTGTAAGGCGAGATCCTCTCTCCAGTTATCCATAGCTTTGACCAAGTCGATGAGCAGACTTTTAACCTTGAAGATGATCAGGGGACCGGTTGAGACTACCCCCTCATGGATCTACTTATTTCACACTTGCCACATGCATCAACACCCTTCTTTCAAGATAATAGTACGAGAAGACCTCTCTAGGAAGCCATCACCCAAACCATGGTACCCTCAATCGAGGAAGGAATGATCCGCCATGCTCGGAGTGGAGATAGCAGTAAATTCACCGAAAACCCCAAACTTAATGAGCCCACTCGCTTTCAAAGAACAGGTGGCTCAAACTGTCCACCTTATGCTGCTAACAACAAACACATATGGAAACCAAGAAAATACCACAACGCATACCATTATCGTCTGTGGGAAGCACTTTGATCCTGATTCTCCATACAAGGAAATTAAACTTGGTGGGTATACTCTTGGCCCAAAGGGTAACATTCCGTACCTCCCAATGGTCCAACATAAAGAAGGTCCCACGATAGTCCCGCGTCGTGAATTGGCCAGAGGAGGAAGGAGTGAAGACACACCTATCCGATTCCGGGGAAAGCTCAATGAGGCTACATAGATCATATTGGGCAATGTTTAGGATAGCCTTGATAAACATCGGGTACTGGTGGGCATCCTTGAAAGAAATATTAGTGGCCGGGTAGAATGGTTAACAAAATATCTCCCCACTCCAGTTGTGATGCCAGAACGATACTTCGCCTTTAAAGGATTTAATGTGATTTATATCAGTTGTTTTATATAAATATGACAATATGGTATATCCTTGTGGTGAGAGTAGGGAATTCATTTGGGGAAAACCTACTAAGTTTCATTACTCACCCATTTTTTTGAACTTTGGTTCTTTTGAAAATATAGTATATCAGGACACTGATAAATGAAATGTATCACACCTATTTAGTGGTGCTTCATGATATTTAGTATGGATATGGATTTTAATTTTTGATATAGTTGATAGTTGTACATTTGATTTATTTGGAGTCTCAGATTATTGTTGGTTTACTCTTTCTCTTTTTGGTTGATATTGATCTTGGTTTCCACTTGGTACTCTAATATAGTTCTTTTGTAATACATTGAGTTTTATTAAATGGTTATCAATAATAATATTGTCTTTTTGTTCTTGGTGTGTTATTGGTTGTTTACATTCAGTAGGGTAATCATCCCCCAAATTTTAGTGAATCACATGACATTTTTTGATACCCATTCCTATCTTGGGGATGTATCCTGAGGCTACGTAAAAATTCCACTTCGACTCAATCTAATGAATAGGGGTGGTATGATATGTTAATTATATTTTAAAATGGTTTCAAAATAAAATTTAGTTAATTTATAATATTAATAATCCATTTTAAGTCATTGGAATCATTTTTATGTTTATTTTTTATATAAAAACATTTATACTTATAGAAAATTTTTTGATTGGATATCTGATTTTTCTTTGCACCTCTGAGTTTTACATTAATATAAATTATAAACCTCTAATGAATTTATTTTTCAAAAATGGTGTGACTATTTAGAGTCAAAATAATTTCTATAATGTAATAATGATAACATATTTTTTTTCAAAATGAATAGTGAAAATAGTAAAAATTAATATCTTTGTTTATGGTTAAAATAAGTTTACCGGGGGTTTAACCGAAAATAGAAGGGTAATTTTTAAAATGAAACATTTAAAAACCCAAATTTATAAATATATTTTAACATTTAATTATCCCAAATTAAAATATATGGTCATTTGGACGCATTTATATTTGTAATGATTTCATCATTTTGATTCCTCTAGTAAATATCCATGTAGTTTTCATGTGGTTCCTTTCCCATCATATAAAATTATATCCCCTCTCATATAATATTTACACTCCCATATGATTTTTTCCAATACCTTCCCACATAAAATATTAAATTCCATAATCATTTCATATATTCCTTAGTTTTGTTTATATACCCTCGTAAGAAGTATTTTTTTGCAAACATAAGGAGGTTATTTGAAGAAGATGTATCATTATTAGCCGATCATTTTTAATTTATTTCCACTACCACATACCTAAATTATTCCTACTATATGATGATATAATGAAATAATTATGTTCCATATACTTAGATTTTTTATGCCAGTGTAGTAACCTAAATCTGCCTCCTCTTCCATCAAATGGGAAATGAACCTAGCAATTGTGTGATTGAAAGAATAACACCTCACAGACCGATATAAATAATTTCCCTCATTGACTCTCACAAATATCTATAAAAATGTATTTATCATATTTATATGATATTTTTGAAATAATTATTGTAAAGGAATTATAATATAAGATCTATATTTATACCTTGAAAGCATTTCTAAAATGATAACATCACTCTTTTGTATGTTTGGACTACACCCACCACAAAGTGATTTGACATGTTTTTCATTTTGTTTTGAAATAGATAGTAATAAAGTTGTATTTAATTAATATATATTATATATGATATTTAAATGATTTGATAATGGTGATATATTATTTACCTTTCTTTCATTGCATTTATCACGAAAATAGAAACAACATTCATGTATACATACAACATATTGTCTCCATGAATGATATAATAAATTTTAAACAACCAAAATTAATGTATTACATTAAATAAATATATAATGAATAAATATTTTATTTTTAACATTCTAAAATTTCTAATGATTATGAATCAATGATCAATATGAATAGACTCAAACTTCCAAACCAAAAAAAAATGTAAAAAACAAGTAAATTATTATATAGAACATGATTTTGATAAAGAAATTTTAATCAACATGTTATAAATGTTTATAAGAAAATTATATATGGAATTATTTATATGTGTTTATTATAATTTAATTTATATATAATTAACATTTATTTGGTATACCTCAGGTGGGAATGTGTATGAATAATTTTGAGACCAGAGGTAAGGGATTGTTAACTCAAATTGTATTCTTTGGGACATTTATCATATTATGCACCTATATTTGTTTATGAGGTGAATATAAATACACTTGGATATGTTATATCTTGAATTCATTTATTCTATTGAATATTATAATTTCATTTATGTTTTTTATTCATGGTTCTTTCAAAAAAAAAAGTTACTAATGTTGTAGTGGAATTATGTTATAATCCCTTTGTTTTTAGGATTTTTATGATTATGTTTCCATTGATTAAGTCGTATGATCTACCACCCTAGAATTTTATTAATTTTTTCTAATATATTTACTTCTATATAATACATTTTTTCCTTTCATAACACTCTTTTAATAAACTAAAATGGCCAAAATAATAATTTTAAGGAAAAATTATAATATTTCTCTCTTCGGTTGAAAATCCTTCATCATCATTGTCGTTGTTTTATAAATATATTAAAAATAAATTTTTTAATGTTTAAAAATATTTTATAATTCATTTTAAACCATGTTTCAATTTTTTTCCAAATCTTTTTAAATGAATAATATTATTTTTTTATGAACGAGTTTCTTTTCACATTTTACCAAAAATATAAAAGGAATCAATATTTTAAATTTTTTGTCATAAAAAAATTATCCTCCATCAAATAAATTAAATTATTTAAAATTAATTTGTACATTTTAATGTTTATTTTCAAAAAAATAGCTTTCATATTATTTTGGAAATTTAATGATTTTAAAGATGTGATTTCAAAAACATAAAGATAATTTTTCAAAGAATGTTTTAATGATAAATTTATTCAATTTATATTCATCAAAGAAAATAATGTTTTATGCTTCTTATTATTTAACATGCATATGATATAATTATACCATCTTTATTCTTTCTCTAAATGTTTTATGTTTATGATTTTGATGACAATATGTTTCTGAAACCCTTTTCAATCATATGGGTTATACTATATTAGAATGTTTATTGAAACCATTTAATTTACACTAATTATTTTATGATGAAATGATTATGAAACTCATTTCTTTATAATGGTTATGATGTAATGAATTGTGTATGTTATTATGGTAAATAATTTTTTTTATTTTATGAGTGGTACCAATATCTCCCTCAAATGCATTCGTTAACGATTAACATTCTATGATCTCAAAGTGTGTACAAGAGGTTATGCCAAGCCCAAAAAATCAGGTTAAAAGAAATGTTATACAAAGAATGATACAAGAGGATACATAAAAGTTTTTCCCATGTTAGAAACAAGAAAATACACAATATTTTATCCCAAGTCCAAAAGAGGGCACACAATAGTTTTTCCTAAGCCCGAAGAAGGTACACAAGTGTTTTGTCCAATATTAAGATGTTATGAATGTATTAGTGGGTATCCGTGACATAATATTTTATATGATTATATGTATATCATTGTTTTAGGCCTTATGAAAATTTTATAATATCGTTCCTTATTTTCAAATACTACTTTATGATTATTTTCTTATGAATTGGTAAGATTTATTACATGAATCGTGTTCAAAATCTATGATATGTAGGGTATGATTTTTTTAATGTTATTCTCAGGTTCACATACCTTTATTAACACGTTATATTGATATCCCTCTTTTTACCCTTATTGATCATCTAAATTTACCCTTCCATATGGTTCTGATCCCCAGGTTATTAAGAATTGTATTATGTATGATATGTTTAATAAGTATTCTATTTTGGAATAACATAGTGGGACAATATATAGTTCAATTTTGAAATAGTTGTTTATGTCTCATTTTTACCAATGTCAATAAACCATTATGGTCATGGATCATATTTTTTATAATTAAATTAATATTTAAATATTAATATGTAATATCCATGTGTGTAATGCTTTGATCTAAAAATTTCATATTAGAGGAAAGAATTAGTTGACCATTCGAAACTAGGATGTGAAAACAATAAAGAGATTCATTGGGATATGTATAAGGATAATTATAAGGACAATTTAATGTATTATTAAATGTCATAGAATTTTGGTTAGGAATAGAGTTAGTGGTTTCCAAATATTTACATCCATGTTGAGATACTACAAGAGGATATGCATCTAGAATAACAATACCTAGGGTTTATAACTCTAAAAAGGTCACATTGAGGTAGACATGATCATTAACTAGTATAAGAAAATGGGCTATAGTCCACACCTAGTTTGAAAGTAATGGGAGATATGATTTTCAAATTCACAGTCTTTTTATAAACCATCATGATGGATTTGAATGGTGACCATGAATGGCCTATATTGAGCTTACAGTTTCATAGACTGAAAATAAGGTTCCTTTATTTAGATATCCTATAAGTTATTTTTAATGAATATGTGGTTACCCACCATTATTCTTATTAATTAGTTCAATGTATGGAACCTAATGTAATCATGTTAATTCATAATTAAATATATAATGAATTGACTATCCCCACTGAGAAACCAAATGTTAAGTGATCTATAATGAAAAATCGTGTTTCTATACTAACAAAAATTTCTCAATATATAAATAATAATGAGCTCCAAACGAGATAAGAAGGTAAAAATCGTATATTGAGTAATTTTTAATAAACACCATCTTATTTTAGTAGTTATATTGATCCAGTGGTTTTTTTAAATGAATTAATACCATTGAAATTTTATTTTCCATTCTCTAGAGTTTGCAAGATAAAAATGACATTTTCCCATCTATATTGTGGAAGGATAAAAGGATCAATTCTAAAATATTTTCATGAATAGAAGGTAACAAGATGAAATTGAATCTATAGAGTGGTTTGTGTTTATGTGGATATTTTTCAGTATATACATTCTTAATATTCTTTATATGAAAATGGATATAAAATTACACTAGATAAAGTTGAAGTATGATGAATATATTGGTAACTATGGGAAAATTTTATATGACTTGAGAGGTACTCGTCATGTATTATCAACAAACCGAAAATTAATATTAAATAATTATTAATTGGAATTAAACAAAAAATAATAAAGTAATTATCCATAAGGGAAATTATTAGCCATGAATAAATTATTTTATATGGTATTAATGTCGAAATTGAGGTAGAATTTAACATAAATATCATGGATTTGGTAAGAATATAAATATGAAATTCAATGGAAGCTATGAAAACCATGGATAGAATAATATGATACATTCTTCTTGAAAAATGTGTTGATGGAAAATAGATGAAATTTAATTTAAGGTACTATAAAATTTTTATATGTTTGAATTAAGTTCATCATGAAGTTAACAGATGAAGTCATTGGAAGAAGTTAGCTACTGATATGAATAATGACAATTCTCTGTAGAAGGCACCACCGATACTCTTATATTTCGAATTAAATGAGTATGGGTACATTGATGATTAGTGCATAATTCCTATGGTTAATGATCATGTTCAATGTTATAAACCTCTTAATCCATGAGACAATGGTAGATATCATGATGTCACTATATTTGATGAGGGTTATGTAAATGACATGGTGAAATGTACACATATAATCCACTCTAGAACAAAATATGACTTATTTGACGCAAAATATACCCAATATTTTATGTCTAATAAAATTTTCAAGGGTATCAAAATTCAAACATAATAATTAGATGTTTAATTAGATATAAATTCCCATGGTGGTAATATGATCACATCTCATGTCCGCTATTCTTCTCCTATTAACATTTATTGGAATATTCTTCCGTTAAAAAATATTATTCTCCCTCTCATTAAATTTGATGTTATACTAAGCACTAATTGTATTTATATATGTAAATCCAAGATCAATTTTCAAGGAATATAAGTCAAATTGATATTCCAAAACAAAATATGATTTTCTATCAACGTGATGATAAATGTGAACTTCTAATGGAGATCACATTAATTTCATGGGTCTTTATTAATTTCTGAAAATGGTTTATTGTCTTAGATAGTTCTGAATGAACTCATCATTGAAGATATTATATTTTTATGAGGGTTTTTGATGTATTTTTTGAATAATTTCATATCCTTCCACAAAATTATGAATTCATGTCCTCAATATAACCCATAAAGAGTGTGACACTTATTTTAAAGACTATCCATTGAATGGACCCCATTTAGTTTTAGGAATTGAAGGAGAAAACCCTTGATAATATAGATAACGTATTCATTTAACCAATTGTGTCATCATGGGGTCTTCTTATTCTATTTTTTAAGAGTAAATATATATCTATGCATATTTTTATTTATTTTTGAGAACTATAAAACATCACAGTAAAGAATTAGTATACCCTACCTCATATTGATGAATTTTTTGATCAAATATAAGGAGATCAATACCATTCCAAGATTGATATTTTCATGGATGTCTCAAATTGAGAGTTAATAAAGAGTATGTAACCAAGAAAAAATTTAATACAAGATATGAACACTATAAATATATTGTGATGCTATTTTCTATTACTAATTCTCTCACCATCTTCATGGATTCAATGAATATAGTCTTTAGAGAGTACCTCGGCCAGGTCATGGCAGTATTTATTGGTGATATTATTATATATTCAAAGATTAATGGAGTGAATGATGATCACTTCAGGATTTTTCTGAATACACCAAGGAAGGATGATTTATATGATAAATTTAGAAACTGCACATTTTAGAAAAATAATGTATCATTTTTTGGTAATATAATATAATGTGTGGGTATATTGTTGGATCGAAAAACAATGGAGGCTATTGAAAAATGGAGCAGACCAACCACTTTGATTAAGATCAAAAATTTTCTTGATATAGATGGTTATTATTTACGTTTTTTGATGAATTTATCAATACTGTACAATCCAATCACAATGTTTCCTCCAAAGAGAGTAAAGTTCCTCTAGACTGATGAATGTGTGGAAAATGTTTGCGAAATGAAGAGAAAATTAGTCATCACACACGTTCATACATTACCCCCAATGTAGATGTGTTATCAATATATATTAATGAATCAATGAATGTATTAGTATGAATTATAATGAATATAATTATGGGGATGTATTATACCTCAGAAAAGTTATTGGTTCTTGAGAAAAATTACCCAACTCATGATTTGGAATTAGTTCCAATACCTTTTTTAATAAAAATATGAAGGAATTATATTTATATAGAACGGTATGATATATATAATAATCATAATATTATAAATTATATATTTACACCTAAATAATATAATATACCCTATGGAATATGGTTGTATATGATCAAGGATCATGACTACTCAATATAATACCACTATGGAAAAAACAACAAGGTAACCATTTCATTGAATTGAAAAGATCATTATATATTTTCAGTGACGAGGATAAAAAATAACCAATATTTATGGATTTTTTATGGACGTATATAGAAATATTAAAGGATTGGTTGAAAACATATCATTTTAAAATGAGTGTTCAACCAATAATCTAATTAATTTCTTATTTTCAAAAGAAGGAAGTCATTGATCAAAATAATATTGACAGAAATGTTTCTAAATTTAACCTTGATTATCATATAATATTATGGTTTAGGAACCATTTATATGCTCCATCAATACCATAATTTATGAATGAATAGTTAAATGAACCCTATATTTCATCATTATTTATTCATCTTGGAAGTAGAATGACGTATAGAGACTGGAATGAGTATTTTTGGCAGGGCACAAGATAGATATTACAAAAATATATCTCAATTTATGGTACTTCAGTAAGCTAAGGATGTGAAAAAAACTCAAGGGGGTTCATATAACCATTACTAATAAAATAATTGAAATTGGAAAACATCACTGTGGATTTTTCTCATCAAAATCACCAGAAAAATTTAAAAGGTACAATTTTAATGGTTTATAGTCAATCTCTATTAAAAGAAAACACACATTTTTGGTATAAAAAATATCAATGTATGGATAGAATTTCTAGTATCTAAATTTTGGAAGTTATAAGGCTAAATGGATTACCACATTCTACTATGTCTGATGAGGAACCAAGGTTCAACATGATATTCTATTGATGTCTTCCAGAAATGTTGAATATGGATCTACGTTTCAGAACTATGTCTCATCATTTATAATATTTTCAGTATGAGAGAAAAATTTATACCCTAGTGGATATTCTATTATCGTGTTCTATTAATTTGATGTCTGGTAGGGATCGACAACTTTTTTTCAATTCAGTTTTCATAAAACTATATATTACCCTAAATCCTTAAAATTGATCCTAATGAATACTTGCAAGGAAATAAATTTTTGACACTAATGTATTGAATTGAAATTAGATAACGAAATGTATTTTCACAATACAAGTCTAATTAAATGGAAGATATGGTAATACACATTCTGAAACATATAAGGATATCACAAAATAGGTAGAAAAGTTTAGTTGAAAATACCTATGTTAACTAAAGTATGATGTTGGAGAGAATTTTGTCTAAAAAATTCCATGGTTGAATGTTATTAAATTCATGGATAATGTTAAGATAATCCCACGGTATATTGGACCCTTCAAGATTATTGATCGAGTAAGGATAATAGCTTATTTCATGGGGATTTCACTGATACTCTCTTGAGTCTAGGATTTGTTCCACGTGTCTCTCCTAAATAATTACATACATGATCCTTAATATTTATTGTAATTAGATGATACCACATTATCATAATCTTATGTATAAATAAAATCCATTGTATATTTTATATCAAACAGTGAAATTGATAAAAAAATGCAACTGATATGGTCAATATTTTTTGGCGAAAATACCAATTTGAGAAAACTACATGGGAATGCGAGGACATGATGAGATAGAAGAATCCTAAATTATTTTTATTGATGATTCATTATGGTGTGATTAATTTTATATTTTCTTGAATATAATAGCAAAAGTTTTACAAAAAAAATTTATAATTAAATTTAATATCTTTGATAGTTTGCATTACACTAAACAATGAGTTTTATCAAACCACAATATAAATTTAATATCACTATTTAAATATCAAATAATAACCTACGCATTAAAAATAGTGAAATTAATATTAATAAACAGATGATTAAAATTATCTATAATGCCTTTCAATAATTAATATATATTGATAAAATATTACTTAATTGTTTTGTAAAGCCTTTATACCCTTGAAAAATAAATTTTCTATAAAAATGATTTTATTTTATTTTTTGAAAGAATAATAATTTTTTTACACTTTTATAAATTTTATTTAAAAAATTTACTTTTATTTTCTTAATCATAATGTCAATTTTATATTATTTTAATTTTTCTATAACATCATGAAAATAATATACTTTTGATGAATTGTTAAAAAATAATGATGTTATTAAAAATTAAATTTTCATTTAAACTGTTCCCAAGGTAAAATTATTTTTTGGAAATGGGTTTAAAAGAAAAATTAATTGATATATATTATAAATAATCCAATTTTGGTAATTGGAATCAATTTTATGTTTATTTTTATATAGAAACATTAATAATTAAAGAAACATTTTATATGGAAATTTTTTTCACATCGCGCCTTTAGATGTAATTTAAAATTATATTTTTCCACTCTCATGAATATATTTTGGTAAAATGGACTAATATTTTCTTAAATTGCAATAATTAACACTAGGTAATATGTTCAATATAATTTTTCTTATTTAATAGTGAATACATTAATAATTAATTTCAGAAGTTATGGTAAAAATGAGTTTATTGGGGGTTAAAAAAATGATAATGGTTTTTTTCTAGTAAATAATATATAAATAATATTTTTTACCCACATATAATCCTTTTAATATCCAAAATTATAATATTTGTAATTTTGAAGAATTATTTTGGGAATGATTTCACCATTTTCAATATTTTTTTGGATGCTTCCATGTAGTGTTCCTGTGGGTTCCTTTTCCCACATGTAAAATGACATCCCCTATCATGTACACTTCACACTACCAAATAATTCATTTTAGAAGAAACCGCCCCTAATAATTTCTTTAATCCCCCACCCCATGTCTTATAGTCCCTAGTTTCATTATGGAAACCTCTTAAGATGTGTTTTCTTAATAACCTATGGACGTTCTATAGAGAAGATGTATAACTTTTGTAAGAACCTGGTTTTCGGATATAAAAGACTTTGGAATATTCGTAGTGTTATTCCAGAGCTGTGCCTTCAGACAATGTGTGATTCCGAGCCCTGGTGTGGCCAGAATTGAATTTTTATTGCGTTCAGACTAGGCACTCCAAATAAATGGGTAACTCTTAAACGATGTTTCGGATCAGAGATCTGAGTATACATATGAGTCCGAAATGGGGTGTTTACCCTAGGAACAACATAAATCATGTCACCGCGAGACGTTGGGACCCCTCGCCCAATGTCAGAACATTAAACAGATAAATAAATAAATTAATTTATTCATTTAATGGATTAAATATAGTACCTCTTAAACGGTTGCTCAGATTGGAACACCGAGGGTACCGTTGAGTTTGGAGCGTGCCATTTACCCTAGGAGGGGTGTAATTTTCACGGGTGCGGGTCGTCTGTGAAAAATGCCCCCAGGGGCGTTTTCGTAATTTGGAGGCCTCAGGCGTTGAGTTTTATAACTGTTGAATGAAGTCTCATATTAAAAATCCAAGACGGCCGTTTCGCTCTGAAGGTGGTGTTTACCCAAGGAGAAGCTTAATATTGACCGCACCAGAGGTTTCGGAAACGGGTGTTTTTGGGAGGAATTCCTTAATAAACATAAATTCTATTTAAGTATATTTTTCCTCCCATCTCTCTCATTTCTCCATGAAACCTATGGCAGAACCTCCTCTCCCTCATTCCCCCTCCTCCTCCTCCTCCCTCTCATTCGAGGTGCTTGCGGCAACGGCGAGGCTCGACTAGCGGTGAAGCTCCGTGCTACACCCACGAGGTTGGGGTTTTTCATTTCATGTTTTAACTTCAAACCACCACTTTGAACCCAAATATTACCATCAAATTGTTGTTTTTTTGAGAAAAGCCCTTAATTTTGTATTACATGTCCTAAGCTCTCTGACACATGTTTCGGTTTTAAAATCTGAGTCTCGATGAGCTCACAAACGTCTGTAGAAGATTGCGGGTTTAAGGGTGTTTCTCGGTGGATTTGGGGTCTCCGGTGAGCAGACAGTAGTGGCGCGAGACATCCAGGCAGTGGTGGACTTGGCTAAGGTGGCGGCGCGGCACTGCGGGAGAACTCAGATGATGGCTGGCTGAGGTGGAGCGGTTGCGGGCATCAGTGCGGCGGGCTTCCGGGTGAGGCGCAGGCTCACGGTCGAGCGGAGGTGGCCGGTTGAGTGTCTGCGGTGGAGTGCGGAGGCGGATGTCGGTCGCAGGGTCGTAGGCAGAAGAATATGGGGCCCGACGGCCTCGGGGTAGCGCGGTGGCACGCTGGGAAAGGCGGAGGAACCGAGGCGGCAACCTCGGGGCTGCAGAAGGAGACAAGGACAGGCCACATGCGCGTCCTGCTGGGCGACAGAGACTGGCCAAAAGGCCGGTCAGTTTAGGATGACCGGACCCACTCAGGTCCGGTAGATGAGGTGTGCCATGGCCAGTGGTCCATAGTAGGTGGGACCGGACCCGTGGCCAGGCCGCGGGCCGGCGGTCGGGACCGGGCCGACCGGTCAGGATCGACCCATTTTGGGCCCCCTTGCATTCAGGGGCCGTAACTCCTAAACAGTGCGTCCGTTTGACGCGTCGTCTACGGCTGGGGGACCGTATCGATGAGACAGATATTTTAAATTGAGTTTATGGGTTTTTCAGTTGCGCACCTAAGGACTGGAGACCTGAGGGGCTTTAAATTAATAATATTAAATTATTATTAATGTTGTGACGGACGTGGTCCACGATCCGTACGTCCTTTTGACGTGAAGTCAGAGGTGAGGTGGAACCAGAGTTGGGATGGTCCTTCCAAGGTTGTTTCGGAGCCCTTGTGGTTTGGTTTCGTTGATTGGTGGCACAAAACGATTTGTATGAGTAATTAATTAATTAATTGTTGCATCGGACCTAACTCCTGCTTGGGATGTCTGATTGATGAGCCGTCCGTGGCAATGTGAACCAGTCCTTGTGCAGATGTTTTGAGATGATTTTTGAAGAGCACGTGTTGGAGGCATGGTGTGGGCCCCACAGGGCCTAGATCGCACAATTTACTGTGAGACACCACTTTTTCACCCGACATCCGTTTCGGGTGTTTGAGTACTCGTTTCTGAGTGTTTTTCTCAGTGGATTGCAATGGTACAATCTGCCCTGTCAAATTCAGGCCTAAGGTGTGGGCCCCATGGCCCCCCGTTTGCGTATAACACGGGAATTTGCAGCTTCTACATCCGGAGTCTATTTTAGGCGCCGTCAAAGGTGTTGTGACCCTGGCATCGAGACGATGTAGTCCGGGGTGGTTTCAGACACTGAAGATGGAGTTGAGGCATGGGCACCATAGGCCGCCTTTTAAGATGTGAGCAGCGTACTGTTAATTTTTCATCGGACGTCCGTTCGGGGTGAATGAATAGTCGGTTTGACGTTTTTTTCCAAGAGCGTCAGGATGACGCAGTTCACCCGACCTTTTTCGGGATCGTGTTGTGGATCCCACACGGGTTGGCTACGGTGAATAGTACATTTTTCACTGGGTTTCCATTTTGGACGATTGAGTAGTCAATCGCATGTGTTTTTTCTAAGGGGATCTCAGTGGTGTGATCCGTTTGTTCATTTATGGGATCATGGTGTGGGCCCCACACGGGCTGGCCATACTGAATAGAACCATATTCACCAGTTGACTGTTTCAGGCAAGTAAATAGACTATGTCACAAGTTTTTCCATGAGGACTACAATGGTGTGATCCGTTTGGGAATTTGGAGCCTTGTTTGAGATCTTATTAAATGTAGAAATATGAATGTGAGTTAGTTGGAGGCTTCTTTGGGAATAAACCAAACCTACGTACGGTAACAGTGCTAGTGACACCCAGTGATGGCGAGTGCTGAACCTCTATTAGGTGGTTTTGTTTTGGAGCCGAGTGGTTGAGTGATAGTCACTCCATGTTCAGTTGGGCAGTGTTGTACCATCCAGTAGAGATGACCCAAGCATTTATGGGTATACCCTCCAACGGGGCTGGGCAGTGGGTTACTTATCGACTTCTTCGGGTTTACCCTCCAACAGGGCTCGACAGTGGGTTTCTCATTGACTTCTCAGGGTTTACCCTCTAGTAGAGACTAGGCAGTGGGTCACACGATGAATCTTGTGGGTCTACCCTCCAGTAGGGCTGGGCAGTGGGTCTCCCGTCGTCTTGTTCCATGTCTACCCTCTAGTAGGGCTTGGTAGTGGGTCGCCTGTCGAATTATTCTGGGGTTACCCTCTAGCAGGGCTGGGCAGTGGGTCACCTGTCGACTTATTCCATGTTTACCCTCCATTAGGGCTGGGCAGTGGGTCGCCTGATGATTTATTAGGGTTTACCCTCCAACAGGGCTGGGCAGTAGGCCGCCTAATGATGTATTAGGGTTTACCCTCTAGAAGGGATGGGTAGTGGGTCACCTGATATCTTATTATGATTTACTCTCCAAGAGGGCTGGGCAGTGGGTCACCTGTTGGCTTTTCAGACTCAGTCATTTACACTAGTCTAGTCTTTGGCTTTTCTCCATGACTACCAGAGCGGGACCCTTGGTTGTACAGGTTAGTGTTGTGACAGCTTGAATTTGAGAAGATCTCTCGACTACAGGGCAGTGATGATGTGTGGTTTGAATTAACCCGGAACTCTCAAGTACGAGGGGCGTTTTCCCCACCGAGACACATCCTTGTGACACGACCTAAAACAATGCGGGTTAGTCAGTACCGCCCAAAGAGGATAGTGTCGAGGTGTGGTGATTTGAGCCCCTTGGCTTACTGTTCGGGCCAGTCATGTGGGATGCTGGTCATCGATGGTGTTTACATCTGAGACCGATGGTGACTTACTTTCTTGGTATGAGCTATGGGTTGGATATCCCCTTATGATCTTGTTTTAGCTTCTTGATTGAGCATATGGATATGTGTATTCCTTGTTCTAGTACCCAATTCATGGGATTGGTTACTCTCCTTCCAGGAGAGGCGAAGAGGCGCGGGGTATGCCACGTTCTTTCTGTGTCTAGCTTCTTGTGGTGGAGGGGCCTACTCTCCTACTATAGGTAGGGAAGCCTCGATGAGAAGTTAGTATTCTCACAGTTTTTAGCTCCTTGTGTTAGGATGTGTCTACTTCCTTCCACTTGTTGGGTTGATTTGTAATCTTTACTGCACACTCTGTTGTATTGCTTTACTATTCCCTGTTCGATCTACTGCTCACTCTTCGGTACCTCTTGTTGCTCCCTCGAGCCTTTGGGGTATCCTACTGAGTATTTCAATACTCACCCATGCTTGGGAATTGCCCGCACTAGGTGTTCCCTTGCAGACGACAGACAGGTCGGTCGTGATGCCAAGAAGCTTAGGAGTTCAGGAGATTGGACCACGTGTGATGGTCATAGTCAGGTTCCATGTGTGGGATTCTCCCAGTTGTTTTACTTTTGTTCACATGTTTCCTGGTTGTGGCACTTTTTTGGTTGGGCACGTGTTTTTCCCCTTTTCTTTTTAGTTTACCTTCATCATTTACCTTGTACTATTTAGAGGTCGATGCACATTTGTGGTTTATTTATAGCTGTTAGTACCTTTATTTTCTTTTTTACTCTGCATTTCCTCATTGAGTGGGCTACGTGTGTGTGTACAGGTACTTAGGAAAATACCTCCCCAAGTTGTTTAGCCTTCGGTTCTTGTCGCCATCCCCTTGCCTATGGTGGTGGGCTTGGGGTACTTACGGCTCGAGCCCGGGTAGGGTCGGGTCGTGAAAAAGTTGTATCAAAGGTGGTTCATTCCTTAGGACTCTGATCGGACGTCCATAAAATAAAAGGAATTAGTTGGGATTTAGGGCAACATTGTTAACTTGTCTCGAGAGCGGCTCTCAGGCCAAGGAGTCCAGCGATGGTGTAACGGCCGACGTATCTATTCGCTAGGACCCTGATAACCCATTTGTCGACTCGGCATGCTGAGACACTCGTTGCAGGGAAAATTGGTTTGTGCATCACATATGATCGAGTCCTTGATTTTTATACTTGAGTAAGCTCCCCTTTGTTGTTACTGTTATATACACATATTCTCATCTGTCTGCGACACTCCTTGATAATATACAAGATGTTTCCATGAAGACATCCTACCAGGATACCTGCTTTGGTTCATGATGGTGACCCTGTGAGCTATGAGGCCTCATTCCAGGACCCATCATGCAAGTCCCTTCCCCCGAGTGGGCCAGTAGCAGAACCCCCACCTGGTGAGCAGCAGGCAGTTTCAGCAGAGTAGACTGATCTTGAGCGCAGGTTGAGCACGCTCTGTGACTTCTAGTGTCAGATACCACTGAGGTTTACTGTTGAGTTAGACCCTCAGACAATGGAGATTTGGCTTGAGACAGTGGTTTGCCTCTTTAGGCTTGTGCAGACGCCGGTAGATCATATGTTGTCTTCGGCCGCCAACCATTTCCACCGAGCAGCTGGGCGTTGGTGGAGTCTGGTGATTCAGTTTCTATATCATTGTCGCTTTTGTGGAGTGTCTTTCAGTTGTTGTTTCATGAGTAGTTTTCCCCTCCTTCTTACGCTCTATTCAGATTCAAGATCTCCTGCAGTTTCAGCAGGGAGGGATGACGGTGGCCGAGTATGCACCTAGTTTTGCAGACCATGCACGCTTTTACCTAGACATGGTCCATGATGGAAACTTCCGAGCACAGAAGTTTGAGCAGGGTGTTTGCCGAGAGTTTCGTGCTGTCATAGTACCCTTGGGAATTTCCACTTATGTCGGGGTGCTAGAGAAGGAACTTGTGACATAGAGCTTCCTATTGTATTCTGCAGTTGGTGGTGGCAGCAAACACGATGGAGCCGAGACCTCTGCCACAGCTAGCAGGCGTTGGCAATCAGAACCTCGACGCAAGTAGATTTCCGATAACCGGAATCAGGGGTGTGGTCGTACACCACAGCAGCACCGGAGGGCACCGGTGCATCCCAGAGAGATTCGGTGTTATTCTTGCTATGGGTGAGGTAACTTGGCACGGGACTGCCCGACCAGGCATGTAGAGAGATTCAGGCAGGCAGCGGGTGCACCACCACGATGGAGGTAACAAAGTGATCAGAGTAGCGCCCTGAGTGGTGGTGCTTGTGGAGGAGCACGAGGAGCTGGTAGTGGGGGATGGATTTACGAGGCCTTCCGATCACCCCCAGGTGGTCCACGTACGGCTCCAGGAGCTTAAAGTTGGGACCATGGAGTGTCACGAGCTTTGGATGTCTACGATCCTACAGAGCATGAGGTGGAAAAAGGTACGCCCTATGACTCTTCTACTTTTTGAGGTAAAATTGTTAGACTCTATGTGTGAAATATTTTTCTCCCTACTCTTTTTTTGAGGGGTTACCAGGGTGATGCAGGGAATCGGTGTAACCCTGTGTCAGTAGAGTAGAAGGTGGGAAACCTTTATCTTCAGTCGATTGTAGAGGCTCCCTCGCCTATCAAGCATGTAAGAGAGTCTTGGTCGTGGTTCATCGACTGTGAAATCTTGCATAACCAGATATCCTTGTGTGTATCACCATATGGATATTCTGTAGGAGGGAATCAGCAGGCCGTATTCCATGTGCAGGTACTGATTCCAGTCGCAGCGTGCGATGAAGGGGATCGGTCGGGGAGGTGAGGTACCCCCAAGAGCCTTCGGGTTGTTTGAGACCATGCAAAGGGATGACGAGGTTCCCTACAGCCTTGCCCTAACCCCAAGGTCGGGAGTGGCTGCATGATGTCTCCCACGTGACTCACCCGAGAAGAAGTGTGCATGCTCTTATGCATGACATCGGTGAGGGAAGACCTCAGGTGAATAGATTAAATCCTTTGGTCCGTGCGCGGTGGCACAGAACTGTGCATGAGTTCTTTTGGGTACGGAGGAGCCAGGTGTGGGCTTAGTACCCTGATCTGTCCCATGGTTTTGCTTTTTGGGGACAAAAATATTGAAGGATTCAATGTTGTAAGAACCCGGCTTTCATCTATAAATAATTTGGAATATTCTTAGTGTCATTCTAGAGAAGCGCCTTCAGATGGTGTGTGATTCTGAGCCCCGGTGTGGCTGAAATTAAATTTTAAGTGCGTTAAGTATTTGAAAAAAAGAAATAATTACATTTAATTGTTTTATTTACAGTAAAGTAATTTTCTTGTTTTCTCATAGTTGGCACGCCAAAAAATGGGGTAACTCCAAAATGGTGTTTCAGATCAGTGATATGAGGGTACGGATGGGTCTGAAATGTGGTTTTTACCCTAGGAACAACATAAATCATGTCGGCGTGGGACGCTGGGACGCCTCGCCTTTTGTAGGAATATTAAATGGATAAATAAATAAATAAATTTATTTGTTTAATGGTTTAACTCTGGTTTCTCTTAAACAGTGGCTCGGATTGGAAAACAAAGGGCACCATTGAGTTCGGAGTGTGCTGTTTACCCTAGGAGGGGTGTAATTTTCGCGGGCACGTGCCGTCTGTGAAAAATGGCCCCACGGGCGTTTTCGTAATTTAGAGACCTTGGGCGTTGAGTTTTATAAATTTTGAATGAAGTATTGGATTAAAATTCTGAGACCTCCATTGTGCCCGGGAGGTGGTGTTTACCCATGGGGAGAATTAATCTTGACCGCTCCGGAGGTTTTAGAAGTGGGTCTTTTTGGGAGGAAATCATTATTAAACATAAATTCTATTTAAGTTTATTTTTCCTCCCATCTCTATAATTTCTCCTTTTAACCTCTGGAGGATCCTCCTCTCCCTCAAGCCCTCCTCCTCCTCCTCCTCCCTCCCAATCAAGGTGCTTACGGCGACGACGAGGCGTGACGTGCGGTGAAGCTCCGGGCTAAGCCCACGAGGTAGGGGTTTTTTGTTTCGTGTTTTAATTACGAACCTTTCCTTTGAACCAAAATATTATCGTCTAATTGTTGTTTTTTGAAGATAGAAACCCATAATTTTATATTACATGTTCTATGCTCTCCGATGCATGTTTCAGTTTTAAAATCCGAGTCCCGGGGAGCTCCCAAACGTCCGTCGAAGATTGCGGGTTTAAGGGTGTTTCCCGGGGGATTTGGGGTCTCCAGCGAGAGGTGGACAGTGTCGTGGGTCTTCCAGGTGGTGGGGGCCATAGCTTATGAGGTGGTGCGGTGCTGTGGGTGATCTCGGACGGTAGCTGGCTGAGGTAGAGTGGCTGCGGGCGTCGGGGCGGCTGGCTTCAGGGCGAGGCGCATGCTCACGGTCGAGCGGAGGTGGCCGTCTGAGCGTCGGCGGTCGAGCGCGGAGGTGGAGGTCGGTCGCGGGGTCATCGACAGTAGGTGCTGGGGCGCGGAGGCCTCGAGGTAGCACGGAGACGTGCTGTGGAAGGTAGAGGAACTGAGGCGGTGACCTCAGGGCTACAAAAGGAGACAAGGACCCTCCACATGCGGGTCCTGCTAGGCGACGGAGATCGGCCAAAAGGCCGGTTAGTTGAGGAAGTACTGATCCACTTGGGTCTGGTGGTTGAGGCGGGCCACGGTGGGTTGGACCGGACACGCGGTCGGGCCGCGGGCCGGAGGGCTAGACCAGGCAGACAGTCCAGACCGGCCCATTTTGGGCGCCCTAGCGTTCGGGGTCTGTAACTCCTAAACAGGGCGTCCGTTTGACATGTCGTCTGTTGCTGGGGGACCATATCGACAAGGCGGATCTTTTGATGTGAGTTTATGGGTTTTTCGGTTACATTCCCAAGGATGGGTGACCTGAGTGGCTTTAAATTAATAATATTAAAATATTATTAATGTTATGACGGACGTGGCCCGCGAGCCGGACGTCCATTTGACGTCCTGTCAGAGGAACAATGGCCCCGGAGCTAAGACGGTCTTTCCAAGGTTGGTTCGGAGCCCATGCGGTTTACTTTAGTTGCTTGGTGACACGAAACAATTTATACAATTAATTAATTAATTAATTAATTAATTAATTAATTAATTAATTAATTGCTTGTTTCATCGGACCTAACTCCTGCTTGGGATGTCCGATTGACGATGCTGGGGAGGAGTAGTTCCAAGTAGTCAGTCTGGGTTATATGTAATGTTTGTAGCCTATGGGAAATTAAATCCTCTAAGGCCTAAGGGCCTTTTAATACATATGCTTACGAGCATTGTAATGGTTCCACCTCACCCCTTGAAAGGTGGATTATCAAAATAAAAAAAATGAAGGCCTTCGGGCCATTGGAAGATGATGTACGATTGATGCGTTGTCAGTGGCAGCGTGACCCCCATCCTCACATGGAAATTTGGAGATGCATTTCGAAGTGCTCGGGTTGGAGGCAAGGTGCGGGCCCCACAGGGCCCAGATCGCAAGTTTTACGGTGAAACACCACTTTTTCACCCAATATCTGTTAGGGGTGTTTGAGTACTCGTTTCTGAGTGTTTTTCTGAAGGGATTGCAATAGTACAATCTGCCCGCTTAAATTTGGGTCCGAGGTGTGGGCCCCACAAGGCCTTGTTTGCATATAACGATGGAATTTGTAGCTTCTGCATCCAGAGTCCGTTTTAGGCGCTGTCAATGGAATTGTGACCCTGGCATCCAAACAATGTAGTCTGGGGTGGTTTCAGGCGCTGAAGACGAAGTTGAGGCATGGGCCCCACGAGCCGTCTTTTATGCTGTGAGCAACGTACTATGACTTTTTCATCGGACATCCGTTTGGGACGAATGAATAGTTGGTTTGATCTGTTTTTCCGAGAGCATCACGATGGCACAATTCACCCGACCTTATCGGGATCGTGGTGTGGGTCCTACATGGGTTGGCTATGGTGAATAGTACCTTATTCACTGACTGTCCATTTTGGGGAATTAAGGAGTCAATCCCGTGTGATTTTTACCTAGGGATCTCAGTGGTGTGATCCGTTTGTTCAGTTTTGGGATCTTTGTGTGGGCACCACACGAGCTGCCCACACTAAATAGTACCATATTCACTGGTTGACCTTTTCGGGTGAGTGAATAGTCTATCTCGTGAGTTTTTCCACGAGGAAAACAACGGTGTGATCTATTTGGGCATGTGGAGCCTCGTTTGAGATCTTATTAAATGTGGAAGTATGAAAGGGAGTTAGTCAGAGGTTTCATTGGGAGTACCCCGAACCTACGCACGGTAGCGGTGCTAGTGAAACCTTGTGATGGCGGGTGACAAACCTCTATTAGGTAGTTTTATTCTAGATTCGATTGGTTGCATGATACTCACTCCGTGTTCAGTTGGCCAATGTAGAACCATCCAGTAGAGATGACTAGAGTAGTTCTAGGTTTAACCTCCAGCGGGGCTGGGCAGTGTGTTACTTATCGACTTCTTTGGGTTTACCCTCTAGCAGGGCTGGGTAGTGGGTTGCTCATTGACTTCTCAGGGTTTACCCTCTAGTAGAGACTAGGCAGTGGGTCACCCGACGACTCATGAATGTCTACCCTCCAACAGGGCTTGGTAGTGGGTCGCCCATTGTTTTATTCCTGGTCTACCCTCTAGTAGGGCTGGGCATTGGGTCACCTATCATCTTATTCTAGGTGTACCCTCCATCAGGGCTGGGTAGTGGGTCACTCGTCGACTCCTTCTAGGTCTACCCTCCAGAAGGACTGGGCAGTGGGTCGTCTGTCGACTTATTCCTTGTTTACCCTCTAGAAGGTCTAGGCAGTGGGTTTCTTGATGATGTATTAGGGTTTACCCTCCAGTAGGGGTGGGCAGTGGGTCACATGATGATTTATTAAGGTTTACCCTCCAGCAGGGCCGGGCAGCAGGTCACCCGATATCTTATTATGATTTACCCTTTAGTAGGGCTGGGCAGTGGGTAACCCATTGGCTTTTCAGACTCAGTCCTTTCCACTAGGCTAGTCTGTGACTTTTCTCCATGACTACCGGAGCGGGACCCTTGGTTGTACAGGTTATTGTTGTGATGTCTTGAATTTGAGAAGACCACTCGACTGCAGGGTAGTGATGAGGTGTGTTTTTACTTAACCAATAACTATCATGTACGAGGGGTGTTTTCCCCACCGAGATGCTTCCTTGTGACGCGACCTAAAACCATGAGGGCGAGTCAGTGAAGCCCAAAGGGGATAGTGTCGTGATGCGGTGATTTGAGCCACTTGGCTTGTAGTTCGGGGCAGTCGTGCGGGATGTTGGGCATCGATGGTGTTTACTTCGGAGACTGATGGACACTTACTTTCTTGGGATGAGCTATGGGATATAGATCCCTTTACGATCTTCTTTGGGCTTCTTGACTGAGCATATGGATATGTGTATTCCTTGTTCTAGTACCCACTTCTTGGGATTGGTTACTCTCCTTCCAAGAGAGGCGAAGATGCGTGGGGTATGACACGTGCTTTTCGTGTCTAGATTCTCCTGGTTAGAGGGTCCTACTCCCCTGCAATAGGTATCGAAGGCTTGAAGGGAGGTACATCTTCTCACCGTTTCTAGCTCCTTGTTTTAGATTGAGTCTACTTCCTTCCTCTTGTTGGGTTGAGCTGTACTCTTTACTGCACTCTCTGTTGTACTCCTTTTCTATTCCCTGTTCGATCTACTGCTCACTCTTCAGTACCACATTTGTTTCTCCCACGAGCCTTCGGGGTAAACAACTAAGTATTTTTATACTCACCCCTGCTTGGCCTTTTCCCGCACTTGTTGTGCCCTTGCAGACGACGGACAGGTCGATCATGATGTCAGAGGAACTTACGATTTTGGGAGATTGGACCATGTGCGATGGTCGAAGTTTGGTTCTAGGTGTGGGATCCTCCCAAATGTTTTACTTTTGTTCACCTGTTAATGGGTTTTGGCACTTTTCTGGTTGGGCGTGTGTTTTTCCCCTTTTCTTTTCAGTTTACCTTCAACATTTACCTTGTACTATTTAGAGGTCGATGCACTTTTGTGGTTTATTTATAAATGTTAATACCTTACTTATATTTTTTACTTTTCATTTCTACATTGAGTGGGCTGCGTGTGTGTGTATAGGTACTTAGGAAAAGGCCTCCCCATGTTTTTTTGCCTTTGGCGCTTGTCACCAGCCCCGAGCCTATGGAGGCGGGCTTGGGGTAGTTGTGGCTCGATCCCGGGTAGGGTCAGGTCATGACAACTCTTAACCGATCATTATTATAATATTTATTATTTAAACTCATTCAATTATTCTTAGTATATGTTTATATAATAATATAAATATCTTCCATGTATTTATTCATTATTTTTTCTTGTTATAATATACATCTATCTCCTATTTTGTTAAAAGTGAAATGAAGTCATTGATCATGTGTATGGTGGACTACCACCTTGCGAAAAAATACAATTGTTTTTCCATCACCACCTCTTATGGTTGGATATAATGATTAAATTTATATACTTATATTCAATTTATTATTTTATTATAAATAATTTTTTAAAACATCATATATATCCTCTTACCTCTGAATCCATTGGAAAATGATAACCCATCTCGTGCATACATGTGGACCACAACCACGACGATGTGATGTGAAATATATTTCCATTTCATTATGACATGGAAGTTAATAATGATAAATTTAATTAATATTTATGAAATATATTAAATTTAAATTATTATTAAATGGTTATATAATATTTATCTTTCTGTTGTTCCATTTATCCGCAAAATAGAGACAACGTTCAAGTGTACGTATGTCTTACCATCTCCATGAATGGTGTAATTCATTTTCTATCTATGGCATTAATAAATTATATTAATAAAATATATAAGGAATATATAGGATATTTATAGCATTTATAACTTTATGAATATGATGGAAACATGGTCAACATAAAACGATCATAACTACCAAACCAAAACATATATTAAAAATGAAGTAGTTATTACCTGAAATGTGATTATAGTAAATAATTGTTAATAAAAGGGTGATAAATAGTTATAAGTAAATAACATATGGTATTTTATAAATATATAAATATATATATTGATTATAAAATATATTTATAAAAAACCTATATCTATTATACAATATCTGCAAATGTGAATGAAGAAAGTCGAGCCCTCAAGTAAGAGATTATTGTCTCAAATTGCCTCATTTTTTACATTAGATATGTAATGAACCTATATTATATAATGATGGGCATATTTATACAATTGTAAATGTTATATAATGAATTAATTTATTCTCAAGATATTTATTTTCTAATATGTTTTTGTTACTACATAGGGCATATGATAAAAAATTTACCAAATTTGTAAAGGTTTTAGGTTATAATCACATTGTTTATCGAGATTATTTTAATAAAGTTTCCATTAAAGAGATATTATTATCTACCTATAAATAAATTTATTTATTTCGTACTATTATTTATTTTTAATAAAATTTTTAATTTACTTTTCCTCTAATTTTCAACTAAATAGATAAAAATAATGTTATTATGAAAAAAAGACATTATTTCTCCCATTTGTAAAAAATCATTTCTCTTACATATCCTTGTTTTCTAGAAATAGTTTAAAGAATGTTTTTAAAGTTATATAAATATTTATTAAAATCATTTTATACTATTTGATAATTATTGGATTTTTTTATAGAGTTTTCTTATTTCTTTTTGAATGAGGTAATTTAGGATTTTTTACGTAAAATGTAAAAGGAATATTTGTTTAAATGATGATGAAATGAAATGAATTTTCCACAAACATGAAGAATAAAATATTTGAATATTACATTAAAGTTTTTAAAGGTTATTTTAAAATAAAAATTTTCCTTTCATTTTGTGAAATTTATCGATTTTAATGCGGTGATTTCAAAATAGAAACGATAATTCCTCATGAATGTTTTAATGATTTTTTTTAGTATTTATATTCATAGATGAAAAAAACATTGGTGTTTCTTATATTTCTATAAGGATATTATCCTATGGTAAAATCATTATTTTTTCTCTAGATGGTTTATGTTAATTATTATTATTTTTAACTTACATTTTTTAAGCCCACTTATTTCCCCTAGGTTATACTATGATGAAATGTTTATGGAACTTGTTTCTATCACCTAGGTTATGATATGATGAAATGATTTTAAAACACATTTCAATATCATGGTTTATAATATGATGAATGATTTAAGATAATTTTCAACAAAAATATATGAAATATTTTATTGGGGGGACATATATTTCTCTCTAATGATTAGTTAATTACTAATATTCTCTGAGATCAAACGATACAAAAGAGGTTATCTGATGCCCAAAAAAGTTGGGTTCATAAGAGGTGTAAGATCTTCATATTTTACAAGATAAAAATTTGGTAAGATATATTTTCCTAAATTCCTCACCGACATTGATTATAATATAAAATTACAAGAAATTATGTTATGTAATTTTTTAAATAAATTTGATCTCTTAGATAGCTTGTGGAACACGGAATTCTAAGTCTAAATCAATTGTAATATACTATAATGTGATAACGTAAACAATAAATTTGATGGTGTAAATAGTACTAACTAAATTTATGGAAATATCAGTATATATTTATTAAAAATAATGTATGAATCATTTGTTGAAGAAGAATTATTTTTTTAATGTATATTTTTCTAAAATTCGGTTTATTCATGCTCTGAGCACTAAATTTAGAATTAATTTTTATAAATTTTAAAAAATATATATGAAAAAATAAAATGATTTCTTAAATAATTATATCAAAGTTAACCTAGGTTATATATTAGGTATTTTTTTAAATGAATCATTTTTCTAGGAACACTGAAAATTCTGATTTTCATTGGAAACTATATTTTTAATTAAATAAATTTTCAGGATAAAATTCAATTAAAATTCGTTTTAAAGAAACATTAGTTAAATTATATTTAAATTTAAATATTTTATGTATTTTTAGTGGGTTTAATTTTTAATTTTTATATTAAAACTATCTATACTTGTGGGAATTTTTTCTTTGGAAACCCACTTTTTTATTTCAATTATGGGTATAATATCAAATTAGATTCTACCACTTTTGTGAATTGAATTTTAAAAAATTATCTCCCTATTTCGAATCATTATGATTAATATTATATAATATTTTCATCAAAATTTTGGATCATTTGGAATTGAGAATACAGTATAAATTAATTACAGTGATTTAGGTAAAAATGAGTTCACCAGAGGTTAAGCTAAAATCATAAGGGTGAAAATTACCTACCAACTTTTACAACAGCAATTATATGGCCGTATTTAGACCTTAAAACTCTAGACTTCTAGAATTGATAATTTATGAGGAATTTTTTAAGATTAAAAATGGGTGAAATTGATTCTTTTTCAAACATTCTATGTGTTATTTCTCCATTACTTATAGAGGGTCACCATCTATCCTCCTCTATTCAAACATATGAAGCCATATGGATCAAATAATAATTTCTTAAATCACTTCATTAATACCCCAAAAATATCAAATACATATTATTAATTAAAATTCCAACCTATATAGTTCCCCTCTATATTCAAACAATAACATTACTAAACTTTTTTGGAATACCTAAAACATTATAGAAAAATACCCATAGACTATACTAGTATAGTTCTATTGGAAACACAAAAACATAAACAATGGTATAGAAATAAAAAACATTAACTCCCACTATATTTTTCTTGATTAGAACTCTTCTTAGACCCAAAAAAATACATATATTCATAACGTGGGGAAGGAAACATAAAAATGGGTGATCTCAAATTCTCGGTAAGTGTAAAAATGAGATATATATAAGCATAACCATGATCATAATGGTATGAAAACATGATATTGAATATAAATGTTCATAACCAACATATCAATGATCATATACATATATCATGGAAAAAATATTGGGAGTTAATAAGACATGAATAATATATAAATAGAGAACACAATCCTTTAAATCATAACATATTAATAAAACATGGTTTTGTGGTAAATAAATAATAAATATAATATTATTTCTAGAGTATAAAAGTAACTGTTTCGAATATCATATTAGTTGTACATGTTCACTCCCTAGACCATTTTGGTAATAATGGTTAACTCCCATGGCCATCTTAGTATCTTGAGTTCACTCTTCATACTATCTTGGCATTCATTGTTCAATCCCATGTACATTTTAGTATTCAAGGTTCCTTCCCATGGCCATCTTATTTGTTCCCATGAGATATAAATCTTTAACCAATGAATTATAGGGAGATATAAGTCCCACCTATCTCATAGTGAAATCACACATACATGTTCCACAAGATCATAATTAATAATATCATAACCAATTAAATGATATGGAAATTATAAAATGCTACCATATCAAAACCTATTAAAAATATATTTTTTACAATCATTTTATCATAAACATTATCCATTAAACAAACCGAGGTCTCAAAATCATATATCCTTTGAATGAGAAATAGATTTCGTAAACATATAACCCATAAAAGAGAAATGAGTTTCCTAAAGACCATGGAATGAGACATAACTATTCAAAGAATGAATATGAATGGATCCTTTAGAAAATTACATCGAAATTTACAACAAACATCAATGAATTTTTTCTTGTATGAAAAATAATTTTCAAACATCATTTGAAAAAAAATTCATGAGAAAATTTACATTCTTATTTGAAAACCGATATTAAAAACATAAAACCACTTGAAAATAATTTTATTTGAATATAATTTCAAATCTAATTCTGAAAATGTGAAATAATTTTGAATTCCTTTTTCCTTAAATAATTATAAAATAATATTCAATTAATTTTTAAAAAATAATTATAAATACTTTGAAAATATTGAATTAATGCTTGAGAATTTTTTAAAACCCATTTTTCTAAAAATACGTTTGAAAAATATAAATTGATCATGAAAACATTTTGAAAATAATTTATATGAAAATTAATTTCTAAACGTATAAATAAATCGTGAAAATGTATTGAAATCTTTTTTTTCCATGAAATCTTATGAAAGAATATTAAAAACGTTTTGAAAAGTTTGTTTCACATAAAACATTAAGAATAATCTTGAAAACATTTTTCAACATTTTACCTTGAAAATAACTATAAAAAATTATTTAAAATCAATCAGTAAATATAAAAAAATATATCTTCACAACTTGATGGCAGGTAAATCCATACATGTCGTATGAGGTAAAAATAACATTCCTCTTGCACGATAAAAAGGGTAGAAAACATCCTTATTTGGAAAGAGATAACAATATTATTTTGAAAAAAATGTAAAAGATAAAAGTGCAAAAAATTTATTTTAATTACTATAGGAGAACAATATAATATTCTTGAAACCCATTTTAGAAATCACGGTTTTGATGGAACACAGATTTCCGACCAAAGAGAGGGTAAGGTGTATAATTTTTTTAAAAAAATTATTAACTATATTAGGCACCAAATAGTACACTTATGGTTACAATAAATGAATATATCATGAAATAATATAGGATATGAAAATCACTGAGTGTTCTAGAGATATAGATTATATGATTTAATCAATGGAATCATAAACACTGACAATCATGAAAAGCGATGATACTGTTTCAGTAATCTATTATGACATGGTAAATTGGGATAATACTCTCCATGTAAGAAAATTAAATTATTTTAACCTTAAAACATCATCAAAATAATTTTATTCATGATATAACATGTAAAATAGATGTATATACACCTTCAAAATAAGTTAGGTGCATAACAAAACATTAGGCTCAAAGAAGGTGAATTGAGATGAAACTCTCTTACCGATTAGGTAAATTTGGAACAATAAACCCCCATATAAGGATTTAATAATATGGATATGTTAGTAGATATAAATTTAAATATTATAGACATTTAATAAATTCATTTTTGGTAAATACCCCACCCAAAATATTTTAGTGGTGAATAAGGAATTTATCTTACCGAATTATAAGTGAGATGAATTTTCCATTACTTTATGTCATGACACTTTCTTATTCATTAAAACCTCCTATATAATAAATATATTATTATTATAAATCTAAAAAATACTCATTATTAATCTTACTTCTTATATGGTTTGATCGTGACTTTATATTTCCCTCTAGTACATATTTCATTATCAAGGTTTCACTTCGAGTAATATCTGGTTTATTCTTTGTATGTGTCTTAATTTTTTATATCTTTAGTCCTTAAACATATATCATGATTATGAAATATAAAAAATCATATAAATATAATTTATATATAGTATATTTGTATTATAATAATCTATAAAATATAGACCTACAAAATAGATTACACCGTTCATGGAGAGGGTAAGCCGTATGTTGGAATGAACGATGTTTCCATTTTTATTATTGTTTTGAAAGAATAAATGAAAATGGAATACATGTATATATGTATATAATATAATTAATGTTGAGTATTAATATAATATATATATAATAATTTCACTAAAACCATCCTTCATACAATCCATGTAGCATGTAAAAGAGTCACAACGCTATGAGGGGGTAGTAGTTCACACTTCTTGAAACAAAATTATCGTATTTACAAAAAATGGTATGTAAAAAGATATATATTGAAAAGGGAATAAATAATCAAAAATAAATAATAAATATAACATATGACATATATAAATATATTTTCCATCATAATTTCTACCAGGAGGGGTGGTAAAGGAAAAAATGAACAATCATCTTTTAGTGAGGAGGTAGCTCACCGTACACGTAAAAAATATGTTCATTACCCATTATATGGAGGTGTGTGTAAGTTTAGATATAAACCATATCATAAAATAGTCCTATTATTTTTAGTATAATGGTTATTTATACAATCCTGGAATAAATAAAGTGGAGGGGTTGAAAAATTAAATAAATGAATGGACATTCAGAGAAAATGTTACATTTTAATCAGGTAAGATCTTTTGGTTTTTGACACAATGATTATTTATATTTCATTATACCCAATTTAAAGATTATATAAATACAGGTGTGGATTTTGGAGATTATTTTAGAATATTATATTCCATAAAATGGGATTAAGAGGTGTGAGGATGTGGGAGGAGATGAGTCCTTTCTATATTGGATGAGTGGCCCTCTTATAAATATTTGAAGAGATAATTCCACCAACATTTTCTATGTTGAAAGTGGATCCAATAATTGACAAAATAATATAATAGGGATTATATGGTCAAAATATGTCCATACGATGGATCATGGACAACTATCTTGGTCATTTTGAACCTTAAATATAAGGTTTTGTCCTCAGTTATGCTTAATTTTATCTTAAAAGATATAATGAAATTTAAATAATTTCACTAATATTTTAGGTCAAAAAATAATGTGACCTAGTTATACAGTATAAATTATTATTATTTAAAATATGGAATCAGTTTTTCGAAAATCAAATCACATGTCTTATAAATTAATTTTAATTTAATCCCATGGACGCGATGATACTGTGAGTTTTTAAATTAAAAATCATCTATCATTTTCTTGATTTTATATAAAATTAAAATTTGATATTTTTTTCAAATGACCTAAATTTGATTAATTGATAAAAATATTATATAAATATACTTTTAAACAAATTTAAAATATTATTTAAACCTTTAAATATGTCATGTTAAAAATAAGTTTTGAATTAAAATTCAGTATTTCTTTCTATTAATTATACAATTATACTTCACAAAAAATACCAAAAATTTAGCCTCAACTAATTAATATGTTATAGTTTCTTAGATGATGTTTCTTTGGACATATTAATTCTTTAAAATTTCCAAAAATTTGATTTAAAATGGGTTTTCCATTAAAAGGCGTTAAATATGCCTTAACAAGAATATAGTTTTTGAAGCATAAAATTAAGTTTGTTCTTATATTATATCTATAATATGTATTTAACAGATTTAAAAAATATTTTATTGAGTATATAAGATATATATTAAATTAATATAACTACCTAATTAATTTAATTTTTTTCGGTAAAGCTTCTATGAGACAACGTTAAAATAATCGTCAATATTAAATTGGTTTTCATTTATAAATAATTAGTATCCTATGAATTCATATATTATGTTTTGAAACTATATATTTTCATAAATGTATAAATATCATTAATAACCTATAATTTATGGTCTATGTTTTTTATTATTATATAATGTAATAATATTTTAATAATATATTATTGTACAGTAATCCTATGTCATGTGTGTTACACAAGCCATCGAGGAATGTTATTTTTGTAAGTTAGACATGATAACCTCAATGTTCCATGTAGGGAGAGATAAAATTTATGCTGTAGGAAGTGCACAATTAACTTGTGATTCATATAACATAATACCAACATAGTGATTCACAACCAAATTAAATATTTTCAATGATTCATGAAATTAAAAATATCAAAAGGATAAAATTAAGTAAGAAAAAATAATTCAAAAAATATAAATGTTTTAAATTCTACCCCTCTTAAAATGTATTTGTCCTTCAACATTCATATGGTTTATCAAAAGTTTAATACATGATATTTCCTTCCTTAGAAACCCACACAGTAAAAATGAATACTAAAACTTCTTTTAAAAACAAAAAAGCGTGAACAGTAATGGTAACCTAAAGTAACTCATAAGTAGCTTTACACATAATAGAACATATGTGGGAAGCGATAAAATGGACATGGAAGAGAAATATAACCATCATATTTTGATGGAGTGTGATAAAGAATAAGGTTTTTAGAATGTTAACAATCACAAAGACCTAAATCTATAATGATCTAAGCGACTTTATGATTCCTCAAAAACAATGTTACTAGGGAACAAATTTTAGTTTCAGGATCCTTTTTACTAATGTTAATGAATTTTCATGAAACGATATGGTTTCATGATTTTAGGACAAGGTCATATTTGTTTTTCAATTATCCACTTAACTTCTTTCACTAAAAATTAAGGATACCTTTTCATTCCTGAAGTACTAATAGATCATGAGGTCCATGACATGCCATCCCATTTTTAATCAGTTATCATCAATATTTAATAGTTTGAACTGGTGGTCTAATATGCATAAATCCTCATAAAATGAAATAAAAATTTAATTGTAATGACTTCATATAATAGTTAACTTAAATTTTACATAAATATTAAACCTTAAAAACTATCCTAAAGATGAAAATTAAAATATTTTGAATGAATTTCATGAAATTGGAAATAAAATTTATCGCACATATATCACAAATTACCGCTTGGTTGTCATATTCCAAACATGTCAGTACCGGCATCGAATATTCCCTCGAAACATTGTAAAAACATGAATCTCAAAAAATACTTTTAGAAAACATGAATGCTTCCTTATTCCAATAATTACTCGATGTGTTATTTAACTAAAAGATGTTGTAAAATTAATCTGGGATGAAATATAACACTTTTTCAATAATCAATTGTAGGGTAATCCATATCATTCAATTTACTTATACATATACCTCATATCTATATCCAAATATAATTATCACAATTTTAGGTATTAGTTAAAGGAATCCATCCCCTAATGAAAATATCAACTTTCAATGAAGTCAAATTTCTTGGTATTCTTTACCATTAAACAGTTCCTTTCCATTACTTAATTGAAAATTAAACTAAAAATACTTATATATTTTGTGATTCAAATATCAAAATCTTTTAATTCAAAAACCTAAATAATTTATTAATCCATAATTATTCTAAAACCATTACTAAGGCTTCATCAACTTAGTATTTAATACCTCTTTCCGAGAATATAAAATATAAATATTTCTTTAGTCTCCTCAACATAAATTTAAAAATTATTATTCTGTTTAACGTTAAAATTATTCGAAGAATATCACATACCATTCACAGGTCATTTTTTGTCTCATTATCATCAAAAGTATAACCAATAATCATACCACCTTACTGGTATTTTCATGATATTTCCACTTGGTAAATATGTTCGAATAATTCTCATACCTTCCATATCTACAATAATAAATGTTAACCAAGTTATTTCTAGTTCTCTGAATTGACTAAAACAAAAAAATCATATTGTTCTAGACATTTATCATGTTATGATTCCATACAATCATGAGAAATTACTTATAGGGTACCAAAATCATGGATCCTACTTTTATAATCTTTTACACCTTAGGAATATCCTATGTAACTCATATAAATCATATATTAACATAAATTATGATGGTTGATGATTTTTTTAATTTCTGATGCATATCCCCTGGGAGGATCAAACCAGGTGTGCAACAAAGACCATTTTTGTTTATCATATTACTCTAATTAGGGCCCTGAAACATCTTGTTGGAGTTTTTACCCCTAGGTATATCAATTCTAAAGGAAAATACCCTTTTAGTATCTATACATGTATATATTTCTAGGGATCCACTCACTCCGTATTTTAAAAAAGATATAGGACATTTCCAAATCATTAAATCATACTTATACTTATCCTCAAATACATCACTAGACACATCATTAGAAATATACATATAGATCTCACTAATGTGTTCTCATACTAGTTTACAATGGTTATCTAAACATTTGCATCGATACCATGTATTGAGACCTTCACTTTTCATACATTATCATTACATAACATTTTTCGAATAATTAAAACATTATAAAAACATATGACCAAATATTGAACTAGTCTAGTACCTTTGGTAACATGGAAAAATAAACACCGGTACAAAAATGTAAAACATTATATCCCACTAGGTTCATCTTGACTAGAACCATTTTTAAAGAATAAATAATAATAATATATTCATATATTTGGGAAGGAAACATAAAAAGGTGTGAGATCAATGGTTTAATAAGGGAAAAAGGGAGATATTTAAGCATAATCATGAGCATAAGGTTATGGGAACATTATCCTGAAAATAAAAGATCATAATAAGAATTTGAAAGACCATATATATGAATCATGGTATAAATCATTGATGTTCATAGGAAATGAATCATAAGAAAATAATAATGATAATCTATGAAATAATAACATATTAATAACACATAGAATTGTGGAAAACAAATAAGAATATAATATGATTTCGACATTTGAAAAGGCATTGCATCCACGACTATCTTAGTAGTATGGGCTTACTCCCCATACCATCTTTGTAGTCATTGATCACTCCCTTGGCCATCTAAGTAGCATGAATTCAATACTAATACCATCCTAGTAGTCATGGTTCACTCCCATGGACATCTTTGTAGTAAAGGTTACCTCCCAAGACCATATATTCCTATCTAATGACATATAAATCTCTAACTATTACATTATAATGAGATATTGGTACCACCCATCTCATAGTGAAATCAAACATACATGGACCACAAGGTCATAAATAATCATATCATAACACATGAAATATGATGGGTATTATAAAAATGTAATAATATAATAACTAATGGAAAAAATAATGGTTTTATAATCATTCATTATAAACATAACCCTTGAAAATAAGAAAATTTTAGAAGCATATATCCCATGAATGAGTAACAAATTTAATAAAAAAATTACCCATGAAAAAGAAACTATTTTCAAAAAAACCATGACATTAAATGTAACTATTATGAGAAAAAATAGGAATGAAACCATTAGATAATTAACTAGAAATACATGAGTAATATCAACATATATAAGCATTTATGGAAAATAATTTTGAAATATCTTTTGAAAACCATTTTTTTAATGAAAAATTCCTTTCTTCTTTGAAATATATTTTTTAATAAATAAATATAATTGAAAATAATTTTCATAGAAAATACATTGAAAGCTTATAATAAAGACATCAAATCATTTTGAAAAACAATTTACATAAAAACATATAAAATATTACATATTTTTTTAAAACCTTTTTTCCTTGAAATCTTATAATATATCCTTCTAATCCTTTTAAACACATTCTTCATTGAAAAAATATGAAACCATTAAAAAGTGAAAGAATATTTTTTGAAACCCATTTCATTGAAAATTATTTTGAAACATATAAAGGAATATTAGAAAATTTTTTGATACCATTTTTTTAAAATAACTTTTACAAATTATAATGAAATGTTTTAAATTTTTCTAAAAAACATTTTACTTGAAAACATATGAAATAATCTTGATAACATTATAAAAAACCCCTTTTTCTATAAATCAATAAAAAATATTGGGAATAATTTTTTATAAAAGAATTTTTAAATATATTTTCAAAAAATCCACAATTAAATAAAAGAATTTCATGTAATTTATTTTAGGTGAATTTTTAAATGTCGTACTATTTAAAAATAACATTCCGTATGCATGGTAAAAAGAGTATAAAATTTACATGTTCACAAAGATACAAATATATTCCTTTAAAAATAGTAAAAAAATGTTGAAAAATTTCATTTAATTATTATAGTATAAAAATAAAATATTCATGGAGAACCTTTTTAAAAAAACTAGGTTTTGATGAAAAATAGATTTCTGAATGAAGGGAGGTTAGAATATGTCATTTATAAAACTGTCTTAAAAATTTTATGTTCCCTAGAGTAGAATACTGTTACCAATATATAAATATATAATTAAATAAATTATACGATAAAAATTCATGAGAGTTCTAGAGATATAGATAATAATAATTCCCCAAAAAAGCATAAAAAACAAGAATCCAAAAATGAGATGATCTAATTTTAGTAATGTATTATAAATTGGTAACATTGGATCACGTTATACCTGATACATGAAGATTAATATATCATGAAAATAATTATATACATGTTAACCCATGTAAAATGGAATTATATAAATGTCCAAAATAACTTAGGCGCATAACTAAACCTGAGTTTCAATAAAGGTGAATTGTGACAAAACTATCTTATTAATTTGGAAAATTTTGAAACATAAAACCCTTGAAATATAGTTAATAAAATATATATGTAAATAACCAAAAATTTAATTATATGATACATATAATACATTCACTGATAGTACATATACCACACACAAAAACTGAGTGGTGAATAAGGTATTCATCTCAAAGAAATATAAGTGAGATGGAATTTCCCTTACATTGTGTCTTTACTCTCATTGTACTCATTACAAACTCCTATATAATAAATATACGTTTATTTTAAATCTGTCATATAAAAGTGAGTTGTTAATAAGGCATGCATCTCAATGCTATTTTCATTTTTATTATCAGATTGAATGAAATAATGATAATGAATTATATGTCTATATTTATATAAAATAATTAAATTATAATTATAATTATATATATATATATAACATAGGTTCACTAAACAAATCCTTAATACAATCCATGTTGTTTGTGAATGAATCACATCATTATGAGGGGGCGATAGTCCACACTTCCTCAAATGAAATTACTGTATTTACAACAAAAAAATGTAAAAAGTTATGTCTTACAAATGAAATACATAATATTAATGAAATAATAAATATAATATAGTACATATATAAATTTATTTTCCCTCATAATTTCTTCAATGTGATGTGGTAAAGAAAAAATGAACAATCATCATTCAGTGATATGGTAGTTTTCCATCCACGTAAACAATATGTTCATTACATATTAGATGGATGAGTATGTATGTGTAGTTAAAAATAATAGAATAAAAACATAATCGTATATTTATTATAAATTTTTTTGATACAATCATGGAATAAAGGGAGTGGAGGGGAGGAGATAGAAAATAATAGAAAGGATTTTGAAAGAAGATGTTACATCATAATCGAGTAATTTATTTCGGTTTGTGCCAGAATGATTTCATGAATTTTTTTTATTACAATAGTGAGGCTTCTATGAGGAATTGATGGATTTTGGGATCTTATTTGAGAAAAGTTTTGGTGATCCAAGAGTCTTTAAAGGTGTTAAAAAGTGGGAAGAGAGGATACCTTTTTATATTGGAGGAGGAGTGGAACTCTTTTAAATATTTTAAGGGAGAATTCCACCCACATTCTTCATGTTGAATCTATATCCCATATAAGAAAAAAGTATATTCAATGGAGTATAGGGCCAAAATATAGAAATAAAATGAATCTTGGAAAATCTTAAGGACGTTTGGAGTCATAAATATAATCATTGGTCCTTAGTTAAGCTTAATTTTTCATTAAGGGATGCAATTAATTTTAATTATATTCACTAATAATTTTGGTCAAAAAATAAGTTGACCAAATTTTACATTATATGTTATTTTGATTTCAAATATGGAGCCCATTTTTCCAAACTCCAATCACATAAGTGGAAAAAATTAATTTAAATTTAAACTCAATGATGGGACGATATTGTGAGATTTTTAAATTAAAAATTATCAAAAGTTTGGTATGTTTTTATATTGAATTTCAATGTGAATTTATTTCCAATGACCTATATTTGATTAATGGTTAAAAATATTATTTAATTATAATTTAAAAAAATAAAATAACACTATAAATAAATTAGATGAAAAATATGTTTTGAAAAGAAATTCAGTATTTTGACTATTCAATAAAAAACGAAACTTCCCATAAAATTATCTAAAATTTACCAAAACATAATTATTATCATATAATTTAAAATATGAAGTTTATTTTGACATATTAAATCTATAAAATATCCAACAAATAGTATTCAAAATGGGTTATCCATTAAAATCTAATAAAAATTCCTTAACAAAAATATTGGTTTTTAAGTATAAAATTGTGGTTGTTCTTATATTATGTATATAAAATCTATTGAATGGATATCAAAACTTTTTGATTAAATATATTACATATATATTAATTTTATATCACCTGTGAATTAATTTAATTTATTAGGGTAAAACATCACTCATTACATATTAATATCTTCCTTCATATTCAATTGATTTTAATTTTTAATCAATTGGCATCATAATAATTCATATTATATTTTAAAAACCATATATTTCTGTTAATTAATGAATAAAATTCATAAAAAATAATTTAAAATCATGTTTATATATTATTATATTAAATAATAATAATTGAATAATACATTATAGTTTGGTAAACCTATATCATGACTGTCATGAAAGACATCAAGGAAAATCATTATTGTATTTAATATAAGCTAACCATAGGTTTTCCTATAGGGAAATATAAAACTTATGTTTTTTGTACTGAAAGATTAACAAAGTGTTTCATATAATGTAAACCAAACATAGTGATTTAATATAAAATAAACCATTTTTAGTGTTGCATAAAATGGAAATTACCAAAAGAATTAAATTAATTATAAATATAATAATTTACAAAATTTCATGGTGTTATAACATAAGAACACTTTTTGTGAAAAGAAAATGAATTCTTCTGGATAATATCTTACATTCTAAAGGGATCATTTCTATTTTGTGTCTTCTTAAAACTCCATTAAGTGTTATTAAACCAAGTTTATATAATAACATATGCATATATTACAAACATTTAGATTATTATATCAACTTTATAAACTATATCATTCTTATATTATATCAAATGGAAAACTAAACTGTTGATCATGTGTAAGACATTCACCCTCCTCATAAATCAATGTAATTTGTTTTCCATAACCACAATTTAGGGATTTATATAGATATATATATAAGAAAAATCTATATTATATTTATGATAATATTTTTATTTTTAAATATTAATATCAAATATATAATCTTACACTCCATTCCTTTTAAAATATGATATTGTCACTCATGAGTACATCGGACTACCGACTCGTGAATCAATCTGATTTGTTTTTCACATAAGAATTACATGAAAGGTAATAATTATAAAATTATTCAATATATGTTATATAATTGAAATTATATTTACATTTTAAAAAGAATATATCAACCACTTTTTTCCCATTTCATTGATTAAGTAAATGGTAGCATCACTTGTGCGTACGTACGACCTACCATCTCCATGATGCGATGTGATCCATTCTCCATGTTCAAATTCCTATAATGATTTTTGAAATGTATCTAAGGAAAAAATTTTATTTATAACATTAATATCTTTATAGATATGATTTTACTATATAATATGTTAGATAACTAGAACTCTCATAGGAAAACAGGAATGAGAAAATAAGGATATTAACACCTACAATAGTTAAAATAATGAAAAATTATTAAAAATTTGGTCATAAAATGTTATAAGGGTATATTATATATTATACATACTAATATGGTTATTTTATATATTAAAAATATTTTTAAAACCCTTATATAATATTTTAAATAAATATCAACCAAAAGAAAGCCCTAGGTAATTGAATTTGTCTCAAATTCTCTTCATGGAGACATATTGTAATGTTATGCACATAATATCTTTTATATGGTTATATAATGAACATTTTCATGTAATATCATGAATAATTAATAATTCATTTTAGTTTAAGTTCTAATTTTAATTATCTAATATGAGGGGATTTTACATGTTATTTAACAAGTGCTAAATAATTTCATAAATAAATTTCTTTTCATTGGGTTATATTACATCTTAATTATCTATGACACTCTATTATTATGTCTATAATTAATTTTCAGTATATTATGTTTTATTTTAATTTTTTATGGATTTATATTGGACCAACAAACTTTATTCATTAATTAATTACCACTTCAACATTATTATATTTCTAAGGGTTTAATTCATAATATCTTTTTATTTGAGATTGATTATAAGTGACTTTTCATTAATTAAAATTATTTGATAATTGTATAATAAAATCTATTAATTTTGGTATCCATTATTTATTCATTATGTTTCCATTTAATATAAACATATTACACATATTTTTTACTTAAATTTATAGAGATATTGTTTTAAAAAATATGAAATCATTTTATTCTTCAATCAAAAATCATTTTTTTTCCAAAATGATGTTTTTAAAAAAATGATTTTTTAACACTTCCAAATGATTTATTAATGGATTTTTTAACCATGTTGTAATTTTTAGAAAATATTTGAATGGAATATTCATGTATTATTCTAAACAATTCGAATTTGGAATTTACAAAAAAATGAAATGATTATTTGTTTTAATGAGTATGAAATAGAAATAATATTATATTGTAATAATCATTTAATATTTTAATGATTGTTTTAAATGTATTTGAATTTTTTAGAAAATGGTTTGGGAGATTTTACTCGAAGGTAATTTACAATGTGAAATTATTATTTTCCTAAGTAACATTTTAATGATTTTTATGGTATTTTTATTCTTTAATGATATCAATAATTTATTATATTTATGATCCAATTGGGATATGTTGTGTTGTTGCAGAAATTATTATTTCTCTATAGAGTTTATAATTAGTTTGACTAGGTAATATATTGATATTCTATTTATTGATTATTATTTTTATTATATTTCCCTAGAAAATATTCACATTCATGTTATCATTGGACATTACATTTCACCTAAATATTTATATTATTTATCATTAATATATTGATTAGATAAAAAATATATCATTTCTAGAAATGGTATATTATATCTAAAGTTATATGATTGACGATGGAAATTATTGTCAATTTTTATTCAATAATCGATACATAAATTTATTGATAATGAATATCATTATTGAATTAAACCAAATATTTGATATATGACGAATGATTTATATATATATATATGGATGGATATAATTTATATATATCGCATCGATGCATCGATGGTATCATGAGATGAATCAGTTGTCCAACTTTACTTAAATTGGTTTATTTTTTGTACAAAACCATCTATTTTAAACTTTCTTGCAAAATGTTTTTATAGTAGAGGTATCATGAATTATGATATCATGATGTATAAAAAATAAAAATTTCATTTTGTAAGAAGTATTTTGTTTTTATCCATGATATTTTTACAATGATATTGTATTTGGATGCATTTAATTTTAGGTTTATTGGTTAAATGTATTGTGTGTTCATATATTTACCTTTCCCAATTGGATATGTCTTATATAATTATCTAATCAGGGTAATTAAAATATTTAATTTCAATGGGTTCTCAATTATTTATTATTTCATACTAATTATATCATATCTAATCTTGATATTAATATTACTTAAATAGACTGTTTGTTAATTTATTTACCTTTCAATATTAATTATGCATTATCTATTCATGATAGTAAACTTATAGTTTTAATGGAATGTGTGTTAAATATTTAAATTTCCTTGTTGATTATGCTTGTTGATTCATCATAACTTCTCCTATACTTAACTATTACTAATAATTTGAGTCCACCCATAGTTTGTTTACCTCTACCATGAATCTAGGATGTTTACTAGGAAAGATATGTAATGATATTCTAAAAGTAATAATGACTTTCTCAATAAAATTACATTATAATTCGTCTATTAAACTATAATATAAGAATCATGTATATATTTTGTTCATCATGAATACTAAACTATTCACTCCTTTTGGATGTTTTCGATTTTATCTTATGGAAATATAATACGGTAGACATCGGGCATGGATTACAAGAGTTTGAATCGTTATAGTTAGTATCAAGGAAATTTTGTTGAAACCCTAGGAAATCGATTTAGTAAAACATAGATTAGGGAAAATAACCCTATGAGAGAAATTTAGGAAATGTATATAAGAACATCCTAATGTTATTGAATGATAGATATTATGTATTTTTTCTATGAAATTCGTCATTTCATGGATACTGAATGTTGGAATGTTTTGAGAATAGATGAACATAGGGGTAAAAACTCTGATAAAGCAGTTTCAAGCCTGAGTTGAGTGTTTATAGATACACAATAATATTCTTTACTGATCACCTAATTTGAAACTTTATGGGGTTATAATTTAGTTAATTCATGTTTTCTTTACAATCCATTAAGAAAAATTTGGATAGAAATTGACAATGAATAATTTTGGTTAAACATAAGATGTATTAGATAAAAACTATTAAGCCAGAGTTTTGACATATTATAAAGATATTATGTAATTTTTTTCCAAAAGGTTTCTAGAAATGAAGGAATAACCAAGAGACGAGGTAGATGTTTAATTAATACTTGTTTATATTTCCTAGTTTATAAAGACACTAATCATATATGTTCCTAGTGTGGTTTATTTTATTAATGAATATTATTATATTTAGAAGTAGTTTTTATAGATGGAAATTATGGGATGTTAGAATAGGTATCATTGAAAAGGATTTGTTATCCTTCAGACTCTACAATAATAAAACCATACCCAAAACCCTAAATATAAGTCTATGTGTAGGATGAAATCAGAATTTCATAATGATAATAAAAAATAACCTATGATAAAAAATAAAGTGTGTATAATTGAAATTTTATGTGTAATTTACCTTGATTATGTGTTTTTACCCTTATGATTAGTGTTTGTCAAACTATTATTCAAGGTTTACTCAATGGAAGGAACGTGAAGGAACCACATTAATGATAAATGTGTTGAAAAAAAAACAATTTTCCTCCTGAGAAACCAAATGTTAAGAAAGATGGATTCAAATATTTTGTTTCTATGATAACAAAACATTATCAAGATATATATCATCACGTAATTTCAAATGTAAAATGTGGGAACAACATTTTTTTGAGTCCTTCATGAGGAATTGTCTTCCTTCCTTCATTATGTCTTTCAATCAACTATTGGACATACAATGGATCAGTACCACTAAAAAGATATTTTCAGTATTCAAAAGTTAAGAACATGATAAATTCATATTTTAAGTCTATTTTTTGTAGGTGAAGTAGATAAATAGTTGAAACATACCAAGAATACAAGGCAACAAGATGAAATTGAATCTATGTAATTAGTTGAGTTTATCAACTTATTTTTAAAAAATTAATTTTCTTGTATTCCTAAAACAAAGTATAAGGACCTAATCGAAAAACATTACATAATCTTGAATTAAATGAATAATTCACATTGAGGGTATTTTCAAGTTTAGAGTATTGGAGAATTATGTCAAAACTATTTCATTACATCCCAAAAGTTATAAAGTAGACACTTTTACTCAGTGCTTATATTTTTCACAAAATAAAAATTCGTGAAAAAAAGTGTCATGTATAGTTCCATGTTTTAGAGAGCATGAATTTTCCATGATCCCATCCTTGACCCTATTCCACTTTATGTCCTGTGAAAAACATTTTAAAAACATGGGATGAGCATAAAAACTCAGTAAGGGATACACAAGGAGGGAAACCTGTTTGTTTTTAAAAAAAATAAACAATGAATAATTTATCATAAGTAATAATTTTCACTTTTACGAAGTAGTAAATACTATTTACTTAATAAAAGATCATTTATTACCCTTTTGTAACCAAAATTTTACCATAAACCCATTATAAATAAAAGATAACAAATAATGGTAACTTGGGACAGACACATACTTAAATGGAATAACCATATGGTCATATTCCACACATATCACTAAATGGAATAGCCATACGGCCGAGTTCCATACCTAATGCATGGGAGGTTATAATTTAACCACCAATACTGGTTTATTATGGCACCACTCATCATTTGGTTTATCACATACCCACCCATCAAATGTCCAAGTACCATTATAAAATCATATCACATACAACAAATATAATGGTAAGAAAAAATTTCCACATTTCAATCACAATATTTCACTTAAAAATATTTACATTAAAAATCCATTATCAAATCCATTTTAAATACTAAAATACATAAAAGATTATATGGTATTTATTTTCATTTTAAAAACATTACGTCTTGTTAAAGAAGCCAAAGAGTCAATAATACCCGCCACGGCAGAAATGTCATTTTCACCGCTTACATTAAAAGAAACATTCTTTTTAGATGTTTATAAAAATGATTCATATAAAAATATTCAATTTTAATGAAATGAAATGTAAAATGTGATTATACAGCGTATATAATATTTTAATGTATTAAAACAAAATAGGCCTCAATGTAATGAGATTGAGACGAAGTCCCTTACCTCGTGTCCGACTTGACCCATTCATTTTTTAATCTCCTGAATAATAAAATAATGTTAACTTATACCTTTTTAGGAACCTTTTTAATGTTTTTATATCTTTTATATAACATATTACCGTGTTATAAATATTATGAAGTCATTTAAGTTATTAAGGGTCATTTTTCCGATATTTGGTACTTGAGTCAAAAATGAACTTCTTATATTTTCATGTTATTAATGTGGTCAAAAGTACATTATATTCAGAATTATATTCATGATTTAGATATCATATTTATAATATATATCCACTATATACATGTATTTATTATAGTGCATAACATTTGGAGGTATGAAATGAAATGCACCATTCATGAAGACGGTAATTCGTACGTACGCATGAACACTACTTTCATTTCTATTTATTATTTTAATAGAATTTAAACATAATGATACACATGCATATTATAATTTCAGTATATTATCATATATAATATCATTAACTCAATTCTTTATACGTCCCACATAACACATTAATGAGTAATATCACTTTGAGGGCCTATAGTCCGCACTTCTAAAATGAGATTATCGTATTTAACCACTATGGAAACGATAACAGTATTATATAAATCATAAATAAATAAGTATAGAAAAAATATTAATATTATATATATCACATATAAATACAGTTCTGTCATAATGTCCACCATGAGAAGCTGGTAGAGATATTTCAACAACCATCGTTTCGTGAGGTAGTAGTTTGTCGTCCACAGAAATAGTATATTATTTATCCATTAGATGGAGGTGTGTGTAAGTGTAGTTAGAATACTTCAAATAACAACAACCTAGTAAATTTATTGTACTAGTTTCTAATAAAATAAAGGAATAAAAGGAGTTTATGGGGATTAAGGGTTAAAATAAATCAGAGTAAAACCAAAAAATTTAAGAGAAACGATTTCCTTTAATTCGGGTTACTCCCTTTGGTTTGAACCAAAATGACTTCTTGAAGTTCCTTATAACTAAGTCAAGGCATCTAGGTGGAATAGATAAACCTTGATAGATTATTTGGGTAGGGTTTGGACGATCCAAGGGGCTTAGGACGTGTGAGGAATGTGTTAGATGTGAGATAATTTTATAAGGGGGAGGAGGGGCTCTTTAGGAAAGTGTGAAAATATATTTTTATTATATAATGATTTTAGGTTTTTAAATGACCAAAACATATTAAAGTCTAATATAGGATGACTCATAGTCGAAATAAAATCATCCAATAAGCATTGGACTGGGTTTGGATATTATTTTAATCGTTATAATCTTATTTATTTAAATCATTTATTAATGAGGTAAACACTACATCATTATTGTATCATAAATAATTTAATTTATTTATATCTAAAAATTATAAAAAAAGTACATGATTTATTAAATAGTTTTTTAAAAAATAATATTTATATTCTAAAATATAGCTTATATAACCCTATGTAAAAATTAATTTACTAAAAGATATTTGTTTATGTCATTTTTGTCTTTTCTTTAAGTTATTAAAAATCAAGTGTCATTATCACTCTTAAGTGGCTCCATGGGTTCCAAAAAATCGACCCAAGGATTCCCATGGTCGGCCATGACTCATCCAATAAGTTTTGGACCACTTTTAAGGTAATTTTTAGTTATTATGATATTCTTTTTACCTTGAAATACCCAATTTAACTTTAACCGCGATAAATAAAAGTCAAAAGTTACTATTCAAAAAAATATTTTCATCTAATTGAACCACATTTAACATTATAATAACAACCATGTATATTTTATTTTATAAATTTAATTCATATATGTGTTGAAATTTCAAATAAATCAAAAATCCAGCTTTTAAACTACTACTCAGTGTTTTCACTATTCATAAAAAAATGATGTTTTACAGAAAAATACAAACAATTCTACCTATGATATCTTTGATATTCCAAATTCAAAAATGACGTCTATTTTACCAAATTAACATCATTTATGTTGGATTAATTAATTTAAAATTAATTCCCATTGTAAAAAAAGGCATGTATTTAAGAAATATTAACTATCAAAACATTGACACTTGTTTATGTCCAATTTCAATTTGAAATTAATTCCAATGACCAACATCGGATTAAATGGTAAAAATATAATCCAATTACACTTTAAAACCAATCAAAAAGATAAATTAACAATATAAATTAACTATATTAAAAGGCAGTTTTGAATTAAGATACATTATTTTAAATTATTCATTAAAAATGAATTTTATTAGAAAAATACCAAAAAATTACACAAAGTAAAATTTTATATCCCGATAATAAAGAAGAATTTTATTTGGATAACTAGAAAATATAAATGTGACCAAATCTATATTTAAATAGGGTTCTCCATCAAAAGGCGGTAAATCAACCTTTTAAACAAAATTATGTTTACAATTTGATTCATTCACATTTTAAGCCTCAAACTTTTATTGGATAAAAGTAAAAACATTTAACAAAAAAGTATAATAATATTTTAGATAGTTATCTTCAGTCTCTCAAATAAAATGTATAGGTGTTAACTACAATTTAATATAATAATATTATATTTATAGAGTGTAATGTACGATTTCAAAGAAACTCGTTGTTGCGTATGGGGTACGCCATCGAACATAGCATCCCCTTTAAAGTAAAATTCATATTTAATTCCAAAATATTAATAAATATGAAAATTTAATATTTCATTATTTACCTGGGATGTTACATCCTTCCCCCATTTTGAAATTTCATTCTCACAATTTTATCCACTTATCAAATAAATCGGGGTATTCATCCGTCACATCATTTTCATATTCCCACATTGTATCTTCAACAATATGGTTTTCCACAAAACCTTTACCTGGTGAATTACCTTATTCCGCAACACTATCTTTCTATGATCAAGAATCGGGACTGGTTGTTCCTCATAAGATAGACTCTCTTCCAACTGAACTACCTCTAGGATCAACACATGGGATGGATCTGCAATATACTTTCTCAACATTGAAACATGAAAAAAATTATGTACATAGGACAAACATGGATGTAAAGACACGCTGTATGAAACTGATCCAACTCTCTCTAGGATTTCATAAGGTCCAATGAACCTCAGACTCAACATTCCCTTCTTACCAAAACGCATCACACTCTTCCATGGGGAAACTTTGAGAAATGAATGATCACCTACCTAAAAAGAAAGACCCTTCTTTTGATTATCTACATAGGTTTTCTGCTTTCTCTAAGATGTTCTCAGCTACTTCTGAGTCAACTGAACTGTTTCTGCCATATCTTCTACCAATTTTAGCACCATCAACATCCTTTCACTAACTTCATTATGAAATGTTAGGGTTTCACAAAGCATTCCATATAATGTTTCAAACTGAGCCATCTGTATACTGAAATGAAAACAGTTATTATACCAAAATTCAACCAATGAAAGATGTTGGTCCCAACTTCCCGGGTAATCAATCGATCATGAACGTAGCATATCCTCCAATGTCTGAATTATTCATTCTAACTTCCCATCTGTTTGTGGATTAAAAGATATAAAAAAATTTAACTACGTACTCAACGAAAATTGAAGTCCTTTCAATAAGATAGAAGTAAACCTGGGATCACGATCAGATACAATAGAGAGGGGAACACCATTTAACCTGACTATATCTTTAACACCTAGAATCTGTTTATTTATTTATTTATTTTGTCCAATGAAAATTTTAAAGGATAAGTTTGAAACCTTACAATATCTTTAACAAACAACTGATAAAGTTGATCTAGAGACAAAGTATCTTAAATTTAAAAGAAATGAAATGATTTAGTCAATCGATCAACAATAACCCATATTTCATTCTTACCTCGAGATGTATTTGGTAATCCCACAATGAAGTCAATGGATATATTTTCCCATTTACACTCGGGCATTGGTAAGGAATTAAGTGTCCGTTTTGGTAACTACCACTCTTCTTTAACCAACTGACAGATCAAACACTTCATAGTAAAATCAACGATATCTCTTTTCATTCCATCCCACCATTAATACTCCAAAACAACTCTGTACATTTTAGTACTTCTATGATGAACTGTAGATGAGGAACTATGAGCTTCACATAATAACTAATTATTAAACTTTGAGTCATAATGAACACATAATCTCTTCCCAAACATCAAAACACAATCATTACCAAAGTTAAAATCTGGAATCTTACCCTTATAAACCAACTCTACCTTTTTTACAACCCACTGTCTTTCTTCTATACATGATTAATTCTGTCTAATAGAGATGATCTCACTAAAAACTGAAACAAAACAGATGAAATTCTTGAACCAACAACTTCTATGCCAATGTTCAACAAATAAAAAACCAAAGGATCTCATTCCAAACAGAGCATGGTTAATGAAGCATTACTTTTTCGACTCAAATCATTAACAACATTATTATATTTCCATGGAGGATAAAAGATCGTGTAATTATAATCCTTGATTAATTCTAGAAATCTCTTCTATCTCATGTTCAATTATTTTTGAGTGAATATATACTTTATTCGTTTGTGGCCAGTATATATTTCACATTTTACTCTATTCAAATGATGCCTCCAAAATTTTACGAAAAAACAACAGTAGATAATTTCAAATCATATATAGAATAATTTAACTCCTGAGGATTCAACTAACTTGAATCATAATCAATTACATGATCATTTTTCACAATGACACATCCAAGTCATTTCAACGAAGCATCACTATAAATAGGAAACTCACCATTTTTTGAAGGTAGTGGAAAAAATAGAGAATTAACCAATAATCTTTTCAATTACTAAAAACAATCATCAAATTATTATGTCCAAATTAACATACCACCTTTTCGAGTTAACTTAGACATTGGAGTAGATACCCATGAAAAATTATCATCAAACCTCTATTATTGATCTGATAATCCACGAAAACTATGGATATCAGTTATATTTTTGGGTCTTGGCCATTCTTTAACAATTTTTTTAGAAGGATCAAAAGTTATTCATATTTTTGAAACAATGTGGCCAAGGAAAGAAATTCATTGTAACCAAAATTCAAACTTTTTTAATTTCCGATACTGTTTATTTTCATTTAAGGTTTGCAAGGAAACCTTTAAATAACAATAATGTTTCTATTTTCTTTTATAATAAATTAAAATATCATCAATGAACACAACCACAAGATTATCCAAGAACCCATGTAAAATTATATTCATAAGATGCATGTATACAATAGGTGAATTGGTTAAACCAAAAGGCATTACTACAAATTTATTATTGCTATATCTAGTAAGAAACATGGTCTTCAGATTGTCTGCTTATTTTACATTCTACTAATGGTACCCCGACCTCAATTCAATCTTCGAAAAACACTTTTCTCCATAGATCTAATCAAAATAATCATCAATATGAGGCAATGGATAATTTTTCTCAAAAGTGATGTTATTCAGTGCTCTATAATCAATGAATAGTCTCATTAAACCATAGTTTTTTTAACAAAAAAGATAGGAGCACCCCCTGGTGATGTTCTCAGTTAAATGAGAACATTATATAATAACTATTGTAATTGCTTCTATAATATTAAAAGTTCAAGTTGATCCATTTGATAAGGAGGTCATGATATTGGCTTAGCATCCGGAATTTAGTCAATTGTAAATTAAACTTCCCGATCTGGTATAATACCAGACAACTCATCCGAAAAAACATCAAGATACTCATTTACCACTATCACATCATTAATATGAACATTTCCTTTCTTTTCAACAATATGTGCAAGATAACATTCATTACCATCATTTACTAGTTTCTCAGCTTCCTGATATGTTATAAAAATTAAGGGTTCAATATTGTACAGAAACCGAAAATCATTTTGAGAAGAAACCTCCGTAGCTCTGCAGAAAAATCTTAGCATGATAAACAGACAGCCAATCCATGCCCAAAATAACATCAAACTCTACTAGAGGTAAAACAATAAGGTTTTTAGGTAGATTTTCCCCACACAAGGATAAGAATGTTCTTATAATTTCATTTTTTCTCAACATTTCCTCTAGGTGTTTTTATTATATGTTCATGATTCATATCTTATGATGGAATTCACAATTTACTAGAAAACTTCTCAGAAATGGAAGAATGTGTAGACACTACATCAAACAACACATTGACATAATATGAACAAACAAACAATGTACTTGATATTAAATCATGTTATGGCCCAACATCTGATGAAGTAGTTACAGAGGATTTTACCTTCTATTTCTGCTTGTAGTCTAGATTCTCTCCCTTATTTGAGTTCATTATTGGACACTCATTTTCCTAATGACCCATTTCCTTGAACTGAAAACGTCTTATCATTGGATTTTCATTTTTTGCTTGATCATATTCCTTACAGTTATGAGAAATATAACCATTCATGCCGAACCATAAGAACTTTCTAGACTTTGATTAACATTCTTCTGGATGAATTTTACCACACTTCTCACAAGATATATATTTTGTTTTCTTACCTCCAGGCTTCTTGGAAGAATTCATTCCCTTTGCCTGCCAACTTGACCTCTTATTCTATTATTTTCCAAAGAAAACCTGATAATCGACAAACTCTATTTCCACCTTATCTGCACATTAAACATGTTTTTTTCATAACTTTTTAACTCATGAGAGGATAATACTCTTCAATATCATAGCTTTAGTCCTTTGTAAAATCGATTTATCTTACTATAAAGATCTCAGATGAATTTTGGGGCATACCTTGCCAGTCGAGTGAACTTTCTTTCATAATCACCCATTGAGTCATCCTCCTGACTCAATTATAAGAATTTTTTTTTTCATCCTATATTGGACCTCCTTTGGAAAATATTTTTCAAGGAACATACCTTTGAAATAATCGCAATAAAGAGCATCAATATACTAAATATCCCTGATATTTTTTACCATAGACCACTACTGATCAGCTTCACCTCCAAAAAGGTAAACAACAAGACTAAACTTTTAATGTTCTAAACAACCCATGGTATCATATTTTTTTTCAAGTGCTTTAATCCACCCTTCAGCTAGAACAAGGTCAGATGATCCTCTGAATTACTTGGTATGTTGCCACACGAAATTCTCCACTACTGACATGTTCATTTGTGGTTGATATGACTGATCTCATTCACGGATACCACCAACATTTATATCCTAAGTCAACTATTCCATCACAGCAACAAACTGTTCAGTTCCGATTCTGACCATCTCGGGTTGCTGATTTGGAAGGTTGTCTTCCTCCTAATGTCATCCCAACATAACTGCCATATTTATTCTATAGAAAACCATTTGGAATACAAAAATATCATAGGAAAAGAAAAATCGTAATATGTAAATTCGATATCACATCAATCATATCATAATTGTATTTATTTATGTTAATTTAACAATGCCCTAACACCTAAATTTATCTATACCACCATATGATACCAACTAAAAGGACACAGCTGTAAAACATTACATAATCTTGAATTAAATGAATAATTCACATTAAGGTTCTTTTTATATTTACAGTTTATAGAATTAGGTCATAACTGTTACATTACATCCCAAAAGATACAAAGTAGACACTTCTACTCGGTTTCCATATTTTTCACAAAATAAAAATTCTTGAAAAAAGAGTCATGTCTATTTCCATGTTTTAGACAGCATGACATTCCATGGTCCCATCCTTGATAGTATTCTACTTTATGTCCTATTAAAAACATTTCAAAAACTTTTGATGAGAATAAAAAGTTCAATAAGGGATACACAAAGAATTAAAATTGTTAGATTTTTTAGAACAACATGTAAACCATTAATACTTTATCACAAGTAATAATTTTCACCTTTATAAAGTAGTAAATACACTTCACTAAATAAAAGATCAATTCTTACCATTTTGTAACAAAAATATTACTATAAAACCAATATAAATAACACATGACATATAAAGGTAACTTGGGAAATAAACATACATAAATGGAATAACCATACAATTTACTTCCACAAATATCACTAAATGGAATATCTAGATGACTGAGTTCTATACCAAATGAATTTGAGGTTATAATTTAACCACCTGTATGGGTTTTTAATAGCACCACTTTTCATTTGGTTTATGACATAACCACCATTCAAATGTCCAAGTACCATTATAAAATCATAACACATACAAAAAATATAAAGGAGTGAAACCATTTCAACATTTCAATCACAATATATCACTTAAATATATTAACCTAAAAAGTCCATTATCAAAAAAAATTTCAATAACAAAATACACAAAAGAGTATTTGGTATTTCTTTTCCTTTTATAAACATTACATCTTGTTAAAGAAGCTAAAGAGAAAATAATACTCGTGGGGCGGAAAGGTCGTTGTCACCATTTATGTTAAAATAAACATTCCTTTTTGTTATTTAGAAAAGTAATTCACTAAAAAATATTCCAATTGAATGAAATGAAAAGTTATAGGTGTTTATGCAACTTATGAAAGAAATTTTTGTATTAAAACAAAGTATGCCTCATGTAAAGGAGATTGAGATGAAGTCCCTTACCTCTTGTTCGACTAAACTCATTCGTTATTTAATTTCGTGAATAATAAACTATAGTTAATTAATAATTTTTTAAGAACCATTTTTAAGTTTTTTATATCTGCTATATAAGATATTACCATTTAATAAACATTATGAAATAATTTAAGTTAATAATGGTCATTTTTCAATATTTGGTACTTGAGTCAAAAATGAACTTCTTATATTTACAAGTAGTTCATGTGGTCAAAATTAAATTATATCCCGAATTATATTCATGATTTATATTTAATATATATCATATATATCTAGTATATAAATTTATTTATAATAGTACATAACATTTAGAGGTAGGAAATGAAATGCACCGTTCATAGAGACGGTGAGCAATACGTACTCATGAACTCTACTTTCATTTCTATTATTTATTTTAATGGAATTTAAAGACAATGATACATAGGTATAGAAAATTTATAGTTTAATATAATATATAATATCATTAACTCCATTGTTTATATGACCCATATTTGGCATTAACGAGTCGTAACACTTTGATGGGGCGGTAGTCCGCACTATCTCAAAAGAGATTACCATATTTAAGCACTATGGAAACCATAAAGATATTCTATAAATGAAAAATACATAAGCATAGAAACAATATAGATAATAAATATATTTTATGTGAAAAAAATTCCTTCATAATGACCACCATGATAGGCAGTTAGAGATATTTGGACAATCATTATTTCGTGAGGCAGTAGTTTGTCGTCCATAGAAACAGTATGTTCATTACCCATTAGACGGAGGTGTGTGTAAGTTTAGTTATAATGATTGTCATAACAAAAACCTATTATATTGAGGATAATAGTGTTGACATAAAATAAATGAATAAAAATAGTTTATGGGGATGGAGAAGTAGAATATATCCAAATAAAACAAAAGAATTTAAGAGAAACCATTATCTTTAATTCGGGTAACTCCCTTTGGTTTGATCCGAAAGGACTTCTTGAAATACATTATGCCTAAGGTAAGACATCTAGGTGGAAGTAAGGGATATTGAGAGCTTATTTGGGTAGGGTTTGAAAGAGCCAAGGGACTTGTGAAGTGTGGGGAATAGGTCAGAGGTGAGGGATTTTTATAAGGGAGAGGATGCGCTCTTTAAGAAAGTGTAAAAATATTATTTTATTATATAATTATTTTCAGTTTCTAAATGTCCAAAAAAATTAAAGTAGAAGATAAGATGACTCGTGGTCGAAATAAAATCATTCTATAATAATCTGATAGGTTTTGGATATTATTTTAATCATTATAATCTAATTTATTTTAATCATTTATTAATGAGGTAAACACTGCATCATTATTGTGTCATAAATAATTTAATTTATGTGATGTCTAAAAATTATAAAAAAAACTATGATGTGTTAAATATTTTAATCTTCCCAGTGAATATTTATAGTTCATAAGATATCTTATAAAACCCAATGTAAAAAAAATTATTAAAAGATATTTGTTTATGTCATTTTTTCTTTACATTAAGTTAACTAAAATAAAGTGTCATTATCACTCTTAAGTGGCTTCATGGGGTCCCGAAATTGACCCAAGGATACCCGTAGTCTTCCATGACTCATCAAATAAGGTTATGACAATTGTTAACTTAATTTTTTATTATTATGATATTATTTTTACCTTAAATTGCCTATTTTACCTTTAAGAGCTGTAAATAAAAGTCAAAAGTTACTATTCACGAAAAGAGATATTATCATCTTATTGAACCAAATTTTACTTAATAATAACAACCATTTATGTCTGTTTTTCGAAATTCAATTAAAAGAAGGGGTAAAATTTCAATTAAATGAAAAGGTCAGCTTTTTTCTACTACTCAGTGTTTTCACTATTCATCAAAAATTGATGTTTTTCATAAAAAGGCAAAAAATTCAGCCTAAGAAATATATGATATTTAAAATTCAAAAATTATCTCTATTTTACAAAATTTAATACATAGAAGTTGGATTAATTAATTTATTATTAATTTCTGTTGTCAAAATAAAATGTGTGTTATTAAGAGATATTAACTATCAAATGATTAATAGTTGGTTATGTTCAATTTCAAAGAGAAATTAATTCTATTGAAGAAAATTGGATTAAATGGTAAAAATATAATTTAATTACACTTTAAAACCAATTAAAAATATAATATAAACATATAAATAAATTATATTAAAAGGCAGTTTTGAATTAAAATACAGTATTTTCCACTATTCATTAAAAAATGATTTTTATCAGAAAAATACCAAAAATTTACCCAAAGTAAATTTTGATATACCAATTCTATAGAATAATTTTATGTGGTCAAATAGAATATATAAAAGTTATCCAAACTGGATTTAATGAGGTTTCTCCATCAAAAGGCGGTAAATCACCTGTTATAGTAAATTATGCATAAAATTAGATTCATTGGAATTTTAAGTCTCGTACTTGTATTAGATAAATGTAAAAAAATATAACAAACATGTATAATAATAAATTATTTTGTTCAATTTATTTCCACCAATACAATGGCTAGGAGTTAACTAGCATTTAAAATAATAATATTATATTGTTTTTGTACAACGTAAGATTTCAAAGAAACCTATAATTGTGTATCAGGTACGCCATAGAACATAGAAACCCCTTTAAGGAAAAAATAATATTTAAATAAAAAATAATAATAAATATGAAAATGCCATATTTCTTTATTTACCTAGGATGTTTCACAAATATGAAGAAATATTTCCATCATCTTATGAAAAAGGATGATGAATCCATTGGTAACTATGAAGAAAACTTTACATGACATGAATGGAATGCATTTTTAATTATTATTATACATGATAATAAGATTTATCTATTACTTTTTGGATTAAAACCAAATATCCAAAGGGGGTTATCAATAAATTAATTTAGAAGCTACGGGGAAATCATTCTATGTTTTCTCAAAGATGAGATGGAGATTGAAGTAACCCATCAAAAACAGGCGTTCTAAAAGAGAGGAAAAATTGAATTCATGGGGAATTTAAAAACCATAATTAATAGAAGATGATATTTATTTTATGCTCACTTTGTTAAAAGAAACATGAAGGAAAAAATCTCTAATAGAATTATAAATGTTTTATGTCTTGGAAATAATGTCATCAAGGTGTTTAATACAAATTTGTTGGGAAACGTATATCTAATGAATGAAATAGAGAAAAAGCTACATAGAATGAAACAACCAAAATTCAATGCTAAAGGTTAATGTAAATGGTTCATTTTGAAAACCAACACACTAATATAATGGTTATCAATGATGATTAATGTAATAAAGCTCTTAATTCCAAATAAAACAAAAATATATCATGTGATAACTATTGGTGATGTGGTGTACGATAATAAAGTGGTGAATGCTAAAGTTTCCATCCACACTAAAATGGAAAATAATTTATTTGATTATAGATCCACACACTCTTTTATTTTCAAAGAATTTTGTAATGGAATCACTAAATTACATCAATTGTTAGATGTTCAGTTAGCTATAAAAACTCCAAATTAACCAATAGTCACATAACAAGTTTATTATTAATATCTAGCATTTGAATTATATGTGATTATTCACTTGGATTTCCTTTCATCATATGAATCTCATATTAAATCCAAGGAAGTGAAGTCACATTTCATATTCTGAATGAATCTATATAAGTCTATCGATGTAAGGGTGAAAATAAAATTCTATTAGAAATTTCTTCTTTCTTATGGGTCTTGATTCAAATAGATGGAGGTCATATATCTCATATGGTGGGGGAGAAACACACCATTAAGGAAACCCATATTTTATGGGAGTATTTTGATTTTATGGAATAATATCTTCATTTTCCACAGAGTCATGAAGTCATGTTTTCAATAAATATCTTACTAGTAGTTATGCCTATTTCAAAGAATCCATATAGAATGGACCCAATTAAGATGTAGGAATTGAAGAAGAAAATATAAGAGAATCATAATAAGGGAGTCATACACCCTAATGTACCTCCTTGGGGTGCACTTATTTTGTTTTCTAAGAATAAATATGGATCAATTAGAATCTATATGGATTATCGAGAACATAACAAGATCACTTTCATGAAAAAAATCTTCTTCCCCGTAGTGATGATTTATTTGACATACTACGTGAAGATCATTAATTTTACAAGATTTATCTTCATTCTAGATATCATCAATTAGGGGTCAAGAAGGAGGATATACCCATGGAAACATTCTGAATAAGTTATGTAAACAATGAATTTATAGTGATGCCTTTTGGTTTTACTAATTCCACCTCTATCTTCATGGATGTAATGAATAGTGTTTTTAGAGACTATCCTGATCAATTTTTTTTGTAGTATTTATAGAAAATATAATTCTATATTCAATGAGAATCGAAAAACATAAAATCTAATTGGAGATTATGGGAAAGTCCTTAAGAAATGATAATCTTTAAGAAAATTTACAACGTATGAATTTTGGCTTCAAAAAGATCCATTTTTTGGTCCCATAATCTAAAGAGAAGTGGAATCTATAGATCCAGTAAAGGAAGAAGTAATTTAACATTGGGGTCGACCAAAAACTATATCTAGGATCTGATGTTTTCTGGATTTTGATTGATATTATTCATTTTTGGTCATATATTGATCATGATTATATAATGCACTCACCAAGTTTACTTGAAAAATAATAATTTTCATATTCATGGAAGAATGTAAAGTTAATTTATATGATCTAAAAATAAGGTTAGTTAGTGCACCTATGCTCACACTTCCCTAGAGTAGAGAGAGGTCTGTGATCTATAGTGATTCATCCATGAAGTGACTATGATATGTTCTCATGAAAATTTATGTAGTGGTAGATTATGCATATAGAAAATTGAAAATCCATGAGTAAAATTACCCAACTCATGATAAGGAATTAGATGTGGTAATATTTTCATTAAATATACAGAGGAATTATTTTCATAGAAAAATGAGTGACATATACAAATCAAAAATGTATAAACTATATATTCACTCATAAAAAGATGAATATGTGGAAAAGGATATGGTTGATGTTTATTAAATATTGTGACTGCTCGATACATTACCACCTTAATAATGGAAATTAGGTAGAAGATTATTTGAGTCAAAAGGACCATGATATTCTATCTATGAAGAGAATCACCAGAGATCCAATATATATAGATCTGGAAATCATGGACTTGTTAATTTTCTAGTAACTAGAGAAATCATTTCTTTCTCAAATTAATGTTCAAATATTTATACAAGTGAAGATTAAAGAGGTGGAGAAGGATGATATGGAAATGAAAATTATGGTGAGGAGTGTTCGTAAGATCAACCTTGGTTTTGAAGTAATAATAAGGTTCAACAACCATTGATGTATTCCTCCCATACAAGAATTAAAAAAGGAGTTGTTGGATAAGGCTGCTAGTTCATCATTCTCTACTCATAATGGATGTTAAAATATGTATAGAGACCTCAAAAAGTATTTATGGTGGGATGAAATAAATAATTAAATTGAGGAATATGTTTCATGTTGTTGGGTTTGTCTTGATGTGAAGGATGAGAGACAAACGACTAAGGGGATGATACAACTTTTACCTACACCAGAATGGAAAACATCACCGTGGAATTTTCAAGTGAACATACCAAAACATCTAAAGTCCATAATGATATATGGGTTATAGTTGTTCACATTATGAAGTTAGAACACTTCATTTATATTAGAAAAGATTTATATCTTGATCAGATTTATATGGTATATATAAAGGATTTGGTTTGATTTCTTATTGTACCACTATCCATTATATCTGATTGGGATCCGAGGATTACCTCAATGTTCTAGAAAAAATAATCTGTAGGATTTAGATACAAAGATATGTTTCAATATTTAATATTTTTATCAGACATATGGTTAATCATAGAGGAAAATTTGGACTCTATAAGATATGTTGAGAGATTTATATATGGATTTTAATGGTGGTTGGGATCAACACCTGCATTTGGTTGAATTTTCATACAAAAATAGCATTCGTGATAGTATTTAAATGGCTCCTTATGAAGTCATATATAGTAATAATTGTAGAACTCCAACATGATTGGTTGAATTTTGGGGAAGAAGGACATTGTGTCATGATCTAGTTGAATAGATGGTATAGAAGGATATTTCTATTCAACAACACATTGGTGCAGCTCAGAGTCAACAAAATAGTTATGATGAAAATTGATGAAAAGACCTAGAGTTTCCAGTGGGTGATAAAATGTTTCTAATAATATATCTCGAGAATAGAGTAATGATATTTAGAATGAATGGAATGATAATACTGAGGTATATTATCCCTTTTGAAATAATAGTTTTTTTGTAAGGTGTCTTATCGATTAGACAATCCACCGAACCTCTTTTAAATTCATGATGTGTTTTATTTATCTCTTCATAGATAATACATATATGATCCTTCCTTTTACTAATCTCATAAGTCATACTTCTGGAGTTCGATACTTTATATGAAGAAAAATCAACATAGATTCTAAATCAAAGTGAAAGGGTTCTACGAAACAACACCACTTGGTTGGTTAATGTTTTGTGGGGGAACCACCAATTTGACGAAGCTACATGGGAACATAATGACATAATGAGGCCGAGGTATCTCAATTTCGTATATCCAAGTGATGAATTTTGTAGGATAATTTCATCTTATGGGAGTTATAATGTAACACCTGAATATTTAAATTAATATTTATCTTTAAATAATTTTAATTGGTCAATATCTTGTATTGCATGTAATCGTGAGTTTAAGAAAACTACATGACACTATTAGTATAAAATTATCATTATAACATATCCTTTCAATTGGAGAGAATAAATAAGAATTACTAATTTATAAAATTTACATTTTGTTTCAACTCAATAAAAATTTATTAGTATGTTCATAAAAAATAATCACAAATTTTTTAGTAAAATCACTTTATTCTTCAAAAATAATTTCTTTAAAAAAATGATATTATTTTCTTTTTTATGAGTGAATATAAATGTTCACAATTTATATAAAATATAATTTACAAAAATTTTCAATTCAACATTAAAAAATTATCATAAAATTATTTAATTATAATTTTATGAAAACATTTAAGGAAAAATGAAAATATTTATTTTTATTCAAATTTATAATTTTTATATTTAAATATTTCCAAGCTCAAATTATGTTTTGGATTGGTTTTAATTTTTAATAATTTTAATTTTATCCAATTATAGTTATATAAGAAAAATTTATAAATGAATTTATTAATAAATCATTTTATGTTTAAAAATATCCTTTTTTTGAAAACAACTATTTTTAAGGGATTTCATATTTTTTATTTTATATTAAATAATAAAATTATGTGGATTTGAATTATAAAAAAATGACACCATATTTAGATTAATGAGAGAAAATATTATTAAAGAGATCCCTTTTATTTTTCCAATTTTAATAGTGACTATTGTAAAATTTTGTTACCACGATAAAGGGTAAATTTAGTAATTTAGGTTAAAAATAAAATTATAAAGGAAATAAAATAACCCTAAAAATGCCAAAATTTTATTGGATGAATTAAACATGACCCTTAACACACTAGGAACTAAAGTAATTCATTTTATATAAACATATCCTTGAAAGTGGATTATATAATATTTAAATAAAAGAAAGACAAAAAATGCCATTTTCATTACCTTCAATACCTATTATGTGTCCACCTAGGCTAAAAGTATGTTATGAACTAATATAAATTTAAATTATTAACTTGATAAAAATATTTTAATGATATAAATTTATTTTTGACATTTTCATCAACTAGGGTGAAATTAAAAAATTTATAAAATATTATTTAATATGAATATAAAGATGTCGAATTCATGTTTCTAATAAAAATACCATTTTTATTATTTGGTCTTATAGTAGATAATTAAAAATATAAATATTATTCAGAATTATATAATATTTATATTCATCTATATATTTTATTGTTATATTTTAGTTAATAAATAAATATGCTAATTAATTAAACAATGTAGATGTAGTAATTATCTTATTAATAGAAATAAAAAATAAATTATATTAAAAATATAAAACTAATCTCAATTTTTGATAGTTTAGGTAATAAATTAATTTTATATATTAAATTTTTCTCTTATGTATATAATAAAATATTTGATTCTAATGTAACTTTTTATCGCGATTTAAAAAAAACAGACAAATGAATAGTGTAAACATAGACAGTCTTTATATTTTATCAGAATTTTGATTTATTATATTATTTAAATATCATAAAATAATTTTAAAATACAAAATAATTTTACTATGTTTTAATTTTGTAATAATTTTTCATTTATGGTCTAATTTACATCAAATAAGTAAAATTTACTATATTTTAATATTGAAAATGTTTTTAGCTTTGTTAAAATTATGATATGTTAACTAAGTGTTAATCATAATTATAATGTTTAAAAAATATAACAAAATTGTCAAAAAATACTTTTTAATGATATTAAAACATTATAAGATTTTATATTTGAATAGATGATATTTTTATGTATTTGGATTCATATTTAAATTAAAAGAAAAATTATTTTCAGAATTTCTAAACAGTCCCCTCACATGAATTTTAAAAAGGTACCACCTCCCTCACTTTATAACATCCATTTGAGCCTTGAAACATGAAAATACCCTTACCATTTTAAAAATAAAAATATATAGACAAATTTTATCAGAGTTTATATTCTCGAGACACCAATTCTAGTCTCCTAAAGAAGAGATCTAGAGGGAACTCTCCAAAGAAGAATTAATCTCCTTCACAGACTCCTTCAAGATTATGTCTTATTCTAAAACCCCTTCATGTTTTTTCCATTATAAATTAATAAATATAGTCTAACATATATGATGATATGTTATTATGATTACCGAACAATAAAATTCCTCCAATTATGTATCCTATAAAAATTGAAATACCACGAGTGAGTATATACAACTTACCGTCTCCACGTCGTGGTGTAATCATTTTTTGTTGAAACCAAATTACTTGGATGAGTATAATGATAGAAATATAAAATATAGATATGATAAATATAACATTAAATTTATTCTTAAACAAAATATATTCTAACCACTTTCATATCATTTGAATACTAAGAGAATGATATCACTGATTATGCGTATTTATGGCCTAACATATCCACGATACAATGCGATTAATTCACCAACATCACCATTATAGAATGATTATAAAAATGTATATAATGAATAAATATTATATATATCTCATAAATATCATTATTTATGTGATGTAAATATATCTAATTCATAATAATTGGAACTTATATGACAAAACAAGCATAGAAAAATAAAGCATATAACACCCAAAAAAGGGCACTAATGGAATATTAATAATAATAGTGTTACATGATAATAATGCATGATATAATAAATATAAATATATTTCTGGTATAAATTATAAATATTATTTAAAAAATTATACATGAGATTCGGATACGTAATATGTAAATCGAACATAAGGTAAGAGTCAATTTCATAATCTGATTATTTTTCATAATTGTTAATAGTTATTTATTTACCTGATAACATCGGTAATCAATTTAAATATTTCATAAATATATTTTCTAGAATATATTTACTATTATTCATCAAATATTTAATGTCAGTTTTACCCATGTATGAATTTTCACTAAATTGTACGAGAAAGATATTTTTGTCATTTTCCTAACAAGGAACTTTTGATTTTTTCAAAAAAATATATGAGAGGAAATAATTTTATAAAAATAGATGGAATGAATAGATCTATATAATTTCATGACGCCTTAATACCTTGTTGATTCTAATAAAATATTATAAGGTTATTTTCAAATAAAATGTTTTATTTTAAAATTGTACTATATTTTATGAAAAGAAATCTTTTTCAAAGAAGAATGGAAATTTTCCTAGTTAATTAAATTAAAATATCATCTAAAATGTTACATATGGTATAATAGGGATATTATTCATGTATTATATCCCTATTATACATCTGGTTTGTTTATTTTTATTATGGTATGATATTTATAAAACCGATTTTTTCCATGAGTTATGTTATTATAAAATTATGTTTATGAAACCCATTAAATTTATGGGTTATATGAATTTAGTTGGTTTTTGTTGAACACAAATATGTGGTGTATTTATGTGATGGGTGAGACTTATATCATCCTGCAATAAATTGGGTAAATAATTACATCTAATGATATATAAAAGATTGATTTGGGAAATGATCTCCGTTTTGTAATATAGGGCTAGAATGGGAAGTAAACCCAATTCAGTAACACATTGATGGAATGAGGTGTGGAATCCATATAGTAAAATAATTTTTCCGCTATGATGGTTAGAGAAATGAGCCTTGACAAATATTGAGGTGATTTTCTATGCATATGTGTACACCAAAAATCCAATTTATTATATTATGTTCTCTGTGAATATATTCTTTGATTAATTTATTTGGTTTATACCTTGACATGATATCATGATATTTGATATGAATGATGTAATTTTCAAATGTTATGTTAATGTTATTACGTAGTATGGTTACGGTAAAAATGATATCTCCTCTTTTTACCATTACTGAGCATACAATCCTACATGCATCCTTTCACTAGGATATAAAGAATGGTATTATGTATGTTGTGTCAAAAAAGGTTGTAGAAATTAATGAATAAGAGGGATACTACATAAATGTTTTATAAACCTATTTTTTATGTTTCCTAGTCTATAAAGACCATAATCTTATATGGTCCTGGTATGGGTTTTTTTAGGTTGATTAATAAATATTATCTTCTTTATAGTTATAGTCTATTTAATAAATATATGTTCTTTTATATAAAATATTCCCATATTTCTCTCAATAATATGTTTCCCCTTATAATGTGTGTTCATGTATGCTCAAAATATATATTACATCCAATAGTGTATTGTGTGGATTCTCAAAAATTTCATGTTAGTAAAATTCATAATTTATCATTATATGGTGTATGGTTTATCGAATAATAAAAGATATATTTTATAAAAATAAATGTGAGAATGGCCTTTAGTGATTATTTATAGAGATCATATGTGATGAAAAAAATGTTTAGAGGATATATTAATTAACATGTATTTTTATTTTAGTCAAGTAGTGATATACAATCAATAATCTGAAACTTATTTCATGGTTTATGCATTAAGGTAATTTTTGTCATCCTGATGTTCATTATGATAGATTTAATGGACTATGATTTTACACATAATTAAACATTCAACTAGTATTATTATATCAGAGCTATTTGATTAAAATTAGTTGTCAAAGTCATCATTTGAATTATTAGACACTAATTTGTTACTTTTTATCAGTCAAATAATTTTACACTTTGATCAATGATGTGGAATTAATTTTATGTTTATGAAATAAATGTTTAATGAAATTTGTTGGATGTTCATATTTTAGTAATTTTAAGCTATTGTTTAATATTCACTAGTGGGAAAGTGTATCTTAATGTAAATTTTTAGGATAATAATATTTTTTAACCTATGTTGATATATTCCATGTAAAAAATTAATTTTTCACTATTGGATGATTCAAAACCAGCAAAAAAAATTCAACTAAAAGCGAATGTAAATGTTGTTTCAATGTCAATTTTCTTAAAAAATGACATTAAAAGAAGCTTTCCATGTTTGTTTTATAATTTTCACCAATATTGAAATAAAAAAAATTAACATTCCTTTCAAATATGGTTTTAAAATACAACCAATTGGGAAAAAATCCCATGGAAGCTTCCTTGTAATTTTATTAGAAAAGGCGACTTGAAAAGTATCTTTAGAATTGTATTTTTACTAAAAACCAACATTAGATGTCTTATAATAATGACATGTTGAATGCTCTAATTTTTTTAAAAAATAATTACCTTATATATGAAAAAAATATAAAACCCTGGAAAAGAAATAAAAATTAACAACCTGAAGTAGAGAACAAATGTTTAAATACTCATATTTTAATATTTAATTAAAAGTTACATACCTAAAAATTTAATATTTAACCATTCATATAAATAGTTTTAAAATAAAATTTAATAATTATATGGTCTTCGTTTTTATACAACTCAACATCATTGAAAATATATAACAACAGCAAACATTATAAGATTAAAAAACTGAATATATTGACGAAATCTGAAAATAATTTGAAAAACATACCTTATTAAGATCATTCATCGCTGAAGTTGTGATTATATCAAACATGAATAATAAAATCCAATAATCATATTCCACCCTACCATTTTGATGATGTCACAATGGTTATGAAACATTAGAGATATAATAAATTTAAAAAATGATCATCTACCTGAATCCATTAGGCATGTCATCAATAACTACCCTTTTTAAAAAACATATGAATTTTTAATTTGGGAACCTGCACACAATGTAATGAATAATTAAAAAATATTTGATACTCATTTTCTCTACAATTTTGAATGTGATTTACCTGGATAAAAACCCTCGATAAAACCCTCCAGATTCACTCTTTTTTGGCTTCTTGCTCACAACAGAATTTCTACAGACAGATGCCATCAATAATTTGTTATTCAACATTTCCAAAAATATCGACACTAAAATCAACACCAAGAGGAGTATAATAATATATTAAATTATTGTGAAACTTCTTATAGTCATTGGAATTATAATTTTTACATCCTTAACTGTAGATGTTTCATTATTGACTTTGTCAACACTCAACTAAAGAGATGTGCAGAAATTGAAAATTCATAGAAAATGAGGTTCCTATTATTTGATGTTATTCCTAAGATACATCATGTGATATGGTATCATAGTAATTCTATTACTCAAAAAAATTACTCACTCAATCATAATTCTGGTCGGATGCAGATCCTTATTTCCATATATGAAGTTTCATTGATGAAAAAGGGGCACTAAAATAACACTGTGAATGACTTCACAATTCTGAGACGTCTTCAGATTGAGGGAATGTTTTTTCAACTACATTTCACCTTTGATTTTTTTTGAATTCCCCTTTTCCTTGTTGGATTAATGATAATGTTGATGGTGTCTCCAAAGGAAATACAGGTCCCGCAGGTTGTAACACTATCTTCAGGAATCATCATGGCCAGATCCTTAGATGTTTTCTTCGTACATGTGACATTTCCTTGTCTCTGGAGGCTGAAATTATGGATATGATACATACAATTTTTTTTCAAGGAGTCATGGTTGAAAAAATCCACAGTTTGAGTGTTTTTCGACCACCATTGTGCATGCAATTTGGAACGGTGAGACACACATTATATGAACGATTACTACCTATTATATGGAATTCAATTACTCTATTTACAACAATAACTACATTATAACTCATATTTATCGTGAAGCTAATAAGGTTTCTGATGGACTTGATAATAAGGGAGTAAATCTAGATATTACATGGCTTGATGATATCCCTGCTGATTTTCTACCACTTCTTGAGAAGGATTGTAATATGATTCCATACATTAGACTCATGTAATATCATCATTTATTTTATATAATTGTGCAATGGATTTTTGTCCATGGAATAATCCCCACCCCCTCCCCCAATAGAAAAAGATTATCTTGTATAAAATATATTTATCATTGATTTCACAATTTTTAATTTATTTGGATCCTCGATCAATAGGTGATCTTCATTAATATTTCTCTTTGATCTGAATAATGATTTATCAAATAATAAAACTTGTATAATGAATAAATATTAGTTATAAAGAAATTATAATAAAGAAAATGAAATATATGTTTTAAAAAATAATAAATGTTTTTTGAAATCCACCAAAAAAATGAGAAATACCAATATAATGATCACTTCTGTGGGAAGAATATGCATAACATCCAAGGACCATTGCATTATAAAAAATTCACAATTAATGAAAATATAATGGCTATTATCTAATTATTATCACAATCTTCATACACATTTGGGAATGGATGAAACTATCACCCAATCTTTGAAAATTCTAATCTATCACATAAATATGATAATCTTGTATAATTATCCAGATATTACAAATGATTGAAATGTATTCTCTATTTATATGATTATAAATATAAGTGATACCATTTTGAATGAAAACATTGTGTAGATAAAAAATTAAATATATAATATGTTGATCCACAATATGTCATCATTATTTAATGATAAAAACATATACATAAATTTACTTACTTGTAAAATAGATGCAATATTTGCTTTTTGATCCCATCAATAATAAAAAGATCCTTGATATTTTTTTGATTATCTTCAATGGATAGTCTCTTTTATTTTATCATAAGTCATCTAAAACTCACAAATATTATCCATCTAAAAATAAATCTAGTATTATTTTTTATACCATCAAAAATATCAAATGAAACAAAATTTATTAGTCATTTGACCATTTGATTATTTTGCACAGATTATTTTTATTTTAGATACCCCCATATAAATTATATTTAATGAAAGATTATAAGTAATATTCATTAAAATGAAAATAATAATTAAAATATAATTATTACATCATATTTTAGATTACAAATAAGGATCATCGACTATATAAAAAATAACACATTCAATATCTAACTCTAGTGACCTCCTCTGTATGAAATGGTGGTAGTGTATTTGGATAAAATATATCATGCACCAATTCTCACACAGGACCCAATATCATATGATAGTGATTTACATCATCTCCCAAAATATTTATGATTATTTACATTATAATATGTACATTTGTATCTTTATAGTACACTCATAGTATAAGGTAAGGTATAAATGAAGAATTGGTGGATCTATGTAGGTAGCTAGTATAGAAAATAATTGTATCTTCATTAGTTCATACATATCCTATAAAATTGTTTTAATTTGATCACCCATGGGATTTATAGTTCATTGAAGTAAATTTTTAAGGAATATATTTTTGTGCCCCAAAATTTCATGATTTGATGACAAAAAATATGAATACAGACACTGACCTCCTATCTATTATGTGCATTGGGTGTTATTAATTTCTTAATATAGTAGATATAATTTCAATACAACCGTCAGGGAAAAAATTTTCCAAAATAATTTATTCTTAAAGGCCAACCTAAAATAATAAATTAAAATGGTATATTAATTTTATGATTAAAAAAATTTCTATAATAAAAAATAATTTCATAAAATTATTCCATAATTCAATATAATGTTTTCTAAGATAATTTTAATTGTTTAATTGCTTCTATTCTAAATGTTTTTGGTGAGTGGAGGTGATATTGGAATGAATTGGATATCTTGTTATCAAAAACTAGATTTAGATCAAAATGTGTCAAACTTTTCATTAATAATTTTATCCTATAAATAATGATACCCTCTCCATGAAAATGTATGAGGGTATACATTCTAAAATTGTATCTACTGGTGAGATACCCCAGAGTTCTATTACATAAAAATAGTTTAATATAGAATGATGTAACACATAAATATTTTTTTCAATATAATCTAATTTTCATGCTATAAATGCATCGTAACTGAGGATGGATAAAATATTAGTATTTGAATCTAGATATTAAAACCCATATTTAAGGAATGATATTTAATTATTTATTTTCTAAGAAACATTATTTTTTTTCAATTATGTGTTAAATATCATAAATGAATCCCTATTAAATATAGACATCTTTTCAAAATTTCCTTCTTTTCTAGAAAGTAGAATGTCATCTATAACTAAATAAATAATAAATTAACTACATAAAATATATTATATTTGATGAATGAGAATAAATTAATTCAATATAGATAATTATATTTTAAAAACACCCATATATTTCCTTTTATTATATTTTCAAAAAACATCATATAAATAACAAAATAATAATCCTACAATGGATCTATATGGAGATATAAATCATAAATATTGTTTCCTTTGATCAGGTTGATATATTATTATCATCAAAATTAATATGCATCCTCTTCTCTCTATGGGATAATGAATCTATTAGTAAACAGGTAATCCCACAGCTACAAACACTAGGAATCATTTTCTATTTCGAAGAAGAATATGACATAGCCGTCGGAGGCACACCAGTGTTACTAAAAATAGTTTATGTAAATTGAAATATTACTATAATTAAGTAATTTTATTATCAAATATTTACAATTATTAAAAAATAACATATAACTAGAAAAAATTTCGTATGAATCTATATATTTCATTAAAATAGATGAATGTAATGATATTTTTTCTAACTGCATATTATTTGAAAGGAAAATACAAAAAAAGTAATTCAAATATATTTATGTTTAAAAATAGTGTCCCACATATATAAAATTCAAAAATATAATTAAAAAAATGATGTTATGATTCTTAAAAAACATTCAACTTAAAATAGTAAATATCAACATTAATTATAAAATGAGATAAATAATCTAAATTTATACATTCTTATATAACATTTTCAAAAACGTTTTTCTATATGTGTAAATTTATTTAATATATAATGACATGTGTCATGTTTTTCAATGAAAAAAATATATAACCATAACTTTTTATTATAAAATCATACCCAAAAGTCAAATAAATAATCCACACATATATATATAAATCAATAACCAAATTAAAAATATAGAGTTTTTACACAAGTTAATTTTAAGAAAATATTTAATATAGAAATATTTTCCTAAATAATTATTAATGTAAATTAGTGTATTCCTATACCCTTTAGTATGAACATTTTATACAACACGTTCTATGTATTTATTATAGTTTTTATTGTCATCCAAAAATTACTTAATAGATGAAGACACCTCACATAAAAATATTACATCATCATTATCCTCGTTAAGGAAAATGAAGTTTTTTTCCATGAAAAGGTATAAACAATTGATAATTTTAAGGATCAATGACATAATTTTTTTAATAATCCCTATGATAAATTGTTTCTTATTCATAACTAATCCTTTTCAAATAAAAGAGTGTAAATCCATAATCATCATGTTTAATATAATTTTTACTATAAAACCTATTACACATAATGTTTGTTACTCAAATTTTAGTATATTTAATTTCTTATTTATCATCAAGAACTCCAAAATATATTTTTGATTTCAGAATGTTGGTTTTATATTTTTCAATCAAAAATAAAAATTCTTTAGCAATGAATATTAACCCACTATTTCGGATATTACACTTATTGTCATGAGTTTTTTTGTAATATTTACAAATATTAATATGAAAACCAAAACATTGGATAACCTTAGGTGATCAACCCATTTAAAACCATTTAAATGTTTCATGATGCGTATAAATCAATGTTGAAATTCTATTTTATCAACGAAAATATGTCTTTTATGATAAATCATCAAGAATATTTCATTTTTTTCACATATCGCGCCTTTAATCAAGAAATATGTAATGATATATATGAATAATCCATAGTTTTTTTGTCCAAAATATATAATTGTTATTGTATCACTTTGTCAAAGGTAGTAAACATAACCTTTAAGATATGAATCCATGTACCTTCACTATTAGATGTAATATATCATGATATTGGGTGATCAATATAGTCCTATTCATATAAATAATCAGTATATAACTCAATTACCTTTTTTGATTCATATTTTTGAAAAACAGAAGCCTCTTTTGGATGATTACTTTTAACATATCACTTTAGAATTTTTATATATCTTTGAAAAACATACATGAAACATAAATAAACTGGCCCATATATTCTTATATCACACACCAAATGAATCACCAGATGAATGATTATATTAAAACACATTTGTGGGAAATATATTCCAAGTTGAAAAATTATAAAAGTGGGTTCATTCTCAATCACATGAAATAAATTAATATTAGTGACTTTTATATAAATAGATTTAAAATTATAACATAACCTCGTGATATTAATTTTGTTAGGTCTTGGAAATATACCATACACTACAACCAAAATTAGTCATTTTATCAATACATGATAGCTATGAGGTTTAATATATATTAATTTAAAATCCATCAATGATACTAAATTCCATAAACACATAAGATATCCACTATGTAATTTAATACCTGACAAATAATAAAAAACACATTCTTCTCAATATTGATTTAATATGTGACATACTGGATGTAAATATGTTGTATTTGCGTTCACGGTGGGATCTAAATAAAAATTTATTCTAATGGATATCATGTCAATATATCATGCAATCCATCATTTTTATTTCTTTTTATGTATTATAAATATCAAAACAATCTATATGATATGTTTTTCTAAACCTGAATAACATCAATGTCTTGTTTTATAACTAAAATTATCTAAGACGGATGTTCAAATAGGATATATTGCTTCATCTAGATATTTTTTTGATGCAAGAAATTATATTCCTTCCAAATGTGAAATCTATATTTTTCACATTGTCAGAATATTCATTAGATTACAATAATTATTGGGAGATATTTTATTCCTATTAAATGGTAAATTATTCTTTCAATTTATGATAAGGATAATCAATTCAAAAGAATCATCAAAGTCATATTTACATGATCATTCTCTTCCATTCAGAAATTGATTATATGAATTTCCTTATTCACACATTATACTTTCTTTATTTCCCGTGGCATTGTATCTCGAAATGTGTTCATATGAATGAAAATAATTTATATTGTGCACTATCGTAACATTTAAAAGAAAATACTATTTTATTATTTCAAAATTGTAACATTAGGATCCCATAAAAATTTAAATCATCAATCGATGGTAAATGATACACAAAAATATCTTTTCCTTACTATTTTTATCTTAAAATCATCATTATCAACAAATTATATTTTTTCTTCATACATTTATATGGGTACGATTTGGAAACAACCATAAAATAAGACTTGAAATTTGATGTATATTAGGGCTCTGATATGGATTTAGTCCATCTATGAACATTTCCACTCTAATATTTATTGATTCACTTCCAATATCAAGAAATTTTATATCATGTAACACCCCTACATTTGGAAATAAGGACATTGTATTTTACACTATGTATGAAATACAATAGTAAGTGTGTAATGGAAATAATTTCACGATGGTTTAAAATATATTAATAATTTTAATAAAAGTAACCAATGATAAATCTTGAAAGGAACATGATATTGAGTTAACATGTTTTCCATGGAACAACTAGGTTTTTTGATGACTTTTGTTACACCCAACACCGAGTTTTATCAAACCATAATACTTTAATAAAACATTATTAATTAATATTCTAAGATATAAAATATCCAATAAATTAGTGGCCAGGATTAGTATTAACTAAATTATGATAATATAAGGACTATAAAAATAGAAAATGAATATATAGGTTTCCAAAAAATATAATAACAAATTTAATATAATTTGAATGTATTTATAGAAAACTTTTTTTATACCCACAATTCTATTTTAACCTCATAAATTAAATGAATTATAATCACTATGTGATATTCATTTATTATAAATTTTATAATAAATAAAATATATTTCATATTCATCCAACATATTTGATAGGAACAAGATAAGAACAACCCTAATTTTAGGCATAAAAAGTATATCATGTAAAGCTAGATTTACCACCTTTAATAGAGATCCTATACTAAATACATTTTTTGAAACCTTTATATATTTTTTATTTCAAAAGAAGAATAATTTATTAATTTGGAAAATACAAAATAGTTTAAATTAAAATTTTCTAATTTTGTTGTGATGTTTTATATTTTTGTTAAAATTAAAAAATATAGAATTGTAATTCACAATTGTTTTTTCATCTATGTAATTTATAAGGATAAATTTTCATTTTAGTTTTATAGTTTAAATAAAAAATTACATAAATTACATAAATTAATCTAATTAATATCATTATAATCAATATAAATATGAAATTATATATAGAAACTTGACAACCATTTGATGATTTTTACTTTGAAAACCATATATTGTCGTCCCGCCTGCAAAATTAATTTTAAAATAAATTATGCCACTTGTATGATTGAAATTATGATAAAAGGGTTAAATATTTAGAATTGAAATATGTTATAATGTCTAATGATGCCTACATAGTTTTTTGAAAAAATAATATTGTAATTAATTAAAATTAATTACAATGACTAAGTAAAAAAATATACATAACAAGGGGCTAAACCTTAATCCTAATGCCCAAAATGACATAGAAACTTTTCCAAAATCCATTGATTCGACATATTTTGAATATATATTCCTTTTTATATAATTGGGTTGATTATTTTGTCAAATTTCCTTTAGAAAAATGTTGGTGGAATTACCTATCCTAAAAATTACAGGAATTCCAATTCTCCTCTACTATAATAGGAACTAAAGCATCCAACTTTCTCACACCACTAATGCCAATTTTTATTGACCAAATTTTATCCACATATATCCTAAACATAAATACCCTTATCATAGAAGCATAAATTTTTTCCAAAATACATCCAAGGAATACCTTTGGTGCAACCCAAAAGAAGTTACCTGAATAAGAGGTAACATCCTTCCTCGAGATCATTCATTTTATTTTCATTCTACAACTCCTCAACTATACATATTCCATGATTAAATAATAACCTAAGTATCCTAAATATAAAAATATGTTTTATTTTAAGGTTTATACTTACACTTACACACACATCTATCTTTTGGGTAATGAACCTACCATTTATGTGTATAGAAAACTATCTCCTCACAAAACAAAGATTGTTCATTTTGCATTTACCTCCTATCATCATTGGGAATGGTGATACGATGATTGATGGGTTTTCATTTACCCACTCTCAAGTTTGGGAATTATGAGGGGAACTATATTTATATATGATATTTGCGATATTAATAATTCCTTTTGTAAATACCATGAATTTACATGATTTTTTTATTTAAATAGTAATTTCACGAGTCGGAAAAAATTGATGGTGCGTGATTCCGAGGCTCGGTGTGCCCAGAAACAATTTCTGAAGTTTTGTTCGGGCATGATTAGTAAATCTACAAGCAGGTGTTTATAACTTTTGAACTAGTGCTCAGAACTGAAATCTGAGGGAACCGTTGAACTCGTAGCGCTGGTATTCGCTTAAGGAGACTTTCACCTCGACGATAGTGGGATAATAATAAAAGATAATTTTTGGGGTTTTTGTGGAAAATAATAAAACGAAATGAACTATAAATTATTTTATTTTTGAGGCACCATGTTGATGTCAGAGTTGGGGCCACCAGAACTAAACCTCATTGTGGGAGTTAAAATATAGGGACCACCCAACCATAACCTCTCATGAGTGGTTATGGGGGTGGGGCTCACCTAAACCTAACCTCTCACGAGAGGTTACGGTGGTGGGGACCACCCAGGAAAAATCCCTCATTTTTAATTGTGTAAAATCTCTCAACTCCCCTCCATAATTAGGGGGAGCCTATTGACCTCCTCTACCCAATTAATTCTTCCATCATACTTGCTATTAATGTGCCAAATCCTCCCCATTAATTAATTGAGCACATCAATTTATCATTTTTAAACCTATTTGAATTTTGTACCAAAAATTAAATAATAGATAAACATAATCTATTATTTTGTCTTGGAATATTCATATTGGTGGAACTTGGGAGAGGCAGAAATAGGGAGGAAGCTCTTCAATGAAGGACATCCTCCACAAAGAACACCGATGAGGAGCATCTTCGACTTCTTCCTCAGAAGCACCTTACGGAGGCAACTAACGTGGGACGTCTTTGACGACCAAACTTCCTTCCTCATCGTCATCAATGAACCGATGCACGAGTTTGGATTGGCTGTGTTTGGTGGATGCAATGAATGATGACAACCTCATATTCTTCCCCATGACCCCGTCGACGAACAACGATTAAGGTAGGGGTTTTATTTGAATATGATATTATTCTATTAATTCTTCCCATCAAATACAAAGATATAATCTGGATGTTTTTTTGTGGGTTGGGATTTATTTTTTCGCAGAAAGGTGTGGGTGATTGATTGATTTTTCTTTCATCTTCTTTTTTTGATAATTCTTTGAAAATAAATAATGAATTGAACCTCTTTCTACCACCTTAAACGTGGAGGATGTGGGCCAAATCAAAATGGCCTGAGCCCTCTGCTGTTCTTGTTTGTGATGATCCTTAGAGTGGCGACGAGGCGACGAGACGATGAAGGCGATGGAGGCAACGGTCGTGCTCCTATAGCCTTCACAACCTACGCTGCCCGCATGATTCTACGGCGCCTCGGGCTGAACCGCACCGCTTGCCAACTTCCGAGTAGCCTTAGTTGTGCCGCCCGCCGACCACACCACCTGTCGGGCCTAACCGCACTGCTCACCGGCCGGGCCACCCATGCAGAACTAGCCAAGCCATGCCGCGCCCTGACTGAACCAACCCCCAAACTTCGCACGCCCCGTGGCTCCACCTTCTATGCGCCCCGTGCACCCCGCATCGCCGCTAGCCGAACAGGCCACAGCCTCTCGGGCTGAGCCGCCAGAGTCGTGCCCCTGGCGGTGCCCAGCCGAACCGGCCTCTCATGCCCCTCGTAGCGCCCCTGCCAAGATGGCCACCTGCACCCCTCGCAACGAACCGACCGAAACTGCCCATGCCCTTGCGGCTCCTCAGCCGAAACGACCCTCACAGCGCCTGCAGGCGGAGCTGCCCATGCACCGACCCGCAACTAGTCTGCACCCTCGCGGCCTGCTGGGCTGGGCCCAGTGGGCCAGGGTAAAACCAATGGGCTGGACCACCCAATGGGTTTGTCCAGACCTAACGGGTCAGGCTGGGTTGACCCAGACTGTGTCGGGCTGGGTCTGTCAGACCGGGTCAGACCGGACCCGGGCCCATTACGACCTGTTCACTATATTTTGGCTATATCTTTGTCACCAGACGTCTGTTTTAGGAACCGTCAGTAGCACTGATAATAATGTAGCGTGGTAGTCCTTTTGAGTATATTCCACTAGAGTTTTAGGGATAGTTGAGATATGTTCAGTTTGGATCGTGCACAAATCCAACTGGGCCCCCGGGACTAAAAGGATAATAACTTACAGACCAGGCGTCCAATTAACCCGCCGTCAGTTGCGTTGAGTCCCCTATGTAGTGGCAGACCATTCGGAAACTTCTTCGTGGTATTCATGTTAGTTGGAGCATCAACCAGTAGATTGTGGAGCAGATATTCCAGATACTTGTGAGAATTTGTGTGGGAACCTAGTAGCTAGTTGAGCCTTGACGAATACTGACCGATCGAATCAAAATGAATCGTATGGCCTTGTGGGGAGATCCATGTTGTGGCGGCAGTCCCATGGTGGAGGAGAGCTTGGTTGTGGTAGAAGACCCACGGTACTCGACTGGAGGATTTTCTCTACAGGCTATAAGGGGGAGCGCCTGGTTGTGGCAGCAGACCAATGATGGGGAGCACCTCTGTGTGGTGTAGTAGACCCATAGTACATGACAGGAGGAGTACCTCAGCATGCCAAGGTTAGTGGGATGTTTCTAGTTTTTGCGGTAGACATACTGTACTCGATAGAGGAGGAGTTCTCCAGTAGCCAAGGGTTCGAAATTTTTTACTCCTAGAATAAATCCTAGTTTGAGCTGTGTCAGTTAATTTTATGTTTTCCTCATGATTGAGAAGGATTACATGATAGATTAGGTATATGTGTGGAAATATACCTAAGTAGGTTTATTTGTTGATTTAATACTTTTTGGTTTATCCTTGTTGGATTTTGCGATACCTTGAGGGTCTCGGGGTCCCTACTGAGTGTCGTTATACTCCCACCTCCACGGGCTATACCCGCACCTCTTTGTGTTGGATGCAGACGACGTGCAACACTAACTAAGTCTAAGAGTACCAGGACCGGATGATACATAGAGGTGGAACATACAGCGTGATGGTACATAGAGAATACAGATAGACCTGGAGTGCTGGGGAGGTGATCTGTACCTACCCTTTAGGTAGTAACCTCGTAGGACGACCCAATGTCGCTTTTTCTTTTCTTTAGTTGTACTGTCAGTTTCTTGTAATTTACTGCTGGGCTTGTATTTCCAGACCCTTTTACATTCAGCACACTTTTTTTATATAGTTTTACATGTTTTTTTTCATATTGTGCTCTGCTGTGTGTGTTACAGGTTATAAAGGCAATTCCTTCTTAGTTTTAGGGAATTACACCTTTGGTGCTAGTCGCCAACCCCTGGCCTATGGAAGGTGGGCTTGGGGTAGTCACAGCACATGCCCTGGGGGACGGGTCGTGACACCATTATTCTTCTATAATATATATATATATAAAGTATTTCTGATTTCTATCTATTGTAAATATGACAATATCATTTGTTTAATTGTAGACTACCTCCTCCTCAAATCTATATGATCTATTCATGCTATACATGGAATGTATAAAGTATTTTTTTAATAAACCTATATATAATTTATGTAATAAATATTATAATGGAATTATAATATACATATAAATACATATATCTTATAATTTTCATTCTTTTTTACAATAATACACAGAAATGAATGCAGTGTTCATGCGCACGTACAAAAAACCATCACCAGAAATGGTTCATTACATTTATTATATAAAAAAAAATTTTATTATTATAAATAAATATGTATTTATTATGTATCATATTTATATCATGGTTTACATTCTATAGATTATGAATATGTTATCCAATTAGTAATAACAACAACTAATAAGATAAAACAAACTCAAAAAACAAGGGAATTAACACCCAAAATAGTACAAATAATTAATGTTCCATAAAAAATATAAAATAAGATATTATTTGAAGATAATATATGATTATGGTTATGTTCTACTTTATTTAAAATTTAGAAACCTCTATATATGGGGTTAATGTTTCTTTACCCCAGAAAAAATGTAGGGTAAGATATTTTCATCTCATGTTTTTCATATGGGTGAAAATTTCATATTGTCCACATAATTATTCTTTTTTGGTGTATATACATACCATTTTGATATATTTTTTAATTAATTTATTTATATTCATGTTATTATTACATTCAATTTTAATATTTTCGTTAAATTTTATTTTAGATAAAGTTACCATGTAGAAAAGTAATTTCATAACTCAAATAGTTTTCATGGGGTATACTTTTATTTATTTGTTGTTAATATTATATTATTATGTGTATAATTAATTTTATTATCTATTTTTATATTTAAACTCTTTATTTGGATTTACAACTGTTTTAAATAATCTAATCTTTTATTTATTCTCACATCATAAGTATGATCTTTTCCATGATTTACTCAACAATTTAATTTTGTTCGAGATTTTTTATACTTGAATTCAAATAAAAAAATTATTGAATACTTGTTTAATAAATCCATTAATTTTCATCTCCACTATTATTATTTAACATGTACGTGTAATATTACAAATTTTCAACTTTTTGGCACTCAATTTTGTTATAATGTTTTTAAGAAAACCAAACTTTATTTCACTATTTTCCCAGAGATCCTATTTTCTTCTTAAAACCCTATTTTCTAAAATGTTTTAAAAAATGTTTTTAACATTCTCGAAATGATTTATTAAATGATATTTTACCCTTTATTCCATAAAAAATATTTTCATAGAAATCATTTTAACACATTCCATACAATGCATTTTTTTATCTTTTTAATGAACAAAGGAATGTTTTTTTACATCATATAACATGTAAAAATATACTTTCAATCATGTATATGTAGCCTCCATTTCGTTGTTTGTGTGATTATTTTTTAAAAAAAATTGAAAATTGATGTTAAATAAAAATTATTTTTTAAATGTTATTCAATATAAAAAGGATATTTTTATCAAGAATGTTTTTAAATGCACTAATTATTGTATTTACATTTATCAATGAAAAAACCTCTATTTTACTTCACTTGTGATTTGTTTTGTTGATATTATCCTTACTCTTACCTTAGATGGATTATAATTTATTTTCCCAAGTATAGTATGAACAATTATTTCCTTGATTCATTTTTAGTAGTCCCATTGAGATATTCAAATGATCATTGAAAAATAAAATTCCCCTTGTTATCCACATAATTTATCATTGATATGTTCATTCCCCTAAATATATAAATTTTTTACATATGTTGTACATGAATATAATTTTATTAAATGATGAAATATTAATAAATTTGTATATTTAACTCTATAAGGATATTCAATATAGAAAATTATTAAATTGATTACATGATACATGAGGAATTATTAGGATATGAATGACACTTATGGGGTCTAGTTATTGATATCCCCAAGAAGCATTGGCATTCTCATGGGATAAGTCATTTGGATAGTCTTAGATGAGTTTTTACCCGATATGCTAAACTGTTTTGTGAATGGTATTAATGATAACCGTTCGGTGTACAAAAGAAACACAACATCCAAGAATTAAGAATTTCATTAATTAAATTTACTTATTATTCATCTGTGATATTTTTGTTAACATATCTACATATGCATATGATTCTCAATTTATTGACTAAATAATTTTTTTTTCTAGTTACTTACCTTGAATAACAATTTACAATGTTCCTTTTCAGTTCGTTGATTACATGGATTGTGTATTAAGTTATTACCTTTTTATTTGTACTATTCTCAAAGATTTATTATTTCATTCATTCTAATGCACCATTAATGATAATTGAATATCACCATTATTATGTTTCCATTCCATTGGATTCTAGGAAGTGTACTAAAAATGATATGAAAAGATACATTGGAGGTAATAAATTCATTATCCTTTACGAAATAAATTATATTGTAGTTAGTGTATTTATTCATAAAAACTGAAACATACATGCATCTGGTTTATCAAGACTTCTAAAAAGTTAGTCTTTTTGGGATAAAAATTACGTGTATTTTATGCCAATGTAATGGTATTAGACACCAGATTTTTGATTTATGGGGTTGAGTCACTATATATAGTATCAGATCACACTTAATAGAAACCTTATGAACGCGATTTAGGAAAAATTTTATTAAATAAAATATCCCAAAGGTAGAATTTGAGGATTTGGTAGAAGAAAATCCCAGAATATTGCTACGATAAAGATGATATGGATATTACAAGAAAAACATCCATTTTTTGGATAATATATGTGGATGTGGTTCAGAAACTAATTTACCTAGGGGTAAAAACTATGACAAGGTCCATTAGTCCAACTTTAAGTAATTTAGTACACAAGAATGGACCTTACTGTGCACATGGTTTGAAACTCCCTGGGGATACACATTGGATGAATCACATTTTATTTAAAAACTAATTTTAAGAATTTAAATAGATAATCAAAATGAATAATCTAGGTTAAACACAACATGTTTTAAATTTATAATAAGGTGTCATGAGATCCTATAAATGATTCTACAACTTCCTCACTATGACTATTTTTACTCAATCTTTGATTTCTTGGTTTAGTCAATGTATGGAACTCAAATAAGTCATGTTAACATTGAACATGAAGGACCAGGTGGTGATAATGATTAACCAAATGAGATGTTTATAGGATATAAAGATATATATTTTTATTCATAATTAGTTCTCATAAAATATGTTTAACAACATATACATGAATCAACTCACTAAATCATCAAGGAATAGAATAACAGAGCTCTATAAGAGATCTAATGGTGGAGACCATGGAGAAAAGAAGGATCAATTTAAATCATGCATAAAATGTGTAAGTCAAACTCTAGGAAAGTATATCAACGGAATAAGGAAATTATTTATGTGTGGTAAATAAAATATAATAACAATAATTGGTGTGAAAACATTAAGAGTACGATTGATTGAAATGAATATCATCCAAAGGAATTGTTTGTAGTTCATTTCCTTAAGAGTGGGGGACAATGTAATTTAACGATTCAATGACCACTTCTAAAGGATACCATCTAGGATATGGAAATATATATGTGTAAATATATGGATGAAGTATGTATTTTTTGGGGTTGTGATGAAAACCATTATAAAATGGGTAATTAGTGATTAACATTATTTAAAGGATGACTCTCATATTTTTTTTTGAAATTATAATAACATTGATATAGATGATAATAACCTGTTTGCTGGGTGACAACCAATCTAGTCCATCTAGGTCATGATTCAAGCACCCATGATTAAAGGAATATAATATTTTCATACAAAAAACAAATGTACACTATGACTTAGTAAACATTTCGTTAATTTTAGTTTAATAGTTTGACAAATAATTGTTAATGATTAATGATTAATGTTAAATTTAGGTTTAGATATTAATGAACAAAAAATGTTGGATTTTTAAAATAGTTGGATACAAATATAATGTCTTGTTTTACAATCCTATAAAAGAAAATTTTAGTTCTTAAAAGAAGGGGGTTAATTATATTATTCCTATTTATGATGTATGAGATGATGTTTAATTTTATCAATGAACAAAAAAGATGAATCTAATCTTTTGAAATTATAATGTATTAAGAAAGTATATATCCTCATATACTAAGGTTGTAAAAGATTTATTCAACATTATACAAGTGATCAAATAATAATGTTTCCATAATACCTTAATTTTTTTTTGAATACAAGTTCATTTAAATGATACCAAAATTATGGATATTATGCCACCAACAATACATTGATAATTCAATTGCTTGTGATTGATTACATCAATCACCCGCTGGAAATTTTTATTCTATTCCTCCACTTATTTATGTATACTTTCAATTAGTGTTCCCCAACATCATGACCTAGTTATATGTTATTTTCCATGACCCGTCCCCTAGGGCCCATGGCATGACTACTCCATGCCCACCTTCCACAGGCCAGGGGTTGGTGACTAGCACCGAAAAGGAGTAACCCTATAATGGGAAGGCATTGAATTTAAACCTATATAAACACACTATCCAAGAACACAATAAGAAGAACACACAAAGTAAAATTATATAGTAAAAGGTGTACTGAAAGCAATGTGGCTCGAATACATTCCCAATTAAAATGTGCAAGTACAACTAAAAAAAATAACTCCTAGATCATCCACTGAGGATCCTACCTAACAGTAGCTACAGATTCCCTCTAGAGCACTCTATGTTAGTCCATCTCCCCATGTACCTCCTGGTCCCGACTCTCTCAAGTCTCTACCCAGCTATTCTTCATCTACACAAGACACAACATGGTGCGGGCGAAGCCTATGTAATGGTGAGTATAAAAATACTCAGTAGGGACCCTGATACTTTCAAAGATCACCCAGAGTTCCTCCAAAGAAAATCCACCAAGCAAGACCCCAATCACAATGCACGAAGCACTGGATAGCTCACAAAATGTATAAAACTCAATGATTAGGTATATAGATGATTAGTCTTAAGAAATATCATCTTATTCCATTTATAAGTTCCACAACATATCCAAATGATGTTTTTATATCATCAATCCACTCTTGGACGTGGTTCGTTGATCTATTATGGGCCACTATAAGGTGGGTCCTCGCCGGGTCATGCTACTACAGATCCATATAGGGTCTCTAGAATGTTGATCCACATAGGGTCTTTGGAATGATCATCAACACAAGGTCTCAATGATGTATATCCACACAGAGTCACTATGATGATTATCCAAAGTGGGTCGGTATGATGTGGATCCACACATGGTCTCTAGAATGATGATCCACACAGGCTCGCTATAATTTTGATCCAAATCGGGTCACTATGATTCTAATCCTCACAGGCTCACTATGATGCTCATCCACATATGGTCCCTAGAATGTTTATCCACATAGGGTCTCTATAATTCTAATCCAAAAAGGCTCGCTATGATTTTGATCCACACATGGTCGCTATGATTCTGATCAACACCGGGTCACTACAATACTAATCCACACATGGTCACTATAATATTGATCCACGTAGGGTCTCTATGATAGAGATCAACATAGGGTCACTATGAGGCTGATACACACATGGTCACTAGAAAGAGGATATACATAGGGTCACTAGAATAGAGGTAGGGATGATTGGTCATACATGCAGATCATCCGACTCTGGAGTTTTTGATGCAGACCCGCATTGGTTACTCTTCTTCTTCATGTCACAACAAGCCACTTTATTATACCTCATAACACGCTTGATTCTTAGAGAAACACTTCTCAATCCATCGGTCATATTTCAAATGGTATGATGTCCTGCAAAAAATACACCCAAGGGACCTCCCCATCATATGGGTCCCAACAGGACAGATGACACGTCGTTCGGACACCCAGTCTTTGAGATATTGACACTTTTGAAAAAAGGTCTTGATTGGATTGAGGCCTGATCCAACCCACGATGCATGTAAAACTCTATCAAAACTCACATATAGTATCTCCAAAGTACCTCCTTGTCACAACGGTCATTATGTCACAAACAATGCATCAATCAGACAACTGGTTTGTTAGTTACATCCCTTTCTTTGAAATGGGGGAGATCACAACAAGATCCGACCCGACTCGGTCGGGCCCGCAAGAATATGATATTGTGACAGATTCCCAAAAAGGGGTCCCAACGCCACTAATGGTGTGTCAAATAGACAATTAGGTCATCAGTTATGGGTGTTTATTTATTCGAGGGCCGGTTGGGTTTGGGCCAGGTCCGACTCAGTCCGACCAGTGTGACACAACAGGTCCCATGGCCTACCTGACCCCACTCAAGTCTGTCCCATTAAGGGTTGGATGGGTTCCACTAGGTCTGACTCATTGGCGATGGAACAGTTCCACTGGGTACGATTCGTCGAGGGCGGCCCATTGGTTTGTGGCATTGGCCGCAGTTGGACCAGCCCACCGAGTAAGGCTAGACCCACCTGCACTGACCTGATGGGCCATGGGTCTGGCCCGCTGGGCAGCAAGTCTTCCCCGGTCCATGAGAAGGTGAACCACCATCTATGTTGTACCTGTAGTTGGGGAGTGAATTTTCCCATCCATTGGGGTCCTGCCCCACTGCAGGAATTGTTTGGCCATTTGGCCAACCGACTTCTTCCAACACAGTGCTGCGTGGGGCTGCACCACACCCTCATACCGTGGCCTACTAGCCGCAACTGCCTCTACAAGTGGAGCCTATGGGTTCCACCCTTTCCCTTTGTAGCCATATCGGGTATGTCGCCTTCGTCTACAACGGCGCATCATCGTGCACTGGCTTCCACCACCCCCGACCTGTTACTGCATGTCTCCTCTAGCCACCACCAGTCTCCGTTGAAATGGCGTGCTGATGGATTATTCTTTGTGGCACCGGATGTGCTCTGGTGTCCGTTCTTTCTATCGTCTGTGCCTACGGATCTCTCGCGATACTTCCATCATAGCATGACCTTTTATTTCACAGTTCCATCAATCTAAGGAAATTTTCCCTGAAGAATGATCATGAATGAAGCCGCGAAGGGTCTGAGCCTTGTTCATTTGGCTAGCACCATCCACGTTAATGTGATAGCAAGAGAGATAGGATTTAAATCATTAAAGAAAACTTCAAAATAAACCCCCTACCTGGAAGATACATTTTCTATCAATGATCGGTAGAACATCCTTCATCGTTGTTTTCAGTTTGTGATTCAGTGGTGCTCATCACAGATCGTTGAAACCGGTGTCGTCCTCCAAGTGGTTGGCCTTGTTGTACTTTTCTAGATCTTCATCACTAGGTGAATCCATTCCTACACTCCACTATGAGTTCCATATAAATGGGAGTGGGGGAGGGTGAGTAACAAACTTGGAATTAATGGGGTTCATTTAATTAATGAACCTTATGAATTTCAACAGTGGAATTACATGAATAATGGGGAATAAAAAAATTAAATGGATTGTCGCGTTGTTGCTCCCGCTACTACCTCTTATCCACTAGAGAAGAAGAATAGAAATAAAATAACATAACATGTTATTTTATTAATCTTTCAAAATTTCAAATAATTAACTTATTCACATGAACTAGTGTGGTCGAAGTGAAGCCTCCCTTATGTGAATCCCAACGTTGCAGATTCAACGGTGCCCTCTGAGTCTTAATCTGATCATATGTTCAAAATACAGAAATTGCCACCCATGGGTTTACTAAACATACCTTAAAAAAAGTTTAGAACTTCATTATGGGAACACCAAACCTCAAAATAATGCGCCAACAATTTTTGCAAACTCGTAATAATAGTATATAATTAAAAAAAATACCTGGATAATACGGTTCTTCAAATTCTCCCCAGAGTAGGACTATTCTTCCCCGAAAGACACAACATACTCCAAGGAAACAAGTGGGGGTATTGAGCACAAATCTGTGCCTCACACTCCCAAGTGCTGTCCTGGAGGTCCCCGTGCTACCAGCGAACACACACTAGAGGTGTCGATCATCCATGAAGGACCCACTCTTATCGATCCTCAATCCAAAGTGGATCCTCCATAAAAGTCTCCCCATGATCAATGTCTAGCTCACCCCAGTCAATATTGTGTGATGGATCATGCACATACTTCCTCTTCTATGCATTGTGGAAAACTTCATGCACATGATACATCTATGGGGGAAGAGCTAGGCGATACACCACCTCGCCAACATTTCTGAGAACCTGAAATGGTACAATAGACCGCAAAGATATCTTGTCTCCCATGAAAAATCTACAAGAACCTTGTCAAGGTGAGACATATAAGAAGACATGGTCTCCCTCCTCGAATACCAAATATCTCTATATCCTATAAACATAAGACTTCTACCTAATTTTTGCAGTATTCATCCACTCCTAGATGATATCCACCTTCTCAGTGGTAGCCCATACCAACTATAAACTCATACGTTTTGACTCCCCTGGTCTATCCAGTATAGAGGTGATCTACATAGTCGACCGTAATAGGACTCAAACAGTTCCATAATGATGGTTGAATGATAGTTTTTGTTGAATGCGAACTCCACCAAGGGAAAGTGATCTTCACAAATGCAACCAAAATCTAAGATACACGAATTAAGCATGTCTTCCAATGTCTTAATGTTCCACTCACTCTGACCATACATCTGTGGTTGAAAGGCGGTTCTCAAACATAGCTGAGTCCCGAACGCCTCCGATAATCGCTTCCATAACAAAGATGTAAAACATATGTCATAGTCAGATACGATTTTCGATGAAACCCCTACAATCCATAAAATCTCATGTAGGTAGAGGCATACTAATCCCTTAACTATTCCCTGCTCTTGGATGGGTAGAAAGGGGGCTGCCATAGTGATTCGTTCAACAATCACCCAGATTGAATCATTTTCCCTAGAGGTCTATGGTTACCCTGTATGGAGGTCTTGGTATAACATCGCTACACCAATATGTACTGCTAGAGGAGATGTATGGAAATTTCTCAACACCTTGTCCTGTAGCACCATCGGGACCACGGTGCATCCTCTGAAGAGGATGACATGCCCCCCACCATCATAAAATCTATTTAGTGCATGTCCTGTTGATATTTGAGCACATCATGCCTCACATTCAATGTTCGTATGCACTACCTCATGAACACGAGGATTAAGTGGTGGAGTGATAGTCATAGAATGGAGGTAAGCTAATCCATCACTATCCACATAGGATATATGCAACGTGGATAGCTACTATGTCGCCTCACTGAATAATTTTGGACCAAAACTCATAATGAGTGTGTCTTCAACTACATTCTCCTTCCCATGAGTATTGACTATATCAAAGTAATAGTCTTGTAGGAACTCTATCCGTTGTCACTGTCTCAGGTTCAGGTCCTTCTGTGATATGATATACCTGAGACCGTTGTGATCATAGTATACTATAAAATGTTTGCACATCAAGTTGTGTTGGCACATTTTCAAGGATAGAACCCCATATTATAACTCTAGGTCATGGGTAGAATAGTTCTTCTCATTCTTTCTCTACTATTGGGAACCATAATTGATCAATGATCACTCGTAATCTAGGGCACATCCATGTATGGTCCCTGACGCGTCATAGTGTACTACATACCCAACACCCTCTTCCAGTAGCCTCAATATGGGGGAACTCTTCAGTCTCTGCCTCAGCTCTTGAAGATTATACTCACATCTATTCATCAGTACGTCGGGTTTTCCCTTCATTATCAACACTGAAAATGGTTCCACAACTGTATAAAAGCCAAGTACGAATCTTCGGTAGTACCCCGATAACCCAATGAAACTCTACACCTCAGTCACTCTCCTGGGTGGATCTCATGAAAATAACCTATATCTTATCCAGATCCACTACAACATCAACCTCCAAGATAAAGTTTCCCAGAAAGTGGACCTCCTATATCCAAAATTGGAACTTCAAGAGATTACCATAAATCCAATGCTCTCGGAGAGTATCCAGTACTCTCTGGAGATGAAAGGCATGCTCCTCCTCTATCGTTGAGAACAATAAGATGTCGTCGATGAAGACCACCACAAAGAGATCAAGGTGTGGATGGAATATATTTTTCATTATTCCCATGAACACTATAGTGGTGTTGGTCATGGAAAATGGCCTAACCAATAATTCATAGTGTCTATACCGGCATCTGAAGGTCATGTTCTGCACATCATCATCTCGTACCCTGAACTGATGACAGCAATACTTGAGGTCTATCTTCGAAAACCAACGATCTCCCTTCAGCTAATCGAAACGATCATAAATCCTCATAATTGGATACTCTTTCCTCATGGTCACCTTGTTTAGGTGTTGATAATCCAACCATAGTCTCAAACTCCCATCTGCCTTCTTGGAGAACAAAATCAAAGCTGGAAATAGAGAAACACTATGCCTTATGAACCCCTTCCACTGCAACTCCTCCAGCTATACCCGTAACCCAAAAATCTCTACGGGAGACATCTAATATATTGTAGTAGATATTAGTGGCATCCGAAGGTACATGTTGATGTAAAAGTCCACCTTTCAGTGAGTAGGTTGTCCCAGAACATCATCATTGAAGAAATCGGCATAATGGTCCACCACTATAGGATTGTTCGGACTCTTAAAATCAAATTCTCTGAGGATAAGACTAGCCAACTGATGTGTGATCCACAACACCTACTTCAGGTAAGTCCATATTTTGTTGCAATGTTTCCCTTCTTACCAGTGGAGGAAAACCTGGTCCCATCTTCATAGACACACCACATTTTTTAACTAATACAGTCAATCTAAGAATGGACTGTGGATAACCAGCCCACACCCAAGATGTAATCATAAGGCCTCAATGCGACTACTAGAAGATCCCACCCAAAGTTATCTCCTCTTAGATTAATCTAAAAGTACTGTCACCAGTGTGTAATCATAGAATCTTCTCTTGTAAGAGTCTCTAATCACAAGTATTGATCCGAAGACTTTACCTGAATCTTCAAGCAACGAACGAGAGGTGCGAAAATAAAAGAGTGACTGACACATGTGTCTATAAGTAATGAAGCTAAGGTGGAGTAGACACATATCGTATATTCAATCATCTATGGAGCATAATTTGAATTAGAAAAAGAAACATAGAGATAATCTCGTTTCATTCCACCTCCTCCCTATGGTCGGGTTGGACCACCTGGAGGTGGTGGCGGTAGAACCTCAAACCATCGTCCACTACCTGCTACACAGAATTATCCTCTACCATGTTCGCCTCTCTACGAACATCCCCCCTCAAATATATCCCTCTACCTTAGTGGTCCATCAACCTTAATCTGGTCATCAGTGTGGCTGGTCAGGTAGTCACGAGCCATGTGACCCTGCCCGCCACATGTGAAGTAGTGTCTTCTCCTCTACTGGCATGATCTACCTCATGAACCTCGCACCTCTGACCCTACATCCCAGGGTCATCCACCATAAGGCCCGGTCCACTTGGGCCTCTACTTCATTTGCCTTCTACCAGCCACATAGGACTCTGTTATGTGTCACCCAATGGTGGGTCTCACTGTCGGTGTTTGTTTTGTAAGGAATATCTCCACCATGAGTGCTCTCTCTAGGACTGTAGCATGTGTTAGGATGCTGAGAGATATCATCAAAGCTCTAATCTCCCATCATATTCCCTGATCAAAGGTCTGGGCCCTGAAGAAAGTGTCCCACACCATGTCAATAGAGTTGTATGTGTTGTCGGTGAACCTCACTGAGTAGTGGGTCATAGTCAATCTTCCCTACTGTATGTGTAGTAGCTCTTGTATATTCATAGAGCATAGAGTCTCTAGAATTAGCTCTCCCCTGATGTGGAGCTCGTAATTTTCCTAGGTGAGGGTCACCTCATTCTGTATCTGGAGTGTCAGGATCCACCATCTCTGGGATTCTCCCTTGAAAAGGCCGACAGAATGGATCACCATCAAGTCTGCTGGTGTCCCATCTAGGTGAAAAACTCTGGCAACAACCTCCAACTAGTCCTCATCCACCAGAAAATCCATATCACCTTGGAACCTCATAGGCCTCTACCGCTGAATCTCATTCAATGGGATCAGTCGGCGTGCACAAAATGTTGGTCGGGATGGTGGAAATGGCTGCCCAATGGGTAGTGGTGCTTCTGGTACACCACCCAATGGTACAATCACCTTAAGAGGGCCCTGCATTGAAGTCTCATTGCTCGGTGGTCCATCACAATGTAATCTCTTAGGAATCTGGGATGGATATATACATGGAGGCATAAAAAAATGAATCAAGTGTGCCATAATAAATAAATTATACCTACTGAGCTAACTCAAAGAGATAAAAAATAAAACACTCCCAAAACACCTACAATATGTGTTTTTTTTACACCGAGTTCAAAATCAGAATTCAGGGTCCTAGTGTATGGATACGTCAGTCTCCAAACCAACACTAGACTCCCTAAACTAAAAACCTTACTCAAATCACATATCACTATTGCACTATTTAAATATCAAAGTCCTAGTACTTTAGTTGAACTAAATCCTCTAATACCACTTTGTCATGACCCGTCCCCTGGGGCACGTGCCATGACTACCCTATTCCCACCTTCCATAGGCTAGGGGTCGGTGACTGACACCAACAAGGCATAACCCTATGATGGGAAGTTATTTCCTTTAAACTTTTACAAACACAAAAAAATGCAACAAGAAGCAACAATGAAGTAAATTGTTGTAGTAAATTGTGTACTGAAATTAAAGGGGTCAGAATACAAGACCAAATAAAAACTAAAAGTACCATTGATAAAAGAAAACAACTCATAGATCATACACTAGGGATCCTACCTGAAGGGTAGGTATAGATCATCTCCACAACACTCTATGTCATCCTGTCTCCCTCGTGTACCTCCTATTCTGTTCTCTCTCAAGTCTCAGCCTCATTGCTCATCATTTGCACAAGACACAACAAGTTGGGGACGAATCCCATGCAAGGGTGAGTATAACAATACTCTGTAGGGACTCCGAGACCCCCAATGGCCTCCCAGAGTTTCACAAAGGAAAACCCCAAAGAAATACCTCAATGAAAAGGCATTAAGCAATAGCCATCTCAAACCTGGTATTGAACACAGAGACTGGGAATGTAGATGTTTAGTCTTAAGTTAGATCATATTATTCCATTTATAAGATTCATAACTACTCTACAAGAATTTGTACTATTATCAATACACTCTTGGATGTGAGTATTTGTTCCACAATGGGCCATTATAAGGCAGGTCTTCTCCAGGTCACGCTACTTCTGATCAACATAGGGTCACTAGAATGCTAATCCACAGAGGGTCTATATAATGTTGATCCACACATGGTTTCTATGATGCTAATCCACATAGGGTTGTCATGATGCTGTTCCACATAGGGTCTCTATGACGCTAATACACATAGGGTTTCTAGAATGACAATTCACACAGGGTGTCTATAATTCCGATCCACACAGGGTCTCTATAACGGGGATCCACACAGGGTCTCTATTATGCTGATCCACACAGGGTCTCTAGCCTGCTGATCCATACATGGTCATTCTTATGAAGATCTATACGGGGTTGCTATGATTTTTATCCACACATGATTACTATGATGATGATCCACACATTGTGTCTAGAATACTGATCTACACATGGTCGCTATAAAATTGATCCCCACAAGGTCATTATGATGCAGATCCACAAAGGGTCACTACGATTATGATCTACATAGGGTAGCTAGAATGTTGGTCCACATAGGGTCACTAGAACTGTATTAGGGATCATTTTTTGTACAACTACATCATCCAACTCTGGAGTTTCTGATGTTGACCGGCATCGGTCGCACATCTTCTTCTTGTCACAGCCTACCACTGGACCCCCCCCCCTCATAACACACTTGATTCTGGGAGAACCGATCCTCAAGCCATTTTCGATCTGATGCAACCCAGGTCTAATGTCAAACTCCAACAAAACTCACATAGAGTATCACCAAAGGACCGCCTTGTCTCAAGGATCCTTATTTCACATATGGTGTATCAATTGGATTCCCGGTCTATTAGTTACATCCCATTATGTGAAACATGGGTGATCACACATCCGTCTGTTCCAGCTCGGCCGGGATCGCCAAATTATGGCATAGGGACTTCTTCCCTAAAAGGGTCACAACACCACTGACAGTGTGTCAACTAGATAGTTGGGTCATTAGTTATGAGAATTTTTTTATTTGGTGGTCAGTTGGGTTTGGGCCTGGTCCATCACTGTATGACCGGTCCGACGCAACGGGTCCCAGGGCCTACTTGAACCTGCCAGGTTTCATCCCATTAAGGGTGGGATCGGTTCTATTGGGTCTGTCATGTCCACGTTGGCCCATTGGTTTGCAGGCGCGACCCCTTGGGTGGGCTTTCCCCACCCACACATGCCCGTTGGGCCGTGGGTCCGTCCTGTCAGAAGGCGGGCCGCCTACTCTATTGGCCTCGTGGTTGCGAGTCCATTTCGCCCAGCCAGTGGGGCGTTTCCCCACCATATGAAATGGTCTACCATTTGGCTGACCGATATCCACCAATGCGGTGCGGCATGGGGTCGCACCTCACACTCCTTCTGCGGCCTGCTGGTGGCGGCTACTACCACCAATGGTGCCTATGGGAGCCACCCTTATCATATGCAGCTATCTCAGGCCGGCCGCCTTCGACCACCGTGACGCGCGGTCATGCACTGCCTTCCACCACCAGCGGCTAGAGACTGTGGGTCTTCTCCAGCCACCGGCGACCACCGCAGACATGGCACACTGACAGTTTCTTCAATGGATGACCGGACATGCTCTGGTGTCCATTAATGGGGTCGTCTACACCTACGACTCTCCCGCTATGCCACTGTCATAGCGTCACATGCTATTTCATGTCTCCATCAATCTAAGGAAACTTTCTCCGAATAACGGAGCATGAGAGAAGCGGTAGAGGGTTCAAGTCTTGTTTATTTGTCCCTTTCCATCCACGTTATTGTGATACCAAGCAGGAGATGATTTAATTTATCGAAGAAAACATCAAAATAGACCCCCTACTAGGAATATACGTTCGCTGATGATGATCGACTGAAACTCTTTCATCATTGTCATCATTTTGTGATTCAATGGTGCTTGTCAATGCTCAATGAAACTAGTCTCGTCCTCCATGTGGGTGGTATCATGGTAATTTTACAGAGCTTAATCGCTTGGCGAATCCATACCAAAACTCCACCCTAAACTCGATATAAATAGGAGAGGGGGATAGTGTACAACAGACATGATGTTAATGGGGATCATTTAATTATTGAATCTTCGAAATTCCAAAGGTGTGGTTACAAGAATAAAAGGGAGTCAATCCATTTAATGGTTTTATGTGTAGTTGGTCCTTCCACCGCTGCTCTTCCACTGGATAAAAGAAAATAACATAAACAATATAACATGTTATTTTATTAATCATTCAAAATTCAACAACATTAGGTTTTTCACCTGAACAATTTTAGTGGAAGTGAAACATCTCTTAAGTGAGTCCCGGTGCTGCGGATTCAACAGTGCAATTATATTTTTAATCCCAGCACCGGTTCAAAATATAGTAATTACTGCAGGTACATTTACTTAATGTACCTTAAAAATAGTTTAGAAATTTATTCTGAGCACACCATGCATCGAAATCACGCGCCATCAATTTTCAAAGACTCTTAATTATTCCATATAATTGAAAAAATTACCTAGAAAATATGGGTCTTTAAATTAGTCCTTGTGACCTTTTTTACATCCCATTCTATCTTTTCTATAGGATATTTTACAAACCCTTATCACAATGTGAGATTTCAAAAAATATATTAATGATTCTCTGTTTAAATTGTGAGTACACAATTTAATTATTGTGGGGAGAATGTAACTGTAACATCACATGTAATTATAAAATGATAAATATTAGTGATTGTTAATTTTTCAGAATGACATAATAATTTTACCTTAAATTGGGTGATATGTTCAATAGTATAACTGAATCACAAAATGGGTTTCTTCGAAATCATACGTTTCATGCAAGATTGTATTATACCAAAAAAATATTATGAATTTAATATTATTATTTTAAGTGGAACTTATCACCAATCCATTGAATTAGTGATAATGGATAAAATTAAATATATAATCTTAACCCATATTTATTTAAGTTCTTTACACTCATCCAATAAATTTTATTGGTGTAAAATTAAATTTTAAGAATGAGAAGCCCTAATATATTTTAAATGGTAGTTTTATTTCCTTTTGATGGCACACCACTTTTAAATCTATTTTTCAAAATATTTATATGTTATATCTAAAAATTAAATTTATTCTTCGAAATATGGAAATCAAAATTTAATTACATGAATTTTTGGAATCTTTCTGATAAATTTCATATTTTAATGAATAGTGAAGAATACTACATTTTAATTCAAAACTCTTTTTCGATAAAATTATTAATATTTGAAGAATATAATTATGAATGGATTTTAAGTATAATTATATAATATTTTTAGTCAATACAATGTAGTTAAATAGAAGTAATTTCACATTGAAACTTGTTATAGTTTCATGCCAATCATTTTAGGGTTTTTATTTTTATAACTCTGTTTTCACGTTTCATAAAAAAGAATGATTTTAATTCATTTAATGAAAATTATAACTTTTAAATTTTGAAAAAAATAATCCATATTTGGAATTAGCGGTTAAAATAATATAGATAAGTTACATTTATTTTTTGGATTTCATGACTAGTAGCTTTTGTAATTTTTTTAGTTTACATGGTTAATGGTAAATTGGGTAAATTGGGGTTGCAAAAAATATGATATTGATAATAATATTTCCCTATTAGATGAAACAATCCTATTGGAGTATTATAATTATACCCTTAATATCTATGTATTGTAATTGACTCATTTAATGGACTCATGTCCATGAAAATGATATAAATATTATGAAAATAATGAATATTGACAAATGGTCACCTTCTTATTTTTTATAAGAATAATAATTTTAATATATGGATAAAAATGATATAACTTCAATCATAAATTGTCTCCAAAAATAAAATGAAATTTTATAAATCATGGGAATTTATTTATAATTTTTTTAGACAAAATAATTACCATAAATTCTAACCCAATAGTGATACAATAATTATTTTATTAATTTATATTTAAAATAAATGGTATAAAAATATTAAAAAATATATATTTATAATTAATTTAGAAGATACATTAATTTTTTATGTTTCTATTACATATTATAAGTCTATTTAATTGTTTTTTAATTTATCTCTTGGTTTGAAAATTATATAAATTAAATGAAATCAATTGTGTCAAAATTCACATTGTTCATATTTTATTCAAGTAATTAAAACTAATAAAAATATTTAAAAATCAAAAATTGGATATTTAGGGCCTAAAGGTTATTAAATAGTCTATTTATAGGAAATTTACCCCATATAAGAAAAATTTATTTTCTCTTAATGCATAAAATGATATTACCATTATTAAAATTTAAATAGAATAATTATCTGATATAAGAAATGATAAGTTTTAAAAATAAAATAAAATAATATAAAAATTATTTTTTGAGAGGATTTATAACCATAATTATATTATCTTAGTAAAAAAATAATTATGAGTAATTTTATGTTAAATTTAATTAAATAAATTAATATTTTAAGAGTTTCTTAGGGTGCTCCTCCCCTATCATATAAATGGAACCCATTCTGGTATATTCCATACACTTCAAAAATAATTTGGATTGGCCTTGATCTAGTAAAAACCATTACTATAAAACCTCCCCACTTTTTATTGTCCATATTTTATACATAACACCCTTTTTTGAGGCGTGAAGGTGTTAATCAAGGGTTATAGTCCAAAATAAAGGTAATGAATTTATTTAAGTGTTTCTATTTTATTTATTATTAAACCTTATGGAAATACACTTAAACCATGATGAAATAAAAATCAGCTATACTCAATATATTGAGATGTTATTATGTTTATATCATTAGCTAAAATCTATCTCAACATCCATCAAGTGGGAAAATAAGGATTTTTTCATGTGTATGCGTGAATTATCACCTCCAAGAACCAATATAATTATTTTTCCATAACCATCATTTAAGAATGGTTAAAATTTTGGAATTAATATTCATATATGATATTTGTGACATTTTTATCCTAATAAGTTTACAATATGTCAATTGTGTTCTTACATTCCATGCACATAACTTTGATAAAATTGTCTGTGCAAACATGTGAACTATCACCTCTACAAACCGATTTGATGCATTTTTATTCCCTACATCACATGTATGATATATATAAGTATATTTAATTTAATAATATTTTTTTAAATATATTTTTATAATTATGTAAATCTAATATGATAATTATCTTATTTCAATAATATTAACTGAAGAATGGAAATATTACTGTGGCGTATATATAAAATATGGTCTCTATGATTCTTACGTTGTTAATTTTTCATAAAAATACATAATGGCTTGATTTTAATGTATACTTGATCTATAAAAATGATTATAAAGTCATGAATATTATTCTGTAGATGATGTACTTATGACCATAGAGACTATTGACATCGTACAATGTTCATTTTCGACTCAAGTACAGAATATGTAGAAAACATCTAAAATGAATTTAAATAATTATATAATTATAATAAAATGTTAATAAGTGATATAAAATTAATAATAAATATGAAAAAGTTACTCATGAAAGTAAATAATTTATTTATGTTTATTATTCAAGAAGATAAATAGCATACATGATGAATCAGACTCGAGATATGGGACTTCATCTTAATATCCTTCCATTGATATATATTTTGATGATATAAACCAAAATTTTATAGTGGATAAAAAACATATTTTAATACTAAATTAATTAAATTGTTTCCAAAAGGACTACTTTTATAACGAGTGTATTTCTTTCATTACAATTGAAAAATACAAATGTTCATTTTATTATTTATGGTGACAATAAATTCCCCACCACCACAAATTTTATTTTACATTTGTATTCAACCATAATACATAATATCATTTTTAAATGGAAATGAAATAACATATTCCCATTTTTTTGGGTATCTTGTCATTGAAATTTATTTTGAAAATGGAATTATTATTTCAATATCTTGAAATTTTTTATTTTAATTGAAAATGAAATGTTATGAATGAAATGATGAATATTGGAATATTTTATGTGTTATGATTGTACATAGACTTTCAATGGTGGGTTACATGATAAAAATATATGGGTGATTTTGTGATAAACCAAATATGGTTGGTTATGTTATAACCTTCAATGCATGGGGTGTAAAATTTAGTCATATTTCTATTCAATTTGTAAGAGTGACACATATGGAAGTCGTGTGCATGGTTATTCAATTTAAGTATGATTTTGAACCATGTTACCTTTATATGTTATGGGTGAATTATATGATTTAATGGTAATATTTTCATTAAACAAAGTACATTAAAAGAGTTTATTTTTGAAAGAATGTATTTACTACTTTTTAATGGTGGAAAGTATTACATTATGATAAGCTATATATGGGTGTACTTGATTCCACTAGACTGATGGTTTTCATTCCTTACGTATCCCTTATAGAGATTTTCATTCTCATACCATGTTTTAAAATATTTGTCATAGTATTTATGAGAGAATAGATATAAGGATGGGATAAATGAAAAATTGTGTCAATGGAACATAAAAATAAACCATAATGATTTTTTATGTCATTATTTTACGAATGAAATGGATACTATTTAGAACTAAACAATTTGTATTTAAATCAATTTTTTATGTATGATATGTGTCTTAATTATATAATTATCTAAAACTGAAAAGATTCCAGATCTGAAATAAAATAAAATTCATGGAATAACTCAACATAATGTAATGTTTTAAGGCCGAGTCATAATAATTGGTATGAGAATATATTTTTAGATAAAATTACTGTTTCAAATGTAATTTGGGTGTATGTTAAGGACTATTTATAACTAATAAGTTTATTATTATATATAAAAATTTGGATGATTATGGTAATTATGGTAGAATTTATAAAAACCTATATCAACTAAGGCATAAGGACGAAGATATATTAGAGTATTATATACATTTTATGTTGTTATATTTCCCATAGAGTGTACTCTTCTTTTACTAATTCATTTCACATTTATGTGTCATTATTTTCAGTAGATTTGGGACATTTTTCAAGATGGAATGAAAGATCTATTTCAAAACCATCTTTTCCATCCTCAATAATTTTATCATCACTATTATCACAAAACCTTGTTGCAATGATTTTGAAAGATTATTTTGTATTCAAATCACATTCATGATTTTTTTGTGTTTTCAAACAACTACTCATTTTGAAAAAATTATGGTTCATGGTATATTTTTTCTATGATTTCAATATCTCAACTCATCCAACTCTTTCGAAAGGTGAAATTCCAGCATTGGTATGATAATTATCTTTTTAAATGTATGAGAACACACTAAAAGATAAAAGGAACATTAGGATGATTTGGAAACTAGATTCAAGGTATGAAATATCTTCTTATCCATAAATTAAAAAACATGGATTGTTTGATATTTATGAATCCTGAGGATATAATTCATATAATTGATTTATAGGAATAAGTTTTTTATAAATAAGGTAAAAATACATAGTTAATAGATTATAAAGAATATTTAAATGTCAATTTTTGTAGAAATAAAGTATTTAACAGTTATATTAAACATAAGGTTGATGAAATATTAAAAAAATTAATTATATTTTTAATAGGGGTACTTTTGAAGATTTTTTTGTCTTATATGTATCCCTGAAGTTCCTAAAGGAAAATGTTTTTTGAGGAAAAAATTTCTTTTGTGTACATAATTATAATGTTCAGGATATCCTTTAGGGTTTATATGATCATTGAATTTTATTTAATTATGGGTTATTATATTTTTTGAATGTTATAATAATTTTATAGTTTTTGAAAAAGGACAACTCATATGATGGGTGGAATCAGTTTACGTCCGAAAAGGTTGTGTGAATCAAACCCTCAACACAAGGGAGAATAATGTACATCACCTACCACTAGTGTATGTGAATTCATATTTAGTGTAAATTTTTATTTCAATTTAAATGAGTTAATGGATTAAAAATCTGTTTATTTTGGGAATATATGTTTTATAAATTAAATAACAATGTTATAGGAGAATTATCTACATATTAAGTGAAAAATATTATTTCAGAAAACTTTCACAATTCTTGGAACCCTATATGAATAAGAAAACTAGATACTATGAGATTTCATTTGTAATGTAATGGTTGAATAATATTTTGTAATAATATCTGTTTTTTATGGATTTATTGTGATTTAGGTTATTTATGGAAATAATTAACATATCATAGAAATTATGTGATTTATGAAATTGAAATTTTTGTTATGGGACATTATTAGTGATTGATGTTATTTTAATATAAATGTAAAAATTTATCTTTTGAGACTTTGTTTTAAAATAATTCTAAATTCAGGGTTTTAATATTGGTTTAGATTATTTTGAAGAATTTTAGGGAAAATTTTGTATCAGAAGGATTATGTTCAACATTGCGTGTTAATGTTGAATTTTAGGAATTAAGGTAGTTTTTCATCATAAAATGGTTTATTATTTTTATTGAATTTTATTATATTGTACTAATCATTATGGTTTACATTAATATATAATGAATGGAGGAATATATATACTTAATTTTATTACATTTTGTGACCCATAATAGTTGGTTATTAGGATTTTGGAAAAAAAATCATGTTTAATACTCATCATTTTGAGAAAAATATAATTTTATGGTGGATGTTGACTAATGGTTGGAATAATAATTTTTATTTAAGTATGTTTTATTATGTTATTAGTCTATATATTAAATAAATTTCACAAATCTATGAAAATTATATTAAAAAAATATTTATTTTCTTTTCCTATTAAGGAATCAATGAATTTTTAACCAATCATAGATCCATGGTTTTTAGATTTTTAACATTCCCATACCCTTGTTTTCTACCAATCACCATCAGAACATGATATCTATATTTATCTTCTATGTCTAGGACTTCTTATATGGAATCCTATTATGTTTTATCATAGGTGACCATCATAATTATATTTAATTCTTTTTTGGTGAAATTTATAGTAACCCTTCTTCTAATGTGGGATTTATATAAAGGTAATTTGAAAATTCAAACGTCATTTTCTGACTGTGAATTAAAATTGTGAGGGAGAAATTTTCAAGGGGGGGGGATATAACATCCCAGGTAATTATTGAATTATACCTTTTCATGTTTTTTAATATTCATGAATTACATAGTAATTTGACCATAATGTGGGTTCTTTGTCCAATAGTTTACCTGATAGGAAACAATGAATTTTCCAAAATCATACGTTGTATCTAAGACTGTATTATACAAAAAAAAAATTAATATGATCTTAATACTATTATTTTATGTGTAAGTTATCACCTATGCATTGAATTATAGAAAATAGATATAGTTAAATATATCAGGTTTACATGGGTTTATTAATTTTTTATATTAATCCAACAAATTTTATAGGTTTAAAATCCAATTTTAAGCATAAATAGATCTAATATTTTTTGGAAGGTTACTCTTCCACAATTTGTATGAGATTTCATTTCAAAACTAGTTTTTGACACTTTTATAAGATCTATTTGAAAAACAATCTTATTATTTTGATGAGGGACATCCATATTTACTTTGGATGAATTTTTTTGATGAAAAATTTCATATTTTAATGAATAGTGAAGAATAATGCATTTTAATTCAAAAATAATTTGTCATCTAATATATTTAAAATTTTAGATTATCATTTTAATTGAGGTTCAAAGTATAATTAGATTATGATTTAATTAGTAAATCTAGAGTTGGTAATTGGATGTAATTTTATATATAAATAAGATATCAGCACATGCCAATCATTTGAAGTGTTTTTATTTTAAAAAACCCAAAAATATTTCTATATTTTTCAAAATAATCACTTTTATATAGCTTAGTGAGATCGATTATAGTCAATAAGTAGAAAAACTAATAAAACAAAAAACCCAAAAAAAAGTAAAAAATTAAAAACTACCTCCGATAAAATCACACCGAACTAAAATTCAAATCCTTATAAACCTATTCTATAATACCATGTTGAGTTTAATGCCTTGAACATTATCATCGATCAGAAGAAAGAGAAGTATCATCCATAATCCAGATTAAACAAGGTTAAAGAAAACTAGAAACTTCACCATACCATCACCAGAGAAAAATAGAATCAAAATCATGGAATAAAAATTCATCATCGAGGAAGAAAAAATATTGAAACACATTATACAACATTTGTTGAAGAAGTCCTCACCACCACCACTCCCACCACCACATTTCCTGACCATCCAACTAAAACCGACAAACCTGAATTAGATGGGTTCATGAGTGTTTGAATATACATGTAGAGTAGGGGTGAGAGTGAGGGGGTATGAGGACACTGCATAGATCTGAAACTCGATCAAGGAATTATTTTTGTTGAGGATGAAAACCAAAAAACCAAAAAACCTATAACATCAGAGGGTGAAACTGACCACATCCTCAGACTTGAAAGAATGTCGTCGACTTAACCAATCAACCCATCCAATATCTATTACAATAAATCTCTTTAACTGGTTCATATCCAATTCCATACAAAACATATCCAAAATTTTATTTGGAATTGAAGAACACACCAAACTAGAGACAATATAATTTCCTCCAGCAGATGAAAAAACCCAGAAACAAAAGGAAACCCATCAACATATATTTTCTAAACGGATATCAAAATGTAACAAAGGCCAGTGGATAGAACATCATGGAAGAGTAGAGGATGAAATTGAGGACTATGGGAGGAGATAAAAGAGAATAACATAATCCCTTAGGTGGATATGGCCCCATTGAGGCAAAAGAATAGAAAACCCTATAGATCAAGTGTGGAGAGGAAGAATGGGTGGACTGCAGGAGAAGAGAAACCAACCAAGACGGGGGATGGAATCAAAACTCTAAGTGATGAGAGGGGACACTATCATCTCTATATGACACCACAAGATACCCTTGAAAGTGGAGGGATAGATTGAGATTGAGAGTGAGAGCTCTGTGAGAAAATAGGATTGTGGGGCCCTTAATTTTAAAAAATAAATTTTCTCATTCCATCAATGGGATTAATTTTAATTTATTTACAACATGTTGTATGATTTATATTTTTAAAAAATTATTTCATATTTGGAATCATTGTGTAGAAATTATTTATATAGGTTTTTTTGTATTTTATAAATATTAAATTTGATAATTTTACTATTTAACATGTTTAAAGTTAAATTTGGTAAATTTGGGTAACAAATAATATGATAAGAAAAATAAATATACAATAAAAGCTTCAAAAATAATTTTGAGTGAAGAAACATAGACCATTAACAAATAATTACTAGAATTTACACATTTAATGGAATAATTTACATTATAATGATATAGATATTATTAAATTAAAAGAAAGTGACAAAATGTCACCCTATTATTTCTTATATGTATTAAACTTTTATTATTAGGATAAACAAGATATTACTTCAATAATAAAAAGTATCCGAAAGATAATAAAATTTTAAAACTAATGGGAATTTATTTAGAATTCTTAAATATAAAATAATTACCACGAATGTTGAAAAAATAGTGATACAATAATTATTTTATTCATAAAAATAACAAATTAATGAAATGAAAAATATTAAAAGAAATGTGTTATTATTTAATTAGGGTAAACCATAAATTTTCTAAGAGACTATGATATATTATAAATTTATTAAAGAATTTCTTTCAAACATATATCTATGTTTATATTATATAAAATTTATAGAAATGAATATTGTGAAAATTGACACAATTGATATTTTATAAAAAAAATAATTTATTAAATTATTTAAAGATCATAAAATGTTTAAAATTAAAAAGTGTGTATTATAAGGGATAATGGTTTATAAATAGTATATTTATGGTAATTTTACAAATTATATGTAAAATTTATTTCTTCTTAATATTTAAATTTTTTTGTCGATAATTAAAATAAAAATAAAACAATGAATGTTGAAAATAAATGATATAATTTAAAACAAAAAAACATGTCTAAAAATTATTTTTTGAGAGGATTGAAAACCATAATTATCTTAGCTTCATCATATCATTATTTGAATTCTTTTAATGTTAAAAATTAATTTATAAAAATTTAATATTTCTAGAGTTTCCCTGGTAGCCCCTCACATATCCTTTAAAATAACTAATTCATCTATATTACATACACATAAAAAAAATTTGGTTTGGGAAATATCAACTCAAAACCCATTCAAGAATACATCCCAATTTTAGAGGCCTTTGTTTAGGTAGAAAACACTTCTTATAGTTGTTCTAGTTTTAATTAGAGGTGATCATCTAAAGGAAATGTAATGTTTTTATTAAAGTATTTCTATTTTATATCTTCTCACACTCCCTAAAATTATATTTCTTACATGAATAAATGATAACTCTAGTATCCTTAATATTATCATATTTTATTATGTTAATATCATCACTTAAATCTATCTCCAATTCTATTAAATGGGAAACAATGTTATCCTTCATGTGTACGATATATCTATCAGCTCGATGAACTGATATAATTTATTTTTGAAAACCATATCGTAAGACTGATTATAATGATGGAATTAATGTTAATTTGTTATATTAGAGTAAAATGTATTATAGAATATAATAATATATCAATTACACACTTAGTTTCAATGCACATAAAAATGATAACTTCATTCGTGTGTACGTGTGACCAATCACCACCCCGAACCGATGTGTTTTTTTATTCCATTAATCACATATATGATATATATATATGAATATTTAAATTATTGATATCATATTAATGGTATTATTATAATTCTTTAAGGATTAATTGATAATTACCTTCATTCTTTAATGATCATTGAAAATGGAAATGTTACTCATGCCTACATACGACCTACCATCTCCATGATTATTATGTTGTCCATTATTCATTAAAATACATAATGGAATGATTTGAAAGTATAATTGGTGTATAAAATTTATAATAATATCATTAATATTATTCTAGAGAAGATTTAATTATGACCACATGTATTATTGTCATCGTACGTTTTTAATTTTAGACTCAATTAACTAATATCAAAAAAAACATCTGAGATGAACATAAATAATTATTTAATTTTTATAATATGGTAAAAGTGATATAAAATGAATAATAAACATAAAAAAGGTTCTCATGAAAGTAAATAGTTAACCTGTGTTTATTATTCAGAATGATAAAGAACAAACATGATGAATTAAACTTGAGGAAAGGGACTGCATCTAAATCTCATTCCATTGGGACATATTTTGAAGTTATACTCACACATTTTTAAAGGTGTATAAAATAATTTTACTTTTAATTTAATTAATTGGTTTTCACAATGAATTTTTTTATAGGGATTGTTTTAAATTTTTTTAAATGAAAAAAAAATTCTATTTTTAATGTTATAGTGACATCGACTTCTCTGTCGCTGTGATCGTTATTTGATATCTGACTTCAAATAAAATCATTAATGTTTTTAAATTAAAAAATACTTTATTACCCAATTTGGGTATTTTGTTAATCTAAATGGGTTTGAAAATGGGATTATTATTTCAATATATTTATTTTCATAATATGATATTTTATGACTGAAATGATAAAAATTTTAGTCATTCATGTGTTATGATGGAAGATGGAAATATTATGGGTGGTTACGTGATAAAACCTGGATGGGTGGTTCCATGATACACCAAGGACGGGTTGTTATATTATAACTATTATTAAGTGGGTATGGAATTCACCTGTATGGATACCTTATTTATAAGAGATACATGTACGGATGTCAACCACATGATTTTTCTATTTAGTTATGATTATGTCCCAAGTTATGTTAATATGTTATATGTAATTTATATGGGGTTTTTTGTTATGTTTTGATTATAAAAAGAGTCCTAAATGAGTTTATTTTCAAATTAATGTATTTAATACTTCTTAAGGGTGGAAAGTATCACTTTATGATAACGTATCCATTGGTGTACATGTTTCCACAAGTCTAACTGGTTTCCTTCATTATATATTCATTGCTGGGATTTTTATGCTCATTTAATGTTTTAAAATGTTTTATATAGGATTTAATGGAGAATACGAACAAGAATTGGATCTATGGAAAATTGTGACAATTTAACATTTTAATAAACCATACATATTTTTCTCTGTTTTTATTTCATGAATGAAATGGATACTTTTTGGATGTGTCCTCTTGTTATTTCTATAGTTTAGTTATGATGATTTATAGCCTAATTCTACAAATCTATAAACCTAAAAAAGAACCTCAATGTGAAATAAAATAAAATTATTGTCTTAACTCAAGATTATGTAACGTTTTACAGTTGAGTCCTTATAGTGACACCGTGTAATTCTAAAATAAGGATATTTAATTTGATAGCATTTAAGACAAGAAACACTAAGTGTGTAGGTGAATATAAAAACCTAATAAATTATTATATATTTACTATTTTAAAAAAATTATCACATTATAAATATTGAAATAAATTCTATAATGAGTTTTCACGTTTCAAGCACAACAATGAGTTTTTTAGATTACTGGTGTTAAACGTATGACCGAGTTTTACCACATAACAAAATATTAATAAAACAATATTATCTAATATAATAATATATAAAATAGAATTTAAATTAGTTTTTATGAATAATATTAAATATCCTATGAAAATATAAATTTTATTAAAATTTAAAATGAATTCATATGTTTCAAATTAATTAGAAATGAATATAATAACCAATTGAATATAAAAGGAATTTTTTTATAGAGAACTATTTTTATGCCCACAAATATGATTTACACCAATTAATTAAATTAATTACATTTTTTAATAATATTAATTTAATATATATATTATATATTCAAGAAAATATTTTTTATACTAATCAACTAGATTTGATATGCATAAGATCAGAACAAAGAAAATTTGATGCATAAAAACTTAATATTTTAATAAAGGTAGTTGTTCCAGATTTTAATAGAGTACTAATTTTAAATCCAATATTAAGAACTATTAAATATTTTATATTAAAATTATAATATTTTTAATAGGAACATAACCATTAACTTATAGTAACTCATTAGAATTTGTTATAGGAAGTTTTATTTTTTGATGAATAGTGAAAAATACTGAATTGTGATTCCAAACATCTTTTAAATATAATTCATTTATAGTGATAAATTTTAATTTTTATTGGATTTAAAGATCAATTAAATCAATTGAATATCAATTAATACAATCTATTTGATTATAATTAATTTCACTTCGATATAACATATAAATACTTCCTAAACATTTGAACATTTTTACATTAAAAAACCATTATTGTTGTACCTTTTTCAGGATTAATATTAGACTAAATTTTGCCTATTATATGATTAGAATTTTTTAAAATATATTAATTATTTAGAATCATTGGAATTTTAAATTTATAGTAAGTTCTACTTTCTTTCTGACAAAAAATATTAGTGAATATAACTAAAGCTAATTACAACAACAAAGTGAAAAAATCATATCAATAATGATCTAAACCATAAACATAAGGGCCAAAATGACCTAGAAACATGTAAAAATCCATTGTATAGAAATTTTTTGACCTTATCATCTATTTTATTTTATTGTTTTTATTATTGGTGCCACGTTTCATAAGAAAAACTATAGTGTAATTACCTCTCTTAAAAATTACAAGAATATCACTCCTCTAGTATGAAAATGTACTCACCCCTCCCACTTTCTCATAACTCTCAGGACAATTTGGAAAGTACAAGATAAAAAATATATCCTTAATTTTCATTAAGTCATACATGATGTATCACCTAGGGATAAAATCCATTAAATGAATCCCTTTATTTCAAACCTAATGGAGTTAACCAGATAAGAGGTAACATCCTTCCTCAAGAATTATCATATTATTTTCATCCCCATATTAGTTCTACTTATTAAATGATTACATAATATTATATTTATCCTCGATATACTTATATGACTCTATTATAAGGGTTCTACCTTAAATTTCATATATATTCATCTAATGGGTAACAAAACTACCATTTAGGTGTACAACAGACTACCTCATAATAAAAGGATGATTGTTTATTTTTCCATAACCACCACTCATGGTTGGTAATTCTAGTGGAAATGATATTTATATATTAAATAAATGATATTTATAATTAATTTATTATTATTTTATTTCAATATATATAACATTCCTTCAATAATTTCCATCTTTTTAAATATTATACCATCGTTTGTAGATTTCTGGAATACCACCTCCTCAAAGAGATGTTATTCATTCACACAATGCATGGAATGTATAAAGTATATGGTTTAATAAAAAAATATAAAATATATTACATAAATATGATAATGGAATGATAATATACATATTCATATACATCATAAACTTTCGATTATTTTAAAACAGTTTGAGGAAATGAATGTAGCATTCATGTGTACGTACAAACTACCTTCTCCATGAATGGTGCATTACATTTCCTATTTCCAAACAATATGAATTGTTATAATTACATAACTACTGAATATATATCATACTTATATCATGTTCTACCTTCTATAGATGATGAATGTCCCACCGGTGATTTAATTTTGTAGTATTTTTCTATTTATTTATATCCTAGATGTTTCCCATTTGGTTTCCATTGAGTTTTTGTGGAATATAAGAATAAATTGGAAAATATAAGGTAATACATGGTTGGAGATAATTTTGAAAAATATTTCTTTCTTACATAGGTAAAAATTTATCCAACTGGTGTTTTTTTACAAAGTATTATTGCATGGTTAGTGAATGGATTGTAAACCATGCATGCTAATTGTGCGACATGTCCAATTAGGAGACTAAGAAGTGCTTAATTTCCACAGTATTTGGAAAACCATGAAAGAAAACCATGAAACATATAAAGTCCATTAAAAATGTTGATTTTATACTTTTATCCTCACATTATTTATCCAAAAATCTTCCAATTTTTACACATATTTATTTTTCAGCCCACTATGCCACTCTTACCTCCATTTTCCTCCTTGTATTTTCATTCTTGAGGAATATTTGGTGTGATTATTTTATGACTATTCAAGTAAGGACCCTTATTTCATGTTTTGTCCATAATTTTTTTGTATTTTCACCTTATTCATTTGGTATTTACTTCCCTAATGTTCCGAGTACCCTACATTGGGTTAGATCTCTATTTTTGGGTTTAATATTAATGTTAAAGGTTAAATATTGTCTATATTGAGTTTTCATAAGGTGCAGTTATGGTTTAGAACCATTTCCCAGAAAGTTCAACACTTGAGCTTAATGGTTCCATTATTAAAAATTATTTGATGGTTTGATTTGCTTTCCATATAACACCCTGAGATTTTATGAGACATATCATTTTTCATTTCTTTGATTTCTTCTATTATACACTACACCAAGATTATCTTGTACTTTAAGAAACACTGTATTAGCTTGCAGTATAAGCAAAACTATTCTTGGCTCGTGTTACACACAATTTAAAGTTCGTTTTGTTGAAATTATTCTATGTAACATTAAGTTTATATTTTGTTTAATGTATAAATGAAATAAGTTTTGATTATGTTATACAAAACACCAAACGGAGCTTTCACTACATGTAGTCCAGACTTGGCTTGCAATACACAGAATCAAGACCTTTTTCGATAGCGTGTGTAGTACGCAATACCAAGTTTCAGTAAACGAGATATTATTATAATATTATTATAAACTAGCCGTTATGAATAGTAATACCCAATTTTTGAAATTTTATAACTTTTATCTTTCAAAATGGACTTCATTTTGGTATTCGGAATATTGAAATTAGCCTATGGTGATTTTGTGGTATTTCTCTAAAAACATTCAATTTTTGATGAATAGTGAAAACACTAGGTTACGATTTAAAACCCGTCTTTTTAATTAAATAATTATTTATTTCATTTAAATTTTTTTTTGTCAAAATTGAAACATAATAACTATATATGTTGATTTTAATTCATTGGAGTAATATTATAAAATTTTATATATATAAAAATTTTATTGAACGTTTCACCGTCTTTTAGCCACCTCCTAGGATAATTTGAAAATTTATATAAAACGTAATTTTACTGCTTCTGTGAGTGAAATTTCGAAAATATGAGATAGACAGTTAATATCAAGGAGTTAAATGTGGTTCAATAAGATAAAAATAATTTTTGGTGAATAATAACTTTTTACTTTTATTACCTCGTTTAAAAATAAATAGGGAAATTAAGGGTAAAAATGATATTATTATTAGCCTAAAACATTTACTAATTCTATTGGATACGTGTAATTCGACAAAAAAACCATAGAAATAAAATATTATCATTTAGTTCCACTTGGATTAGATTAGGACATTCATTATTATTTTATTTAAAGAAGAGTTAAAATAGTTAAAATCACACGTTAATAATTAATATATTTTTAATATAGGGTTATACAAAAGATAAATTCGACTATAAATAATCATTACAAATATAAAAAATATTTCCCACATAATGGTAGTTTATTTATAATTTTTAGACATTAAATAATTTAATTTATTTATGACACAATGATGATGCAGTAATTAACTTATTAATGAAATATAAACATAATTGATGTTATAAAAACTCAAATAAATGTAATTAGAGACTTTTATGAAATAAAATAATTTTATCGGTTAATATGACATGTTAGTATTGATTAAATTTACTTTTTTAGAATTAATCATGTTTTTATTACTTTCACAATAATTAATTACCAAATAGTGTCAAAATTGACATAAAATTGTTTTTAAAACAAATATTATATTATTACTTGTTATTATATTCCTAAAATTATAAGGATCTACCAAATGACATAGATAAGGTTATATATATTAATAATAAACCACTTGGGGTTCTTTTTTCTTGTGATAGTATGTTTATTAACCATATAGTGTAAGAAAACAAGAAGACACGGTAAAAGTTGAATTATTTAACTTAGAGTTAAATCTAAATGATAAGGTTAAAATAGTAACCAAAAATTGTCTAAAACCTATTGGTTGAGATTATTTCGACCCATCCCCACTTTATCTTATAAATAAATCAATTTTGAGATATTATAAACCGAATATGACTTTATTATAAAATAATATTTTAAGTTTTTCCAAAGGTGCCCCTCTCATTCCTTATAAAAAAGCACCCCTTCCCTCTTCTCTTCACACCCTTTTGAGCCTTTAAGCTCATCCAAAACTGGAAAATTCATCTTTTAGAACTATCTAGTTATATAATAGAGGTTTTGTTATTCTCAAAAGACCAACTCTAGTGCCCTTAGAAGAATTTTAAAGAGGGTGTGTCGAGGAAGAGGTAATCTCTTCTACCAAATCTTCCAAGTTTCATTCTTATTCTACTTCCTCTTCTTTAGTTGATTAATTATAAAGTAATAACATCAGTATAACTTATATACTGATATGTTATTATAAATATAAAAAACCCCTATTTCACCTTCTATCCATCCTACGGAAAATGATGTCATCGTGCGTGCATACGTACGGAATACCGTCTCCACGCCGTGGTGCAATAAGATTTTCCACCACCACCTTAGTTGGATAGGTATAATTCTTTAAAGAATAACTATATATTATTATTATAAAATAATAATAATTATATTATATTATACCATCCACTCCAATTCCATTCAATAAATATGGGAATGATATCATCGCTCGTGCGTATGTACGGATTACCGTCTCCACGATGAGATGATATTCATTTTCCATGTTAACAATTCAAGAATGATTATAAAGTATATATAATAAGTAATCATGAAATATATGAAATAATAATGCTACTGGATTTATGTATATATATATGTATTTCATCTACTTAATTCCATTCAATTCAATAAGGAAACGAAAAACATCGTTCATGCGTACGTATGGCCTACCGTCTCCATGAATGGTGTATTTTTTTAAATTTATTGATCTATTACATAAATGTATATTATTAATATATATTATATATGAATCATGTTTTATGTGATGGAATTAAGTAATCATGATATAGGTAATCATATTATTAATTACTAGTCAAAACACGGAAAATAAATGAAACGATTTTAACCAAAACACTGCTTTAACATGGAATTGACAAATTAACAGATAATATAATGTCATATGTGAATCATATATGATATCATAAATATTATTATGTTTCTATTAAAAGTTAATAATATGTTTAAACCCACTATATAGGAGACTCAGACACATATGGACGAAATTCGACATAAGGTAAGGGATAATTTTGCAATATCATTTTTATCCGAGATTGCTTGTACGTAAGTATTTAATGGGGTTATATTTTTCATCAATTCCCATAAAAGGTTTTTCATAAAGTGTTTAACATTCTTCAATGTAATTTTATTGTCATATTTACCCCTCTTTGACTTTTACTTTATGTTATGGAAGGAATCATTCTTTTGTTTACCATACATGGAACTTTTTGACTTTTCCGACAAAAGTACGAGGATAATGTTTTTTTAACTTATACGGCATGAAAGAATTTTTAAATATTCATAACTCTTTATTTTAATGAAGCTTATTATATAATATTTAATGACTATTTTCAAAAAAAAATCATTTTATTTTAAAATTATATGGCATTTTGTGAAAAGAAAATGATATTGTAGAAGAAAGTACATTTTCCTCAAGAATTATTTTCAAATGTTTTATCAAAATCATTTTATATTTAAGATGACATTATTTAATATGTGTATGTTTCAAGTATAATGTCTCAATGATTTTCATGATTTCACTTATCTTATGATGAAATTATATCCATTTGTTTTATATTGATTATGTTATGATGGAATGATGTTTATGAAACCCATTTTATTCGTTGGGTTATTATGAATGATGTATGTTTATTTTGAGGCACATGAAAGAATGATTTCATTATGAGAGGGGGGAAACTATATCTCTATCAAATTAATTAGTTAAAGATTTATATCTCATGAGATAGACATGGCTGGAATGGTATGTTAATCCGGTTTAGTGATACAAGACAGGAAACAGGAGTGAACTCAATTCAGAAAGGGACTTTGTCCACTAAGATGGTCTTTCCAGAAATTCCTTGGCTACTATGGAAATAATATCATGTGCTTATTGGTTTTCCACAGTCAAATGTTTTATTCCCATGATATTTTATCATGATTGATGTTCTTTTATTACCTATGCATTATGTACTACTAAGATTTATTTGACAACTCACGATTTTGATGTGTAAACATTATGTTCATGTTATGAAGTTCAAATGTAAATGGTTTGTTTTATTTTCTCCATGATTAACCTTACTAGGCATTTGATCTCAACCTTTATATGTTTTCTTTTTCCCAAGATATAAAGAAAGGTTTTAAGTAAGAAAAAAAAATGGAAAGATATTTATGGGAGATGTTGAAGATCTTTCACCATGATTAGAAGATTATGTTCCGAGTTTCCAAAGTCACTACACTTTTACGGTCCTTGTGTGTTTGTTTTTGTTATGTATTAAGTATTCCAAAAAAGTAATTTAATATCCATGTATGTCACGTTTGGGGTCTCTACAGTTGGTATCATAGGAAAGGTTTAGTCAACCTTTGGAAACTATGATGCAAGAACTTTAGTGAGATCCCAAGAGATATTTCTAAGGTATGTCTAGTGATGTCCCTAAGGTTAAGTATAAGTATAGGTTATAGTCCTAGAATTACATTAATGATGTTATAATTAAACCTATGATGTCTGATATTGAAGTTACTCCCCCTTGATTATGACTTTTTCCTCTCACACTATTCTTTTTGGGTTTTATAAAATGGCTGGAAAAAGGAAGATTCACGATAATGGAGGATATGATGGACAATGGAATGATATTCTTCATGGACAGCCAAATGAAATTGGATATGGAAGTCCACAGATTGTTATTATTCCTAATCAGAAATATCATAATATGATCAGTAATCTCAACATTGATAAGTTTCTTAACTCAGCTAATAAGAGAATGATGGAGTTTCATGATGATCATAGAGGAATTAAAGTTCAATTCCCATCCTGTAAATCATGGGGGAAGAGGCATCAGAGATAATGTTTCAAAGGAACTGAAAGATGCTTTGGGTGTGGAAAAGAAGGCCACCAAGCTAGTAATTGTGAAGGAAATGGTTCATTTAACACAATGGAAAAAGATTATGGTATTTATAATACATCAACAAGGGTTAAATGTTTTAAACGTGGAATGTAAGGGCATTATGAAAACCAATTACCTAAGGGAAATTCTCACGAAGAGAATCAGCATGGCCATATGGGCAGTATTTGTGTAGATGATGATGAAGAGACTGAAAATGATATATGAGATGAAAGAAATGATGAAACTCAGTTTGTTGTTTAAGAAGATAGTGGAATGATTGTATGTTTATCAAGAATAATGTATGGTGTTATAGAATAAAGAAAAATATAAGGATTGTTACACTGATGTCTTTTCTTGAGTTTTTGATAGCATATGATGAATGGTACCGGTAACCATGAAAGGCTATTCAAATATTTTTGGAACGTAGATGATATGTTCATAATGAAAGGATAAGGAGATAATGACATGTTTGATAGTATTAATGAGCTCATGACTGGTATAAGGACAAAGTGATATCACGGTTTGAGTATACATAAATTTGTGATTTTGGTATATGGAAAGAGCTAACTTTTGACAGCATTCATGTTTTCAATAAGCTTCAATGGGTATTCATTTTTCAATAGAATACATGATTAAGGTATTCACATGTTCGGAATGTGACCAACAAGATATATCGTATGATAAATGATTTTATTCACATGCTAGGTTAATGACATTTCTAGTAATTGTTTTCTTTATACTACGAGATTGGACATATGTATTTTGGATAAGTCAAAAGACTGGAATTGATTACATTGGACATCAGATAGTATTGTTTAAGGATAGAACTTTATTTTATATTATTTATGTAATTTTATAATAGTGAAGTTTTAGAAAAAAAAGACAACCTACAGGATAGGAGACAACCCGTCACGTCGGACACTATTAAAGGAATCGAACCCATAACCGAAGTGAGACATGCCTTTATCGCCTACCTCTGGCCAACAAAAGTCACTGGTTTTTATAAACTAGTTTTATTTTATTAAGAGGTATGATAGATTAAGTATATGTCCATTTTTGGAACCAAATATGATTAATCTGAACATAGATGGACTTTTGTATATAACTTTTGCTAACCTTATATTTGAGACAGATGGAGTGACATATCATTCTATTGCATGATCTGCTAACTCCTTGAAAAAGACAAATTTAACTTGATTTCTTTAATAGGTGAAGTGGACATTGGTCAAGGCACGAGAAACAGTAAGATGGTACCAAAATCAATTAAGTATTTATTTTAATTCAAAAATTGTTCAACATTTGGGAAATGATCTTGAAAACCAAAAATGTTTTCATAGTGCCCTCATAACCGATGAATTAGATGGTAACATTGATCATAAAAAATTTATGGCTTTGTGATTGTTGGCATTTTCATAGCCATGTCCTCTACCACTCTCTATTAGAACTTCATGGTTAGATTTTTATTCCATATCCATCTTTCTACCTATGTTCTCCTATGTGGAAATCCAGTGATGAGTTAATCTGGGTAACAGTTACATTTATTTCTTTAATTTTTAAAATTTAGTATTAGTATTCCTTCTACGTTGTGGGTTTTTACAAATGAAACTTTCAGGTAGTAAAATATTTATAACCTCGACGAATTTCGAGGGGGAAATTCATTTTAAGGGGGGTAGAATGTAACACCCTGAGATTTTCTGAGATATATTATTTTTAATTTCTTTGATGTATTCTATTATACACTACACCAAGGTTATCTTGTACTATACGCAACACCATATTAGCTTACAGTACAGAAAACAATATTCTTGGCTCAGGTTACAAACAATTTTATGTTCATTTTGTGGAAATTATTCTACGCAACATTAAGTATAGATTTTGTTTAATGTATAAATGAAATAAGTTTTTTTTTGTGTTATACGCAACACTAAACGGAGCTTTCACTAAACGCAGTCATGGATTGGATTGCATTAAAGTCAATCAAGAGCTTATTTGATAGCGTGTGTAGTACGCAATACCATGTTTCACTAAATGAGATATTATTATAATATTATTATGAACTAGATGTTATGAATAGTAATACACACTTTTTGAAATTTTATAAATTTTATCATTCAAAATGGACTTCAATTTTGGATTCAGAATATCGAAATTAGCCTAGGTTGAATTTTTGGTATTTCTCTGAAAACATTCAATTTTTGATGAATAATGAAAACACTAGGACACTATTTAAAAACCGAATTTTTATTTAAATAATTATTTATTTTATTTAAATTTATTTTATGTCAAAATTGATACATAATATATATATATGTTCAATGTAATTCATTGGAGCCATTTTATAATAATTATATATATATATATATTATTGAAATTTTCACCGTCTTTTACCCACCTCCTAGGAGAATTTGAAAATTTATATAAAACATAATTTCCCCGCCTCTGTGAGTGGAATTTCAAAAATCCGAGAGACACAGTTAATATCAAGGATTAAAATGTGGTTCAATAAGATAAAAATAAATTTTTCTGAATCGCAACTTTTTACTTTTATTTACCATAGTTAAATGTGAATAGGGTAATTCAGGGTAAAAATGATATTGTTATTACCCTAACACGTGTTCTAATTATATTGGATAAGTGTAATTAGACAAAAAAAAACCTTAGAAATTAAATATTATCATTTAGGTCCACTTGGATTAGATTTGCATATTTATTATTATTTTATTTAAAGCAAAGTTAAAATAGTCAAAATCAAAGTTTAATAACTCAAACATTTTTAATATAAGGTTATACATAAGATAAATTAGACTATAAGTATTAATCAGAAAGAAAAATACATATCCTATATAATGGTATTTTATTTATAATTTTTAGGAAATAAATTGTTTAACTTATTTATGACACAATGATGACGCAGTAATTACCTTATTAATGAAATATTAACATAATTGATGTTATAAATACCCAAATAAATTTAATTTGAGACTTTTTATGAATTCCACTAATTTTATAGGTTCATATGACATATTAGTATTGATTCAATTAACTTTTTTCGAGCTAATAATGTTTTTATGAATTTCACAAAAATCAATTACCAAATATTGTCAAAATTGACATAAAATAGTTTTTAAAACAAATATTATATTATAAATTGTTATTATATTTCAAAAAATCTACAGTTCAGGAAAATGATGTAGATATGATTATATATATTAATAATTAACCACTTGGGTTCGTTAGGCTTGTTATAGTATATTTATTAACCATATAGTGTATGAAAACAAGAAGACATGGTAAAAGATAAATTATTTATCATAGAGTTAAATCTAAATGATAAGATTAAAATAGTAACAAAATTTTTTTAAAACCTATTGGTTGAGAGGATTTCGGACCATCTCCACTTTATCTTCAAAATAAATCAATTTGGAGCTATTATAAACTGAATATGACTTTATTATAAAATAATATTTTACGTTCTTGCAAAAGTGCTCATATCCTCCCTTATAAAAAGGGAACCCCTTCCCTATTCTCTTCACACCCTTTTGAAACTTGAAGTAAGGAAAAACCCAAAATATTCCTCTATGCAACATCTCTAGTTATATCATATAGTGTTTGGTCTTCTCAAAATACCAACTCTAGGTCCCTATAATGAATTTTAAAGGAGGTGCGTCGAGGAAGAGGTAATCACCTTTACCGACTCTTTAAAGTTTCTTTCTTCTTCCACTTCCTCTTCTGTAGTTGTTTCATAATAAAGTAATAACATCATTATTACTTATATACTGATATGTTATTATAAATATTAAACAATCCTATTTCACCTTCTATCCATCATACGGAAAACAAAATCAACGCGCGTGCGTACATACAGAATACCGTCTCCACGCCATGGTGTAATCTGTTTTTCCACCACCACCTTACTTGGATAGGTATAATGGTGTAAAGAGTAACTATATATGATTATTATAACATCATACTGATTAATGATATTATATCATCCACTCCAATTATATTCAATAAATATTTGAATGATATCATCGCTCGTGCATACGTATGGATTACCGTCTCCACGACGCGATGAGATTCATTTTTCATGTTAACAATTCAAGAATGATTATAAAGTATATATAATAAGTAATCATGAAATATATGACATAATAATTCTACTGTATTTATGTATATATATATATATATATATGTATTTCATCTACTTAATTCCATTCAATTCAATAAGGAAATGAAAAACAACGTTCTTGCGTACGTACGACCTACCGTCTCCATGAATGGTGTATTTCTTTCCATTTATTGATCTATTATATATATTTATATTATGAATATATATTATATAAAAATCATATTTTATATTATGTAATTATTTAATCATGATCTAAGTAATCATATTAACAATTACAAGTCAAAACACACATGATAAATGAAACGATTTTACCCAAAACGCTACCTTAACATGGAATCGACAAGAGAACAGATAATATAAAGTCGTAATTGAATCATATATGATATCATAAATATTATTATGGTTCTATTAAAAGATAATAATATGTTTAAACCCACTATATAGGAGTCTCGGTCACATTCAAAATAACTTGGACATAAGGTTGGGGATAATTTTGCAATCTCATTTTTATCTGAGATTGCTTATACTTAAGTATTTACTAGGGTTATATTTTTCATCCATTACCAAGAAAGGTTTTTAATAAAGTGTTTAATATTATTACATGTATGATTAATGTCATATTTACCCCTCTTTTACTTTTACTTTCTATTATGGAATGAATCTTTCTTTTGTTTACCATATGGGGAACTTTTTGACTTTTCTGACAAAAGTATGAGGATAATGTTTTTTTTAAACTTATACGGTGAGAACATATTTTTAAGGTTTCATAAATACTTATTTTAAAGAAGCATACTCTACAATATTTCATGAATATTTAAAAAAAACATTTTCTTTTAAAATTTCATGGCATTTTGTGAAAAAAAAATGATTTTGAAGATGAAAGGATATTTTCATCAAGAATTATTTTCAAGTGTTTTATCAAAACCATTTTCCATTTAAGGTGACATTAATTCATATGTGTATATTTCAAGTATAATTCCTCTTTTATTTACATGATTTCACGTCTCTTATGATGAAATTATATACATTTGTTTTATATGGATTATGTTATGATGGAATGATATTTTTTAAACCCATTTTATTCGTTGGGTTATAATGAATGACGTATGTTTATTCTGTGGCACATGAATGAATGATTTAATTATGAGATGGGTAGGACTTATATCTCCCTACAATTAATTGGGTAAAGATTTATATCTCATGATATAGACATGTCTAGAATGGTAAGTTAATCTAATGCAGTGATACATGACTGGAATGAGAAGTGAACTCGATTTAGAAAAGGACTTTTTCCACTAATATTGTCTTGGGAGCAATGACTTGGATACTTTGGAAATCATATAATGTGATTAATGGTTTTCCACAATCAAATTTTTTATTCCCTTGCTATTTTATCATGATTTATGTTCCTTTATGTCCTATTCCTTATGTACCGCCAAGATTTATTTCACAACTCAAGATTTTGATGTGTAAATTTTAGTTCATGTTTTGAAGTTCAAATGTATATGGTTTGTTTTTATTTTCTCCATGATTACCCTTAATGAGTATTTGAGATCACCCTTTATATGTTTTCTTTTCCCTAGGATATAAAGAATGTTTTTAGGTATGAAATCAAAAGGGTAATATATTTATGGGAGATGTTGAAGATCTTTCACCATGATTAGAAGATTATGTTTTGAGTTTCCAAAGACACTAATTATTACGGTCCTTGTGTGTTTGTTTTTTTATGTATTAATTATTCTCCAAAAGTAATTTAATGTCCATGTATGTCACGTTTGGGGTCTCTACATTCCATGCTTCTTTTAGTTTGTAATACATGTCTTATATGAGGTGAGAAATGTGTTTTTAATATTATTAATGGTGTAGATGTTTTGAAAAAAGGGGTTTCAATGTAATTTTTTTATATTCAAGGCGTGGTTTGTATGTTATTCCTTTTTTTATTTCTTGAATACTTTTGATAAAATGTAAATCTGGTGTGAATCATGTTTTAAAAATAGGTAGGGTGTGCATTTGTTTTCAAAATAGGCCTTGGATGTGTAAATGGTTATTTATTATATGTGATCCATTGTGTGTCTTGTGTATATGTGAATTTGATGTTTTATATATTGTGTGAAATGAAACTGAGCACAAAGGGAATCCTATGTGACTATGGGGATGGACTAGGACTAGTGCAATAATGATTCGAAAGAGGAAAGTCCCAATTTCACTTTCCTGCATTGACATTTACATCTCAAATTGAACAATAATGATTGGAGACCACTAGAAATTTGGATATAATTTCTCTAGTAGCTCATGCATGAGAATTATTTACATTATGGTTTCTATTCAACATTTCACTATGATATGTTATTCATAGATACACAATGGAGCTACTACCTATAGGGATTTCCTATGAAATAGTGATCATCTATTGTACTACCCTAACCATCGTAATACAATGCACTTTGTGGTTTATTACGGAAACAAGACATGTATTCTCCTTAAACTATTTTCCTGTGAAGACGTTTTCTATAAAATTTCTTAGCGCATTTTTTATAAAACCATGTATGTTAATTTTTCTGATACTATTTATAGTATTCAATTTTTTTATTAGGTATAATCCTATATAGACTTGAATCACTCCCTACACACACCTTTGGGTGTATGTAGACTTGGTTATTTTTGACACATATAAAGGAAATATGTTAGGTGATGGTGGTTTGGTATGATAGTTGTCTTCCCTTATAGCTATGGTAGTGTGGGATTGAGGAAAATGCACCTCTCCTTGTGTGGTGGTTTTGGGATAGTCTCTAGTTCCCTTTTAATTTTAGGCATTTTAGGGTTTTTATATAATGTTTAAAACAAGATTCTAAAAACTTAGTTATGCCATATTTGGTTATTATTATTCAGTTTTGATTAATTTATTGTAGTTGGTAATTATGGTTAATTACGTTGTGGAAATCATTACAATGTTTCATTGTTGGTACCTAGGAACTTGTTTCTAGACCGTGGGGCATCGAGAAGGCCCTTCAGGATAGGACACTGATTGGGTCGGTTAGTGGTTTGGATTGAACCATGAATTGGACAATAAAAAATGGTATCAAATGTGAATGTACTCTATTTTTAGGTTATATTAATTTGGGATGATTCTAGATAGAGTAGAGATATTATTTACGGGGCTTGAGGTTATATTTGAGAGTTTGGGGCCTAGCCAACACACCTCGTGATAGATCTTGATTCAAAATGGGATGTAGGAATATTTGATTTACTTCTCCTCTATGTGTGATGTACAAGATGCAGACTGTATATGGACATAAGGTTGATGGGATGTTGTTTGGGTTGTCATTTTATAGTGATGAGTTTGATATTTTTTTTGGATTTATGGAATGTCAATATTTGTTTTTCTAAAATAAAAAAAATTCAAAATGGTTGTGATGTTTTATTCCCATGTGTTTATTTATTCTTATAGCAAGATTCCTCCCCGAGACTTCCTGTACAGACACGGGAAGTGGACGAAGTTATTCCTACCCAACCAATTATTTATAGATTAGTGGATGTTGTGGTATAATCTTTCTATGAATTGGAATAGGGATCGATCCAAGCCTTTCTTCAGCTAGAGAGGTTGAACATAGTCCTAGTATGGAAAATGCTCAAATTTTTGTCAAGAGAAAGTCTCCATCATTCCAATGTTACATGAAACATCAGTAAGCAGATGAATAGTTTTAGAAGATAAGGAGGAAATTTGAATTCCTTGAAAATTCTGAGGAAGTCATGGTGAAATATGCCCAGATCATTGTTGATGGTCCCAGTCAGAGGTTGTGGGACTTAGTGGTTCATGCTAGGAAGACTGAGTAGATGGACTGGAACAACTTCTAGTCTATTTTCAATTATCAGTATTTTACTAAGTTCTTGGCATAATTCAAATCTTGGTAGTATATAGATATTGTACATAGGGTAAAATTCTGTTATGGGGTATGCCACCTTCATTTCAAAGCTAGTATTATATGAACCCAACTTGTTTCCAACATGAAGACGAAGGATCAGAGGTTCGAAATATGGTTGCAACCATATATTTATTCTTAATTATTACTGTTCATTCTAAATCCAATCCTGAAGTGGTTGACCATGTTTTTATGGTTGAGATTGTTTATAAAATAAGTTATGGTTTCCCTAGAGTAGCGCTAGCTATGTGATGTGGAATCCCCTTAGAGAAAAAAAGGAATCACGAAGTATAGAGAAGGAAGGGTGGTTATAGCTCTCGACAACCATCCCGCCGAAGTCTTTAGTGATTTTAAATACTAGATCAATTATGATCCATTAGTGTGGGAATTAGGTGAATGTGTGATCTGCATGTAAAACCCTACCGAGCTCATGCCATCAATGCATGCATTTGGGGAACCAGTAATAGTTCTGCAGGTTCAGTCATTCCTATTAGAGTGGTGCATGATTAGTGGATTTAAGAGGGATAACAATTCATATAATGTTTTCAAAGTCAGTAGGTTCACATTTTATTGGTCATGGTGGCATGGATGGATCATATTCTATGTAGAGTTAGTTTAGGTAAGAGCCTCTGAATAATGGTTATTCATAGGATCATGTTGATGTAAGGTAGCTTCATGTGGTGGATCTAGCACTAGAAGAACTAGATGTAGGGCCTTTTATAGTTTTACGTTCCATTTTGATTGCATCATCTATATGTGCTTTTTTGTTTGATAATGGTTCTTTTGTTTTGTTTATCTCTATATGCCTTGTGAAATTGTTGAGTTATCCAACTGATCTCATCTTGTATGAGATGAAGTAGGTAACACCGCATGGTATGAACTGATAACAGGGGTTTATGTGTATGTCTTGTGCTCTCACTATGTCAAGGGTTTGGCAGGAATGAGATTTCCCTATTCTAACTATGGACCTATTTGATTCAATCCTCCACATAGATTGGATGATTCACTTCCAGGTTCATATCGGTTTTTAGAGGTGGTGGGTGAGTTTCATGACATCAGATGGATGTACTCTGTTTTTTCATAGAGAATAGTATCATCAGTCGAGTGGTGCATGACCTCCACTTAAGGAAATGGGAAAACATGTTTGTCAGTTATCATCACTTATGATGGAGGATGATGGTTTTAATCATGAGGATGGAATACACCTTATGGTGGATGGGTTCCCAAAGTTATTTCCTTGTGTATTTTCAGGCTTGCTTCCATTGCAAGATGTGGAGTTCCCTATAAAAATGGAACTGGGGAAAAGATTTATGTCTCTTCCATTATATAATATAGACCACACCATGTTGAGGGACGTAAAGGTAAAAATAGATAATTTGGAATATAAATGATTCATCTTTTGATCATCTTTCCTTGGGCCACCGTAGTATTTTTTTGTGAAGAAGCCAAATGGATCTCTCTGATTATTCATTCATTGTCAGAAGATGAATAAGATGACTATTAAAAATAGGTATCCCTTTTATTGAATTTATGTACTAGTTGATCATCAAAAAGGGGAAAGGTGGATTAATAAACTAACTAGCGTTCTGGTTATTACCAAGTCCGGGTGAAAAAGGAGGATATCCTGAAAACATATTTTCCAAGGAGGTATGGCATTTCTGAGTACATGGTCATGCCTTTAGGGTAGATGAATTCTCAAGAGGTCTTCATTGAAGCTATTAACGGGGTGTTCCACCAGTATCTTGAATCTTTTTTTTTCGGTATTCATTGATGACATCCATATTTCTATTGAATTTGATATGGAGCATGAGTTACATATGTGAATTGTATGGAAAAATCTTCAAGACCATTGCCTTTATGTTAAACATTCAAAGTGAAACTATTATATAAAATATGTAATGTTTTTGGGCCATGTGATATTGGAACAAGGGGTTTTAGTGGACCAAAAAAAGGTTAGTACATTGATTTCATTGGAGTAGCGGAAAATTGTGTTTGAAATAAGAAGTATTCTAGGTCTGGATCGTTATAACAAGAAGTTTTTTTTCAGAAATTATCCTAGACATCTTCACCCATGATAGGGCTGACAAAAAATGGTAAAATGTTTGAATTTCGGATAGAGTGTCAGGAATCCATCAAGGAGTTAATGTTACTATTGATTACCCCCGCTATGTTGGTCATTGCAAAATAATTAAAGGGTTATGTAATTTATTCTGATGATTCTTGAATGGGTGTTGAGTGTGTGTATATATATAATGATCATGTGATGGTGTATGCATATCATGAACTCTGACCCCATGAAGAGAATTATCAAACCCTTGTCATGGTGTTGGAAGCTATTACAAGAACATTGAAAATGTTGTGCCACTAACTCTTTTGTGAGAAATGTGTAGCTTATTCTGATCATAATATGTTATCCTACAATTTCTCTAAGAAAACATTGGACATGAGGAATAACCATTTGGTGGATTACTTATAGGGGCTTGACTTAAATATAGATTATACCCTTGGAAAATGGAATGTTGGGGAAGATTCCTTGAGCATAAAAGTTTCTATACAAGATTTAGGTATGTCCAATGATGAGTGTATACGGATGGGTCTTTTTTTCTAGTTTCACCTAGAGACCAGGAAGAATAGTGAGGGTGCATTCTTTTAGAGAATCTAGTAGACTCTTTATCTTTTGAATTTGATTCATCATAAAAAACATGGTGATGAGTTGTGTGAGCCATCTATGTAGTTTCTTAATTATGGGGAGAAGCCTTGGGATTGTTCATTGTATCCCAATGGATTAATATGATTCATGTGTCTCTTTGCAATGACATTATATCTATGAAATGTGGTGATAGAGGATTTCCACCAGTCTTAGTGGGCCATTCATTCTGTTGTTGTGTAGATTTATTATGATGTTTTTCAACAGTTATGGTGGCCAGGTATGAGGCATGATATAGATGAATTCATATCGAAGTACTATACATTCCTGCAAGATAAATAAGAGCACCCCAAGTCCTATATTTTTCTATATAACCCCCCCATTTCTACCTATAATTGGGATGATATCACTATGTATTTTATTATTGGCATGCCTCATACACATCGGGGTAGGAATTCTATTTGGGTAGTGATCAACCATCTGACCTAGGTAGCCCACTTCCATCCTATTAGGGATTTAGATAGGGTTTATGAGATTGGACAATTATATAATGAGAATTAGTAAGGATTAATGGTCGGTTATTGGAAATTTTTTCAGACATGGTCTCTCATTTAACGTCATAGTTATTGGAATGCCATCAGTATGAAATGGGATCATAGATTGAGTTAAGCACAACATACCATCATAAAGTGAATGATCAGATGGAGAGAGCGAATGAAATTTTGGAAAACATGCTTCTGGATTACAAGAAAGATTTTAGTGTTTTGTGGGAAATACATTTTGGATTGGTCTAGTTTTCTATGACAATAGATACCAATCATTGATTCGAATGGATACTTTTTAGTCCATCCATGGTAAGCTATGTCAATCACTATTGTTTTGGGATAAAGTGGGTGAGACGTCACTATTAGGACTAATCTTAGTGCAAGAGAAGTATATGAAGGTCAAGATAATTAGACAATGATTATTAGTATCTCATAGTCACCAAAAATATTATGTCAATTAGAGACAATGAGACATAGTGGTTATTATGGGTTACAATGAGTTAATGAGTGTGGCACCTCACTTGGGTCATTTCCATATGGGATAAGAAAGGGAAGATGACTCCGACATATTTTATACCTTTGAAGATCACTATGTAGGTTGGTAAGGTGGAATACTTGTTGTATTTTCTGGTGAAATTGACAAAAACACAGGATTTTTTTCAATTTTCATAGTTGAAAAATTACAATATGGATATGTGTCATGTCTTGAACTAGGAAGAATTGGGATTAGATCATGACTTTTCTATGTTTGAGCGGCTAGTGTGGACTGTAGATTCCCAAAAGAAGGAGATTCATGGTAATTCAATCTTGTTGGTCCTTATTCTTGGTGATCATGTAAATAACATACATTAGAATTAGGATTGGAAGTCTCGGGTTGGGTAAGAGTATTTTCTTTTATTCTATGGTCATGCATCATATTGAATTTTTTGGGAAGAAAAGTATTCATGGTGGGAAGAAATGTGACACCCATGATTTCATTTGGATGTTTTTTATAATTATTTTTGTCCAATATTTTCCCTCTAGGGTTCCTTTGGGTTTTTGTGGAAAAATAAGAAAATGAGGGTAAACAGTATGTGGCACATGGTTGGCACATGGTTTGGAAAACTATGAGCGCATTCCAAAGTAACTGTGTGTATAAGTGGTGTTTTTGGATAGAGTATTTTTGAAAATTCAGTGTATGGTGTTTAAAACATGTGGGATAATCTTGCGGCATGTCTGGTTTGAACTGTGATGGTCGCATAGTTCTCGCACGGTTTGGGAAACCGTGCCAAAAAACATTGTAGCCTATCCAGGTCATTAATAATTAGGATTTTACTCTTTTACCTATATATATTTTACCTCAAATACACTCATTTATACCCCATCATGGGATATTCATCACTAGGTTCCTCTCCACCTTCGCTTACAATACTTGGATCTTCATTCATGAGGTGGATTTCGTGTGATTCCTTCAACATTCATCATGTAAGTCCCCATCTATCTTGGTTTCTCCCTATTTTCAAGGTATTTTATCATTTTACTCTTTTGTTTCACATCTCTAGTGGATTGGGTACCATATTTAGGGTCATATCATAATTTTTGTTGTTTAATCCTAGCGTTCAATGTCCAATATTTCCATTATAGGGTCTTCTTGCGATGTAGTTGTGGTTTAGCCCCATTTCTAGAATATTCTACACTTGACGTAGGTGGTTCTGTGCTTATGCATTATTTTATAATTTGGTATGATTTACATTATTCTTGGATTATGTTATATGTGTCATATATATTGTGGGAAATGTGGTGTTAAAATCAATCAAGGTGTGTGTGTTGAAAAATGTATTTTCAATGGAAATTTTTAATATTCATTGTCTGATTCATATGTGATTCATTTTTTCATGCCTTGAAGGTGTTTGATAAAATGTGAGGATGGTTTGAATCATATTTTAGAAATGGTTTTGGTGTGGTTTTGGTTTGAAAAGGAGTATTCGATTTGGAAAGGCTGGTTTATCATATGTGTTGCATAGTTTGGCTCATTTATATGTGAAATTGATGTTGTATGTGATTTATATAATGAAATTAATAAAAAAAGGGAATCCTAGGTTTCTAGATGGACATATTAGGACGAGTATTCTCATGATTCGAAAGTGGAATTTGATGGTATAACTTAAAAAAATTGATGTTTACAAATCATGTTAAAATATTACTATTGGATACCAACAAGAATTTTAGAAGTAATCCTCTATAAGGGATCATACAGAAGAATTTTGTTCAGTGTTTTTCATATACCTTGTTTCATGAAGATACAATGTTACTAGATACCCACTAGAGCTAGTACCTATAGGTATCTCCTATTACATAGTGCTAATTTGTGTTATAACACTTACCATTGATATAAAATGGACTTTTTTGTTTAATTTAGAGGAAAGTCATGTCTTCTCCTTTAACTTTTTTCCTATGAATATGTTTTCTATAAAATTTATCATCCTATTTTCTTAAAACCTTGAATTATAATTTATCTTACAATGTTTATGACATGGAATCTATTTATCAGGTGGCATAAAAAGGGGCTTTGTCTCACACCATACACTCACCTTTAAGCATTAGTAGCCATTGTTATTGTTGACACAGGTAAATGTAATATTTTCATCAATGGAAGTTCAGGATTCATGTAGTAGTCTCTTACAGATGTGATAGTGGTGGCTTGATTATGATGCTCCTCCCCTTGCATGGTGGTTTTTGTATTATTTCTCATTCCATTTTTTTATTAGACCTTTTTGGTATTCTTTTAATGTTGTAATCTTGAATCATAAAATTTTGTTATACGATGATTAGTTGTGATTATTTAGTTTTGGTATATTTATTATAGTTTTATGTTATGGAGATTTATAAAGCTGAAATTATTCTCATGTTGTATTACTAATAACAATTTACTTATTCCTAGCCCATGGTGATCAAGAATGCCCCTCAGGCCATGCCATATAATAGGTTGGGTGCTGGGTTGGATGGAACCATTGATTATTTCATGAAAATGGAACCATGACATGATTAATAATGAACAATAAGTAACAAGTTAAAACATACTCAACAAACTTGAAAATTAACACCTAAATTAGTGAAATTAAATAAAGATTACAAAAATGGGTAATATGATATTATAAGTAGTTAATATATTAGTATAGTTCTATTTTATGTTAGTGACATGTTTAAAACCCATATACAGATGTTTAAAGTACATTCACCCAAAAGGAAACACAAGGTAAGAAATTTTCATATCACTTTTTATATCATTGATATAGATGTCATATCCACCGCATTTTTTGCGTGTGTGTCTACATACAATTTTGAAATGTTATATAATGATTTAATTTATCTTTATGATATTATTATTTTCAATTTTAATTATTTCTTCTGAGGTATTTTGAGTTAAAAGATACCATGTTGTTAAGAAAATTCATAATTTGACTCCTTTTCATTGAGTTATACTACTTCCTTATTGTAATTAATATTATACGATTATGTGTATAATGAATTTTAGTATCTATATATTTACTCCCAATTAATATTTTGGATTTATTATTGATACAACTTATCTACTCATTGATTTATTACCAAATCAATGCAATGATCTTTTTATGGGTTTACATCACAATCTCAATTTTTTCGGGATTGATTAAACATTCATTTACATAAGAGAAAATTATGGGGTAATTTTTTAATAAATACATTCATATTCTTATCCTATGGTAATTCATGATTTATTTCTGTAATAGTACCAATTTATACTCATTGTTACTAAAAATGTTTTGTAAAATGCATTTAAGAAAATCCAAATTTAATACTCTCATTAGTCAGAGATCTAGTTTTCTTATATAATCAATGATTTTTAAATGTTTTTCTAAAATATTTTTACCCTTTCCAATATGATTTATTAAATAAATTTTACTATTTTTTCTCTTACAAATGTTTTCAATGACATATTCTTATCTCTTTCTAAACAGTTATTTTTCTAACCTATTTAATATGAATAAAGAACATTATTTTTATATCATATGTCATGTATGTACTTAAATTTCAACATTTCATTAAAGAATCCATTCCAATTTTAAAAGGATATTTTTTAAATAAAATGTTTTTAAAATTGATTTTATATGAAATAAATTTTTGAAATATTTTTCAAAATAAAAAGGATATATTCTTCAAGAATGGTATTAAAATATATTTTTATATTATTTCAGTTCATTATTGAAGATAACCATCTATTTTATTCAACCTGTGATATGATATTTCGATACCATCATTATTCTTCATCTGGATGTTTTATGATTGATTTTTCTAAGGATAGCATTCACCTTCACTTCCTAGATTCGTTTTAAGTAGTCCCCTTGAAATATTCAAATGATCATTGAACATTAGATTTACCCTAATTAAAACCTTAATTTCCCAGGGATATATTCATTTCATAACTATTTACCATTTTTACATTTATTGTATTTGATATTAACTTTCATGATTATATAAATATTGATTAATCTATATCTTCAACTCCATAGGTATTATCAATATAGTACATTGTTATATCAATTAGTCGATGTATGATGAATTCCTTCGATAGGTATGAAACATGTAGGGAATGGTTATAAATATACCATTGATGCATTGGTAGTTTCATGGGATGAGTTATTTGTAAAGCTTTATATGAGGTTTACCAAATATGATAATCTAAATTGTGAATAGTTTCGGCGGTAATGATTTAATGTACCTAGGAAACATCTCAGACAAAAATTACAATATACCATAATTTAGATTAGTTATTCATTATCTATGAGATTTTGTGTAAAAATTTCTATGGATTCATTTTATTCATTATATAGATATATTAAATTATATATATTTTCAGTTATTTTCCTTTCCATATTGTTTACACACTTCCTTCTCAGTTTATTTACTACATGGATTTTATCTTTAATTATTATATTTCTCTATTTACAATTCTCAATGATTCATTGTTGATTCCGCTTTACTTTACCCTTATTGAGAATTTTAGGTCACCCTTATTATGTTTCCATTCCCATGAAGTCGATAATGTGTACTGAGAAATATATGCAATGAGACACTAGATGGAATAATATTATTAGATGTAATGACAAAAAAATTATGTTGCAATTAGTGTATTAATTTATAAAACAAGACTAAATTATGTGCATGGGTTTTCAATACTAAAAAACTATTTGGTCCTTTGGGAAATGATTTAATTGTATCTTATGCCAATATAATGGTAGTAGAAATTTGAACTTTGTTTTCTAGGGCTAGGTTCTTACATATCTAATCTCTTAGACTATGGTGAATCAATTAGGTCATACAATTTTCTATCATAGATGTCCTCATTAGTAATTCATCTTTATATTTTTGTTTTTTTTAATTGCAAATTGACTCTTGAAAAGTGTTATTATAAGATTTTATAAAATTTATTTATCATGAGGTTTGATTATGGTACTTGAGAATGAAATGGATTTAATTTTTTCTTCTATCATATAACCTGATTTCGAAACATCATAAATTTTTATAAATAATCATATTCCATTCTATAAAGTACAAAATCAATTATGAAAGATTTTATCTTTTTGTAACCCAATATCATCAGAAATAATATATTATTTTCATCATAATTGTAATCTAGATTATTGTTTCTTTATTGTTTTATCTCTTTTAAAAGTTAAAGAATCTCAGTGAAATGTTTCTCATTGTAACAATTTTTTTCATTCAATTTAAATATTCTTGGAACTGATTATATCAATAAAAATTTAGTGAAGAAAATAGAATATTTATTTCTCAAAATTATTATAAAATCATTCAATAATTTTTATTTTTTAAATGGTCTCAACCCTTATATCTTGAATTAATTATTCAATATGATCATCACTCTCCTACTAAATATTTTCATCAACATTAGCAGTTTTATTTTATGTGATATCACGAGGAAATATCCAACATGAATAATTTTGAATAAAAACATAGAAAATGATATGATCATTAAAATATACAGAATTTTAAATTTTACAAATTCAAACACTTCACACATGGATAAAGACTCAAATATTTTATGTTGGATTTTGTTGATTGAACTCAAACAAATAATAAACATTTTTTCAATATTAATTAGTAGTGATTCAAAAATTTATCTAACTTAAATTCATTAAATATGTAAGACCAAAATATAAAAGGTGAATATTTTAAAATATAATGAAATTTATAATTTTATATAATAAATAAAATTTTAAACAGAAAATCATATTATCAAAATTAGCACTTATTGAAAAAAAATATGATTATAACAAACAATTATTAATAATGATAAAAAAAATTATTAAAAAATTTAAATACTAGATAATAAATAAATATAAAAAAATTAATGATAACATTATTTGTCTCATAAAATAATTTATATCTTAACAAATATTTAAAAATGATAAACATGCCAAAATAAAATATTTTAAAAAGTAATTTTATTGAGAAAACAATACGTACATGAAAAATAAAATTAACAAAAAAACTATTTCAGCCATGAAAAAATTATAACAATAAAATATTTATAAATATAATTAATTACAAATAAAAGTATTTCCCAGATAAAATAATTATTGTGTTGAAAATTTTATAATCATAAAATATTTATAGTAGTAAATAATTTTTAATTAAAAAAACTTAATTGATAATAAAATTTAAAAAGACAAATAAATTGATGAATATTATTTATAAATAATAGAAAATTAATTTATGATGAAAAATATAAAGATAACTTCCAATTTTTTGATGTCAATAATATAAAACAATTATTTAATTTCAATTAACTCACACAAATTTGTTGGAATTAGGGAGAACATTGTACTATTGTTGGAAGATGAGTGAAAAATTATGTAAAAAAAGAATAAACAACCTTGAAAAGTAGTTTTTGTTGGAAAGAATTATATTCAGAATTGTAATAAAAGGTTGAAGGATAGATGACCAAGGAGAAAAAAAAAGGTGAAAAGAGGATAAAAATCTATTTGAATTGATGATCGTGGGATGTTGAGGGTCTTAGGGTGATGTTGGGTTCCATCATTAGTTGAGAGAATAGGGTTTTGATTAAAAGAATAAGGGTTTTCTGAGGGGTTCAGTATTTTTTAAAACACATTGATGTAAGTTTTGTAAAAAACCAACATTAATGGGTTTAGTACGATTTTTTTACATTGATTTATTATAGAATAAATGTTAACATGTCTTACAAATTACATTTACCATTACTTCTATATTAAACATAAATTTAATAAAAATTATAAGAAGATTTTATTCTCGTTTTATAATATAAATTATACTAAAATTTTCCCGCATCACTTTTAATGTCTATTTCAAACAAACACATGTTAAAAACTAGACACTAATGCCTCTATCTATACAAGTGTTTTTAGTTTATTTTATTTTTATAAAAAAATAAAAAAAATAATGTGGTTTTATTATGGGAGGTTCTTGGTTTCACCCTATCACATCCTTGATAAAATACATGGATCATTTTGGTCCCATAAAATGAAAACATCCTTTGTTGGGGTTAATCCTTATACGTTAATATTAAATAACATTTTTAATGATCTCGTATCATGGTTAATCCAAATTGTACTCTCCCATAAAAAATATTTAAGTATTAAAAAAACAAAATTCATTTTTCATTTTTACTCACACTAGGAAATATTTAAGATGTAAAAAATGATGATGCACCAATATAAAAAAAATCAAATAAACACACTTCAAGCTAAATTTTCAGAGAGTCCAAAAATCACAATCTTTTTTTAGGATGAAAATAATGTTAAGAGCTCACTATTATCCTCTCCTTGAAATAGCATAACACTCCTTTATGTTCCACATTGATCACATATAAATAATATATAGGTAACACCAATGAAAATTCATCAACAATATCCTCCATTATCTTCATGATGAATCCCTAGGATCATCTCAATGTGAAAACCGAAGGGGATGCTTATTCATATTCTTGTATTCTCTATAATGTAAAATATATTGAAAAACTATCTTCTTCCATTTTTATAGGGAAATAAATCTTGTTAATATTTCTAGAATACATTTCTTTCCCATTATTTAGTTCACAAATTTCCTTTACTAAAATGTGAAACTTCATTCATAATGGTAATACAAATATGAGTCAACCACCTTTAATTATAATATCAATGATTCCATACAAGATAAAAATATTTCTAGGAAATATATTTTAATAAACTATTTCATGTCATGAACCACAAAACCGCATCATTATAACATTTTTATTAGTTCTAAACATGTGAAACACATTTTCTATATAATAGTTGTTACTTTCAGAACGAGTGAGTATAAATCAAATTTTATAGTCCAATCGGGATTATATAGTAGTGAATCTAAACTCATAATGTCCAAAATCAAATTTATTTGGTGTAATACTATTTACAGTATAGAAATAAAAATATATAATGGTGAGTATAGGGGTATTAATTATAGATAAATGAAGAAATTCTATATGAATTATTTTTAGTAGTTGAGTATGATGTTCATATCATTCCTGAAGGATATGAATGTTTTCTTTAGAAGTATATATATAGAGAAGACACAAGAATTCAAAAAGAACACATTTTTAATAGGATGATTCAATTGATGTGGTGGAACATATTTTTTGGTCTATCCATGTTGAATAATCACCCAAATTTTTTAAAATTGATTGGAATCAGTTTTACCAAATGATCTGTACTATAAATTGTAGAATGGGGTTATTTTGTTTTTAACATTTTGATATTGTACTATTAATCTATTTATTTAATGAAAAATATTACAGGGTTACCCATTTTTAATAATACATATACCTAACCATGAAAAATACCATTGTTGTTTTTTGATGTGTTATTAGTTTTTCTATTCATAAATTTAATGTCTAGTTTGAAAATTTTCTATGCAGTTTAAATTGAGGGTACATCTCTAACTTAGTTTTGGACACAATTTTAGTATTGTTTTATTATGATTCAATATTTTTGTATATTGATACACTTATGTTTGTTATGATGGATAAAAACTAGCTAGGTGGTTCGGGAACCCACATGTTGTATCAAAAATTTACTATTGTGTTTGCAATTACCAGTCATTGTCCAATGTGTTTTAGAGAATAGTTCCATAGAATCATTCATACCCAGTGATTTTATTATAATTATGGAAAACTGTTTCCAATCCCTCATGTATTTTATCACATTTAGTGAGAGTTAATTGATTTAGATTAAATGGAATGGGATGCAGGTATTGTTTTAGTGGAAAATTCTGAAATAAATAAATTGTGGATTTTGAAAGATGTATAATTAGTATTGTATAATATTTAGGGGAATTTATTTTTTTATAAAAAAACTAAAATTGATAAGATGAAGAAGGAAGAAAAAGAAAAAATTGATATGTTAGATATATTGTTGATCAATATGTTAATATCCTAGAACATGGACTATAAAATTCGGGATGTGATAAAATATTCAGAATTTATGAATACACTTCATAATATGTATAAAAATACAACATTAATGAATAATGTGTTTCTACTATGAAGTCTATCTGGTATGATATTATTATAATAAAATGTATTTTATGATCATATAAATTAATTTAATTTGATTGATAGTCAGTTGGATGATGTGAATGTATTGTTATTAAATCTTGATTGGGAACTATTGTTACATTCATCACTCTTAGAATCATAAGGTGTTTTGGTTACTACAGTGAGTAACAAAATTAAAAAGATGAAATTAATTATAGAGAATTATATGGATCTAATTCAATTGAGGATATTAGGAATAAGGGGATATTATCTTCTAACTTAAATTTATAAATTGTTTTAGGTATCAGACACAATGTCTCATAAAAGAGTAATAATAAAGGAATAGGAAAAAGAATTATAAGTATGAGTAATTTTATAATAGCACTAAACCTGTACTATCAAATCTAGTGACAAAAATATAATATTTATATTTATTACTTAGATAAAAATAAATTAGACCAAATTTCAATAAATCAAAACATAAAGTATTAAAATGAAATATTCAGGGACTTTTACACCAAAGAACCTCTTTCATTTAGTGATTTAGAGAACCCGGAAAACAATTCATAGCGGACACATCAATATAGTAACCATTTATCCCCCAAATAATGTTCATTATAAAGGTATAGTATATTATTTTCAATTAACTTATGTATTTTTACCTCGTAAACTGATAACATTTATAATCATCCTTAGGCCTTAGGAAAAACATTTAAAATCATGCAATGAGAACAAAAATCCAAATAAGAGAAACATAAGAAAAAATATGATAGTTTTGTGAAAATAGAAATATCATTTAAATGATTAACTTTATGACATTATTATTTTATAATATGATCTAAATAATTACTATAAGATAAATATGAACAATTTTTATCAATGAAAACATTCAAACCCCATATTAAGTAAGTAGAAACCCTTTTTGATGACATAGAGCATCATATTAATAAGCCTAGTTTAATCCATAAGAGAGACCAATATGGATAACTATATAATTATTACCATTAAAGATAGATAATAATATCCATGTAATTAGAGACCTATATTGTGGGTTACCCACCATATAAGATATATGAAGATAACCTTCTATATAAGATATATCTAGACCACCCGTCGTAAAAGATGTATCAGGCTCACACTTGTCATAAGATGTATTTCACTCACATGTTTATCATACATATTTATCAAGTACCTATTTATGAATAATCATTCTACACATTCACATTTTTATCAAAAAATAATTTAAATACTCTATTAAACACATTAGAAAAACATCTTCAGTTATCCAAATATATTTTTCATTTTAAAAATCCATTTCTAAACCAAACAACCTCGAACAAAGATAAAGGTAGTTTTTTTATGTAAAAAGAATTATTTTAATGGAACTAAAAAATTGAAATAATTATTATAGTTACGGTAAATACATTCGATTCCATATACATTAAACTAAACAAACATTTTTCCTTATATAATTAATGTCATACCTTCTTGTATAACTATCGTAAACAGATTCCTTTTGAAATACATAAAAATAAAACCAAAGGAGGAATAAAATTTCATTTATAATTATTTTATTTGAATATTTATAAATTTAAATTTGATTTTTATGAAAATATATGTCAAAGATAATTTTTTATAAAATGAATATTTAAATTATTTTAAATGAGGTTTTATATTAAGATGTAACATACCATGAGTTTGACTCATGATTTATGTTCATTATCTTCCTGAATAATAAAATTATATTAATTATTTTCTTTCATAAGAACATTTCTTTACTCTACCCTTTGTTTTTTATTACCATTTCATATTCAATTACATCCTATTTATGTTCATGTGTGGAATTTTGATGATATTTATCTCATATGTCCAAAATGACTTTGATAAGTTAACTATAGTCAATGAGTTCATTTTTCCAAAATCTATATAAAATTAATCCTGATAAAATTATCATTTATATACATTAATAATTATTTATATAAAAAATTGGGTATTAAAATGAACTAAATTATACTCATGGAGATGGTACGCCATATGTACGAATGAGTAACACTTCAATTTTTCAATCATAATGATATAAATAATGAAAGTATAATTTTATAATTACATAATGATAAGTATAAAATAATTAATATATTATTTATTTAATTAAACATATTTATATCATCAATGAGATGTGGTGATGGAAAAGTAATTACATCACTTTGAGAATGTGGTTGTCTTCACACACGCACACATAACATTATTATTTTCAATATAATAATATTTATGAAATTATATGTTATATAATATATTCAAAATCATAGATTTATAATTAATATAATATATAAATGTTAATTTAGTCATTATAATCTGTTGTGTGAGGAGGTGATGTAAAATTAATTAAATCAATTCCTGATATGGTTGTTCACCATACCCTATAATGATGGTTTTATTTCACATTTGATATATATATTTTTTTCTCTTAACATAATCACATCCTAGAATATTTAATATTTCAATTATATTATCGCATGATTTATGGATATTATTTCAAGGATATTTAAGAATAAATAATATTTAAAAACTTGTTTTAAAACCATACCTCTTATATAGACAACTTCTTTGGGTTTGTTCTTAAATTCTTCCTAGGATAGCTTCAAGATTAACATTTTTTTATAGGATGTGGTGAGGGATGTAAATAAGCTATTTGGGTTTTAATTTTTTGAAATTAAATGTTTGTTCACTGTGAATCAAATAGGATTGTAGATTCCTTTTTATAATTATGGTAGGGGGATTCTCTTAATTTCTAAAAGTATTAAAATAATATAAACTAATTTTAGTTTTCAAATGGATTCAAATTGATATAATTTTAATATAATTATTTAATTTGTCTAAAAAATAACATTAACTGATTTTTGGACATGTTTATAATATGTTTTGAGACATCTCATTTTTTCTTAACAATTTTCAACCCGTTATCTTGATTACAATTATAATAATGTTTTTTTTCTTTAGGGGTCACTATAGTTACTATAAAAGTATAATTGTCTAATAATGAAAAATATTTGATATTTTAAATCATATCCAAATTACATGGATGATGATATGTTTTTTTGGGAAATTTAAATCATTTCAGAAAATATTATTTATTATAAAATAAAATTAATGTCATTATTAGAGATACTTATTTAATTTTACATTTAAAACATAATTAAAATAATATAATTAAAATATAAAACATAAAACCTTTATAATAGTTTTATTTTTCGGTTTTTTTCGAAAACAATCCTATCAAATTCTATTTATTTTATCATATTTTTAATTTGTTTATTTTTAAGTAATTGTATTAATATTATGACATCATTGAATAAAAATTTATGATTTTTATTTCATGAATAAAAATTATAAATAAATATCAATTATAAAAAATAATATTTTATTTTTCAAATAAAAATTTTATACTAGGATAATGAATAACTTTATAAATATGTCAAAATATTAATGATAATAAAATAAAGAGAATGATATTTTTGGATTTTTTATTTAAAATTATATATCGAAAAATAGAATAAATCATTTACCATGTAACAATTTTTGGAAATTATAATTGAAATTGTTGAAATAAAATCATAAAATATTATAAATTCATCTATTATGTTAATTTTTTAGTCTATATAATCTAATTTATAACATGAATTACATGATTTACCCTTATAGAAGTGACACTTATTTACTTTCATTTCTATTTAGATTGATCAAAAATAAAAGGTAATTATTTACCGAATAAATAAATATTTATTCTAAATATGGAATTTTTCTTCAATGTTCAAATTCTAGAAGTGTCAAAAAATTAATATATAATTAAAAGTCAAAACACAATGAAAAACCTTATTTTCGGAAAATATGTTTTTATACCCACAATGTACATATACAAAAATCAAGTATAAAGATAAATCAATTATAATTAGTAAGATTATATATAAATAAGGAAATTTTATTTTAATTTTATATCATATTCATAGAACAATCATTCTTTTTACAATATTTAGTTAATAAAAAATGAGAGTTTTATAAAAAATGATATTTTATAGTATTCACATGAAAAGAAAATTTTTAAATAAAATAAATAAAAATCACCATAATATAATTATTAAATTTTTATTCTAAAACATATATAATTTTATAAATTTAACTACATAAAATATCTTGAATATAATTATAAAATTACTCACCAAATAAATCAATAACCATTTTTAAAGAAACCATATTTTGGTAGATTAAAATGACTACTAAAAATTTATTCATTATTTACTAAAAATTTAGCAGTACATTTATATGTAGTAGGAAATTTATATACATTAAATAATGAAATTAATAATATTTATTCCTACTAACCAAATGGATTTATTATAATGGTCATATTTAAATAGTTTTATTTCATACCTCATATAGAATTGGTGTCACATGTTGTATAAGATATCGATCATGGTTTTCATTTTTATAATATTTAAGTGTTACATTTTTTCCATATTAATAAATTACATCCATAAAATATGAACTTGATCTCCATAATAAGGTGTTTAATAGACAAAAATTCCTTTTTTAAAATCCCAAATATTAAAATGTGTTAATAAAAAATCATTTTTAAAATAGGGAAAAGGAATGTTTGAAGGACATATGCGATAACACATACATGGTTTAAAAATAAAAAAAGTGTTTCTGAAAGAGAAAATATAGAAGTGCATAAAAAATTTAATGTACAAATAATTATGATTATTGAATGATGTCATTGATGTAGTGAAATTGAATGATATTGAGAATGATAAATAAAACAAAAGCATAAACTAAAGAGTTGTGAAAAGGCCATCGATTATTAACAAATATAGATAATATGGATTTCTTTTCAAGATCAATTTTATTAAAAATTAGTAATTCCATCACAATATATACTAATAAAATATAGAAATATACTTACTTGATATATATAATTTCTTCGTTCAATCAATTTCCACGACTATATCAACTTTTTCTCCAAATCTAGAGTATTAAGGATGATATTTTTTTAACCTTTTAGCACTGAATTAATCTTTCAATATATCACATAAATCTACAAAAGAATAGAAATATAATCTTCTTATCCTTAGATATTATCCAACAAAATTCTTACAATAAGGTAATATAATATCCTAAATGTATATTTCGTCAAATAATGAAATAAAATATTAATACTTAAATTCTGAACAAAAAAAAAATAATTTAAACTTAGATAATTTAAAAAAATTACCTTAATGTTTTTAAAAGTATCCTAACAATGTTCTATACCAAAAAATATTAAGGATTTATTCCAAAATAATTTTATTTATAATTCAAAATTTGTGTTCAAACAACATTTGTAACACCTAATGTTATATAACCAAAACTTTATATTCACTACTCATATAATTTAAAAAAGAGGCCATCAATTTACATAAATCTTGATGAAGCCACATTAAAATAACATATGGTTATTAATGATAATTCATCCATTATTCCACAACATAAATCCCATAATATCATATAATCTGCCCAAAAAATATTTTTATCTTCTTATAAAAAAATATTGATCCTTTAATAACCAAATTACTTTTTAATCAAATGGTTATCTATACCATAAATCATTTTTTTCATAGTATCCTAATTATTATTAAATAATCTTAATAATATTTTACATCCACTACTTAGTACCTCAAAATGGGTGTCTAGACCTTTGATCTTTTGAGAAACCATTTAATTATAAACTGATGATGGTTTTTGTAAATCATAATATACTATCCCATGAACACATTATAATTTCAATATTTATCAAAAAACTACTCTAATACAAACTGTAACATCACTGAACGAACATTCCCAGATGTAGTACAAAAAACAGAATCATTACATTTCAGGATTTTATACCAATTAACATCTACCAATTTAAACCCTTAAAAACATACATAATAAAAAGGAAATATGTGAATAATTTCATACACAAGTATCATTTTGGTTTAGAGATTTAGATAATTATGAAAATATTTTTCGTAGGGGACACATCCACATAGTAACCATTTTCCCCACAAATCATCTTCTTTACAAATAAATTTTTCATTCATTTAAGGTAACTATCATATTTTTATATATCCCATTATTAACATTTCAACATATCCTTGACCACTATAATTTTTTTTAAAAAAATTTGGGATGAGAAAAAAATCATACTAAGTGACATAAATGAATAAATCCATTATCTCAATGAAAAAATTGAAAACCCATAAAATGATTACATTTTTTACATTATTATATGAGAATATGAAATTAATTATTGTAAAAGAGTTTGAAACACCATTATTCTTGAATAATAATATTAAAAAATCATATCACAGAAATATAAATCCATGTTGCTTGTGTAGATCGTATTATTCATAACCATTGAAAAAATTATATGCACTCCAATTAAATCCAAAAGAAAAACCTCTATAGTCAACTACATCCTTATTTACATTGTTGACTGGGAATATTTCCTCTTTCCTTAGAGATATATAACCGAACACACCAATTATATAAACTATTTTTGGATCAGTCATTATATAAGAAATATCATGGTTAGCCATCATATAATATGTATTTGGCCCACCCATCATGTATGTTCTATTAAGATCACCCCTTCATCAAATATAATTCTAAAAAATAATGTATTTTTTTTAAATTGAACATTTTTATCATAAAACCCATGAAACACTCTTTGAAACCTATCTTAAAAATACTTTTGGATATCAAAATACAACTACCTATTAAAGAAACTATTTTAAAAACTAAAATACCCTCAACCAAGGGAAATAGGTTTCTTATTTGAATAAAAAATTCAGTTTTTTAAACAAAACCAAAGATGAATTAATGGTCACTGTAATGGGAGTGACTATTTTCATCGTACAAGTTGACATAGAGCATTACTATTTTCCATTTTAAAAGAAATCCAAAACATTTTTTATAACATATGTAAAAATATTAAATAATTGTATTCCCTTAGAAATATATATACATTTATTTTTATGGGTATGGATATATAAGAGAATAATTAAGAAAAAACTATATTAAAAATATTTAAAATTATGTTTTTTGTTAAAATTCCCCTTAACATGAGCTTGACGCATCATGTCTGTTATTTATGATCATAATTGTTAAACATATGTTAATTAATCAAACTCTTATGAATTTGTTTATGTTTTTATTCCTTTTTATTATATTTTTTAGACTATTGTATTTAATTTATTAATCATTTAATTTCTATTAAAACAAATTTATTTTAATTAGATCATATAAATAAAATGAATTAAGTAGGATGAATATGGTAAATTATATTATTATTCCATCATATAAAAAATATTGAAAATGGAATAGTTATCATCTTTATACAGATTTTAAACTTTTAAAACCATCCTTCTGTGATGCTAATGAAAAATGTACTATGTTAAAATCATAGATACATTAAGCAATTTGAAAAAAAGATTAAATTTTAAAATTTTCAACGATCAAGATGAACATAATGTAAATATAATTTGGTATATAGAATTAAAATTTTATTATAAATGAAATATTATTTGTTTAAGTAAAATTAAATATATCATCAATGTGATGTGGTGATGGAAAATAAATCATATCACTTCATGTAGGTTGCAGTACACATGTACCAAAGAATGTTGTTATCATTATTTAATGGATTGAAATGTAAGAAATTATATGTTATATTAAATTTTAATTATGAATATTATGTCTCTAATAACATATATACAAATTAATTTCACCATAATAACATGTCAGGAGTGGGAGTGATGGGAAATGAATTACATCAGTTCATGAGATGGTATTCCACCTTATACATGAATGATTGTTTCATTTCCCATTTAATTAAAGAGGATATGGATATAGGTTATTAAATTAACATAAATTTATCCTAGTATATTTGAGATAATTTTCTATACTCTTGTGATTTATGAATAAGTTGTTGAATGAGGTAAAAGAAAAAATAATATAAAAAATCATAGTTAAAAACCATTACTCTTCTTTAAAAATCAACTATAGGTTAAAAAAAATATTTTCTAGGATGTATTTATGAACAAAATATGGATGATAATAAGTGGATAAGGATGAAATTAATGTATTATAGTATGGTTTTGTAGATCCAAATGGGATTTTATGTTTGAAGAAAAGAGGGGATTATGTGAACTTTAATAATGAGGGGATAGTCAATCATGGAATTTCATAAAGGATTAAATTATTATAAATTAATTTTCATTCTAAAATATCTCCAAATTGGTATAAAAATAAAATAATATTATGATCCTTATATATGATATCATACAATATAATTTTTACGTGTTTATATTTTTAACCCACATTTTGTTTCAATCCTAGTTCTAATTTGTTTATGGTCACCCTGATAACAAATTTTCATTTTCACTTTTGGGGTTAATATAGTTACTATAAAAAAGAATTTGGCCAATAAATGGACCCTAGATAAATTTGAAACCATATCCCATACATTTTTATTATGATTTGATACATAGTATTTTTATGTCATTTAATATAATAATATTTATTATAAAATCATATAAATTTTATTTTTGGATTATTCAGTGAATTTGAATCAGAAAACAATATAAACATTGGATTAATAATATGATTTTTTAAAACAACCTAATAGGATTTGTAACTAAATAATTAATGGGGCAAAACAATTCATTTAATTTGGTTTGCATTTATTATTTTTCAAATGTTTTATTTTATTTTTCTATTCATTAAGTAAATATCATGTCCATGATGTGTATGCATTTATGTCAATTATTTCATCACTGAAAATTAAAAATAAATTACCACAATAGAAAAATAAATTACCTTTAAAATAAAATATATATAATCAAATATATACTCTGTTTATTCTCCTTTAAAAAATAGAGAAAATAAAACAAAGAGAATGACATATTTTACTTTTGATTTCATGTAATAATATAAAGATTAATAAATAAAATATGAAACCAAGTTTCTATAGGATAAAAAAAGATGCAAATGGCCAAAATAATCTCATTTAACATGGTAAATACAATTTTTAGTGTTATTTTGGAGCCTATAACATTAATTACCATATTTACTCTTACCTTACTAACAATTATTTTATATGTTTAATATTAATAATGAAAAAAATAAATAAGAACGATTTTTAAAATTTATAAACACTAATTACAAAAATAGAATCGATATTTCAATATTCAATTTATTTAGGCATTATAAATTAATTAACGAGTAAATCATGAATCCCAGTGAATTTTTTTTTCCAAAAATGCATTTTTACACCGAAAATGTACTTATACCAAAATCAGATATAAAGATAATTAAAATATATTTAATTAGAATATATAAAATAAATAATAATTTGTATACAAAGAGATTGTATTCAAATCAAAATGAGACTTTTAATTAACTATATTTAATTAAACAACATTCTTGTTTTATAAAAATATGTATTTTACACTATCCGTTTGAAAAGTCAATCATTTCAAAAAAGTAACACAAATTCATTCAAATATAATTTTTGACTGGATTATTTCAAAAATATTAATCTTTTTAAAAAATATTTTTTTTAACATTTTCAAATATTAATTTTTATATTCTCTCACAATAATCAATAACAATAATTTTTTAGGAAAACATATTTTTGAAGAATAAAATAAATTTACTAAAAATTGATTCATTATTTATGAATAAATATTCAATAATATTATATTTAATAGTAATTATATATATATTTAATAAATCATTTAATCCTTTTCATTCCCACTAATCTAATAGATATGTTATAATAATCATATTTAAATAATAAAAATTTATTGTTAATTTAGGCTTGCTGATGTGATTTTTATATGATAGCAAACATCGTTTTATTTTTAAGATATAGGGGTGTTAAAAATTTGGATAAAGGTGTTAACATGTGATGATATTATTTAAATAACGACAATGTGATGAAAAATTACAGTAAGAGAAATGTTATTTTTTGAAAATATACTTTCGAAAATACATCCATAAATCACGTTTTTAAGATATAAGATTCTTATTTTTATGTGTTAGTAGTACACTTTAGTCTTATATCATATAAAATAGGTCTTCATTTCACCATACATCTATGTGGATTATGAGAAATTATACTTTTAGAAGATACATCAATAAGTACCTTGTAGATGATCAATCATTTGAGATTATGGGAAAGGGTGATTTTTTATCTACTCACAGAACATAATATTTCTAGAAATGTATGGAGTGTGTCATATACTGATATCATGGAATAATATTATTTTTATAGGTATGTTTTAAGATTAACTTATTTAATAGTTTTATAGTCTAATAATTTAATATGACATAAATTTACATTTTTGTGTCTAAATGGGTGATGGATCAAACATCTTAACTTAGGAGAGTTTCGAAAGGATAAATGCATGTTAGAAAAAAATCAACTATGTTAAGATGAATGTATTTATCACATATGTGAGAAATAGATGAATTTTCATATTTCCAATGAAACTCAAAATATTAGAAATAAGGATTTTGAAACGTATAATTATTTCATTAATGACAAGTAGTTGAAGGGTTCATTCAAAATGAAATTTATTACACCCAAGAATAATTTATTTTGGATACTTTATTAAAATTTATATTTTCTAAAAATGATCCATAATAGGGAGGTTCAGTATAAAGTTTACATTAATTAATGATGTGATGAAATAGTCATGGATGTTCTTTATCAAGAACATGTCCAATGATTTTGTTACCTTAATTCAATAGAGGGACAAGGTGGAATAGATACCATAAGTAAAATATAATGTATGGCCTCTAACAATTATGTTGAATATAGATGTTGGGATCTCTATAGGTTATAGTTAAAAAAGGGTTACAGTTTGATAATACCATACTAGGAATTGAAGAAAAATGGAGGTTTAGAGAGGTTGAAGTAGATTTTATTAGAAAATATAATTATATTGAGGATATAAATAGGTTTTCTTGTAAATTTTGGGTAGAATTTATGTATTGTGTAACTTATAAGGTGAATATAAGTCCTTTTTGGGGTAGGAACTTTCACAATAATTTTTTTTCTATAAAGAAGATTAAAAATCCAAAAAATCAATGTCATTGGTTAAGTATTGTGTGTCAAAATTTATGCTAACAGAAGGAATAAGATAGTGTAAAATACAAAAACATGACTCTTTATTAGAAATGGTGATGAAAATTTTTTATTTGGACTATTGGGTGACAACTTATGGAAGGATATCATAAGTTAAAATTTTATCTATAATTAAGAGATATTTTGTGAATATTGGAAGAAATTTATATAGGTAGATGAGAAGAATCAATCACCACAATATATAGTTAATATAAATACTCCAAATATTTCATATGTTCTATAAAATTCAACAAGTACATAAGTTCAATAAAAACCAATGTTATTGTAAATAAATTTTGGAATGTAGTCAAGTTTTTATGGTTTTTTCTAGTAAAAAAATACAATAAATCATAGGGATGGTAGATGATTAGGGACTATATTTAGAAGGTGAATATCATGATGTAGTGGGTCCAGAGGGTTCTCACTATTATAGTCAATTGTGGTGTTCTACCAAGATTCAACACCATGTACAGAGATAAAAAAGTGATTTTAGCTATTTTATTCTCATAGATGATGGAGAACCTAAAAGTATAAAATAGGAAAAAATTCCAAGTGAATAAACTCAGTGTGAGTAATATATGATGGATAAAACAATTTCATACATATTTATATGAAATTAGTGGGAACTAAATGAAATATTGGGTCAAGAGTACTTCAGAATTATTTGGTTTTTCCGTTAATGGAAGAAGGTAATTTTAGAATATTCCACAATGAATTGATTACGAGGAAGGTTTTTCAATAAATTAATGGTATATATAAAATAAAATCATTTACTTGGTTGCCTAGAACATGAATATTCATATGGTATTCATAATATTATCTTAAAGGTTTCCATCTGGAATATTTTGATATTAATAAAAAAATTTCATGGGATCTTAGATGAAGAGATTTACATATACTTGCAAATGGGTTTTGTGGAAATACAAAAAAAAATTATATTTCTTGGAAGATAAAACAAATCTGTTATAGGTTAAATCATTCTGAATGGTTTTGGATCATGAAATTTCAACAACTACATTTTGGAATGGATGTTCATATAGATAAATTATGTTCATTGATACGTCTAATAGTGTATGGGGATGGGATTTTCACGATTCGACTTCTCTATGCAGATGAAATTATTATTCATATATTGGTAAAAAATAAGTTTAATGGTATAAAAAATAAATTAACTAAATTTTTTATGATAAATGATATCATTCCAATAAAATATATTTTAGTGATATAGATTATAAGGCATGTAAAGAATAGATCATTATTCCAGATATATCTTAAAAAATCTATACTATTACAGAATAATGCTGAATTTTTAGGTAAAATATGGTTATCCCATCATTTTCTAACCATTAAATTATATGAGAGTATAACGAAAGTAGAATTGGAATAGTTTTAAATTTCATGGAATTTTTTTATACATTTATAGTCATAATATTGATGTATTACATTTTTTTTAATTTCTGGAAATTGTGTATGTATTTGAAGATGTTTTCGTGTTAATGGATAATATTATAATAGAATAATAAGATGAGGTTTAGTGGATTGTATTGAATATCAACGATTCTAAATGTTTTTCTAATTGTTTTAGAAGAGGGTAATGACTTCATGGGTTTTCATATTTATACATTTAGTGATATAAAAAAATTAATAGGAGGGAAAATGATAATATTTTTACCTTGAGAGGCATAAATTTAAGATGGATGTCAAATATGATACAATTGTTTAAATTTAATAAATAGAGGTATATTTAATTTAACAATCATTTGATGTGGGGCATTTGATCATATCAAAGTAGATATAATTGAATCTTTAAAGAAATATTTTAGTTGGGAGAAATTTATATTATTAACAATTTGAGATCTATATATACAAAAATCAAATGTATCTTTCAAAGAGAAAACATATTAACTCAAAGTATCAATTAATCTCTATGATTTTGGATGGTATAGAGATAAATCAGTATAATTTTGATAGAGTATATAATTCGATAGATATATATACTAATGTTTTAGTATATGATATGATAGTGTGGTTTTATACATTATTATGGATTAAATTACCAAAAGAAAAATCGAGTAATCGTGTGTCTTCTAAGGAAAATTTGTTATGGTATGTATTTATTAATACTTATTGATGGATTGGTGGGGATACCTAAAATTGATTCTCAAGAGATATATTTTTAGTTTCCCCCATTTGAAAACCATTTCATGGTAAAGTGATATATCCTTTGGAAGGAGTGAATTTGGAACACTTAATTTAAAACCATACATAGATTGTAGAAAGGTGAAACTAAAGATCACTTCCAAAATTAGAGTTATAAAATGCTAGAATTTCAAAATTAGAGTAAACAGAAGTTATACATGTGAGTCTTGTGGGAGGAACTGAATATATTAAAATGATATGAGTAAGGATATTTTTTCATTGTCATAATATATTCTACATATTCATGGGGTTGATATAAGGTTTATTTATTATATTATATAATGATAACTCAGAGTGTTTTTGGAAGGTTTTACTATTTACTAAACGATTCAATTAAGGTAGTGGAACACAGAAGATGGTATAACCACGATGGAAAATCACCAGTAATATTCGGAAGGTTATGGAATAAGTTGTACCTATTGGTATCGACCATAAATCATATGATGCGTTCATTTTTTATAATAATATATAATCTTAATATTATTCAACTTCTTTAATAAAAATTATTGAATCATTCCCCATATACATTATAAATTACACTAAATAACAAGAAGTATTCTTGTTTTTATTTTATTTTTTATTTTATTCATTTTCCTCTATAATTTAATTGTTTGGAATATAATTGTGTGTTTTCATGAATTTCATGGATGCTTCATCTTCCATGATCCAGACACATCATTAATGTATATTCATTCGTATCTAATAGTCCAATGTTTTTTTCTTTATCTGTATGTTATATATGACATAATCTGGTTAACTGGATCTAGACCGAACCTTCCATATCCTAAAAACATCAAATAAGCATTCAATAACCTTTTGAATAATCATAGAAAGAAAACCATTATTTTTTTATAAATCAATTATCTTTTGAGTATAATAACATGAAATATGGATATAAAATATTTTTATTTATATATAAAATTAATAAACCACAACACAACTCCTTCTCCATGACAGAAACTTATATTTTCAATTAAACAAATGAATCATATAGGTTACGCTCTCTAATGAAGAAACAAAAATTATAATATAGTTTAAAACATCATGGAACAACTTCCCATTACACTTCTGATAGTGTGTCATTATATTTTCATTAGGTTTACATAATGTAATGACTTATATCAATGATCCACCATTTAATCATAGATTTATCTATTTTAGTGTGAAATAATTCATCATGACATAAATGTCCATCTATACATAGAGACAATTATTCCTACATAGAAAATATTTTAGCATTTCTTCATTATCAAGGTAGTGTTGATCAATTTTTTAAAATAGTTCCAATTTATGAAATAAATTTTTTCTTCTGACAATATGTGTTTCAGTTTTATTTTTTTCTTGTATGAAAATATACCTAAGCTTCTCTGCAACAAATATTTTCTATATGGTATGAATTCTCCATAAATACATGAAACATTTTATATTGTTTTCTTTTTTTTCAAAAAACATCCGAAAAATTGATTATATTTATTTTTTTGAAGCAATATCACCATTTGGGTTTGTGTAAAACCCTTTAATATATATTCAACCAAAAACCATATCCTCAAACAATTACAACTGGTTGGAATCTATGAAATTTAGATAGTGTATCCATTTATTCACATATAATTCACCCTAACCTTGTATGATTGACGATTAGTGTGAGAAACAATTTTGAAATGATAACTTCTTCATGAAAACACTTTATTGATCTCTATGATTCTCGGGAAAACGTATTGATGAGACAAAACCAACCACTCCCTTAAAAATCTCATTTAAACTAAATTTTAAAAATAAATAACAATCAATTAAAATAATAATTAACTCTCTTAAAATAAAAATAAATGTATTGTCCCATAGCAAGATCTAAATAACACCATTAATATCAAATTAATGACATGGAGAATCTCTCCATTTTATATTTGTTTTTGGAAAACTACCCCTTTATTTAATTTGGAACCCCCTAGTGAAAGAACTAAAATCAAAATTTTATGATGTTTAAAATAGAGTAATATTTATAATAAGTAATAAAACCATGTCAGAAAACTTATATTTCTTTGAACCACTAATTGATAATTATGTATTTTAAACATATTATTTGAATATGAAAAACCACATTGTAGATATGATACCTTATTGAACCATCGTGAAAAATAAATGCCTCGACTCGAATATCCAAATAATTCTAATAAAAGAAATATTTTTGTAGTTTCTTATCCATGATATCATGAAATTTAGTTATTATTAACACATACTCAAAATTCAGTGTCCCTTGGTCAACCATATCCCAAAATAGTGTGAAATTAAATCTTACTGTGTTTTTCCTGATTGATGGAATTTTTTTATAATATTAACAGAACATTCCTTTTTATATTTTATAATAATTACAGATTTTACCTAAAATCTAATATTCATGGGATATTATAGTATCTACAAAAATTGACTGACTAATTGATTTTAATTATTGTTTACAACATTTAATGATGTTAATATTATACAATATTGTTTCTTAATTCGTCATGGAATACATAAAACCCCATGATAAAACTCATAGCCTAAAGTTAAATTTTTTTCATCCACTAAATTTTACTAATACACATATATAAATCCCAATGAATCTTGTTATGATGTAGAATGATAGAAGAAACCAAAGTCAACCATGAACATTACATACCATGGTATTTGTTTTCATATCATGGAAGTTAATTTCATTATGAAAACCTTGATAATATATGTATTGAAATGTTTAGATACACAATATCATGTGTTTCCACTATTAGGTATAATATCCTTATGAATTTTTTTATTTTCCATCACCATCCTTTAACAACATTATCCATGTAGACACCATTTTTGTAAGGGACTCTTAATCCTCTCTTATAAATCCTTTACTAACCTCTGTTGATTTTTTTATAACTAAATATTCCATGAAATCATTTAAATAATTAAAATCGAAAAAATATAACTCCCAAATCATTTACATTTAAAACTATAACCTCATTGATTCAAAAAAATTAATTCATTATGATTTTTTACACAAAAAATAATTATGTCATAATAAAGGAGAAATATCAACCATTAAAAATTATTTTTCTTATCAAAGATATATTCTTGTAATTATCCAAAATTTAATTTAATATTTCACATGTATTAATCATGTATTTGATAATAGTCATTTGATTTTTATTGAATCCTATAAAACACATCATTAACCAAAATATCTTCTCTTTTATCATCGTGGATAATAAAAACATATTGATGATTGATGTATACCTCTTCTTTAATGAATTGATTAAGAAATGTTGATTTTTCATCCATATATAGAACCATAAGTCCAATTTTTATTACATAGAGAGAGAAAATTAGAATAATTTCCATCATATTAGTGATAGGAAATTTCATTTCCACATCGATTTTATTAATCTTGAAATATCCCTCCCACACAAGTCATTTATTATTTCGAATTCCCTTATTTGTTGGTTTCGTATGGAAAACCCATTTGGTCTAGATGACATTTTTGTTCATTATTAATGAAATTTTAGTATTTATATTTATTCTCAAATTAGTTAATCACTTCCTGAATATTCATTATCTATTTCTAATCATTAGTATCCTCATAGAAATTATATAGATATTCTTGTGACTAGTGTCAATTTTATTCAACAAACATTATCCTACCCATTTTTACCAGAGTTTCTTGATCACCATTGAAATTATATTCATTATTTTATACCCTTAATATATACCTCATACATGTTATGGATGTCCCCATTTCTTCATTATCATTAGTTCCCTATTTAGATTCATCTATATCGCCTTGTTCCCCCCAGTAAGAATTCACAATAATATCACTTTCCTCTATAATTTTGTCACTATTTTATAGAAAATTATTCCCATTTACCCCAATAGTTTCATCCTAAATTTCAATAATTTCTCAAATAATTTTATTAATAAACTTTTATGACTTTCTAATCGATTAGAATCCATTATAATGTTTTTCATTTTGGTGAGATTAAATCGGTCGATTCTTCATCTCCTTATTTAGATTAAATCACTTAAAATTTAATATTTAAAATTACATTAATTTTTATTTTTTTAATTCTACATCTCTTATGAAGTGTGTTCTTCACATGAACAAAAAAATAATAACTTGGTATATATATTAATAAAGATACTAATTCCTTAGAAAACATTTGTAACAGGTCATTTTCAATAAGTATTTCTCGATCCATGTTTTTAATCACATTTCTTCTATTAATCAGAACATTTTATAGAGAGTACATATGATTGATATATGGATAAATATCCTATACTTGTTAACATAAACATTAACCTTGAATTTGGGGAAATATTTACTTTTTTTGGTTTTGTTTTTTTTAATTATTTTTATATCTTGAGCATCTTTTTCATGAATCAATGATATCATGTAATTCAATTTAACACTTTATATTTTTATGTAATCATTCTATAATATCTCAATGTGTTTGATTCTTCAATAAAAATAATATAATGTTTTCCAATAATGATAGATAAGTAAACATAAGGTTGGAGTGAAGTAAAGTTTAATCCTGATGAGTAATTTTTCACTAACATGAAGTAGTATGTTTTTTCAAAATATATACGATCCGAAAAAATCATAGTAAAATGTAAATTTATGTAGATGAAAATAAATAATATAAGGATAAAAATTATAGTTATAAATAATATGTAAAAAAAATTATATTGAACTAAAAATAATAATAATATGAAGTCAACAATCCAATCATACAATAAGAATCACACCAGAAAAAAAAATCAATAATGATAAGTATAAAAATCAATAAAATCCAAAAAGAATATTTATTTCTCATCTTATTTAAGTCAATGATGCCCTTAAATTTTAGCCAATGTAGATGGAGGAGTTGTATACATGATCCTAGGTATCCCATCTCACAACTGGAACATCATCGACTAATATGGTATGAAGATACAAGTTCCCACATAAACATAATGGAAACCATGGTCAATAGTTGGACGATCTATCCATGAGATCTCCCTTAATAAGTATTTAAATGGAATTTATCACCTATAAAACTATTTAAGGGTATTTATCCTAAACCATGAAACCTAATCGATCTCTCTATTTGGAAAAAAGATAATGTCACGAACCGAATCTGGTCGCCATCAAACCGGCCCCAAAACCGGCTCATGGCAAGACCCGAAGGGCGTTCCCCATCCCCACGGGCTGGCACAAGTGCCCGAGTATCATAAAAATTCATTTGGGAACGATTTACCCGAGTTTGGGTTCATAAAATAACCAAAAACAAACAACAAACCAAATCTGAAAAATCATGCCAAAAAAGTCTTAATAAAAATTCAGAACTTAGTACATGAGTTTAAAGAAGACACAATAGGTCCAAAGGTACATTAAAGTAGCAGAAAACAGCCCATGAGACTCCACACGACAAGGGGTCATCACCCATAAGCCGTCTCCACAACACCGCACCATCGAGAGAAACTAGCAACCCGAACCGCCATCGCCCAAGGCTTTTCCTTTGCCTGTGTCAAACATGATCAAGTCTACTTACACCCAATGGTGTAAGTAGGGTTTGAGACTAAGCCCAATAAGATATCATCCAAGGATTTCAAGTGATAGGCATTGTAAAATAAAAGGCTTGTAAGAGTTATAAATTGATAATAGTGGCAGTTATTTCTAAAAGTGAAACTTTGAAAAGAAAATAAATTTCAATGGCGATAACAATAAATAATGAGTGAAATTGAATAAAACATTCAAGTTGCTGGTTTTCACATCCCAAAATTCCATAAAGAAAGTTTAAATGCCAAAAATGCCACGAGCACCAAGCATAGGAACACCCCTAGGTACTAGTTTGTTGTGAGCCCCAAGTACCTCGTACCTCGGTGAAAGTGACCATAACGAAATTCGTTCTCGTGCACGAGCCACTATTAGGGAGCATACCCATAACCTAGTGGTCTCAAATCATCTCCATTATAGTTTTGTTAGTGTTATTCATGTCAGACTTGCTAAGTGAACCATGGTCAAAACCCCTCGGTTCACTAGCGTACTAGTACACGTTAGCCCACCTAGAAACCCGGGTTTCCCGTATTGTGCTTAAATAGTAACCACATGATACCAAAATCAATTTTCACATATAAATATCAGTTCTGGTCACACACATTCAAAACAGTATCTACACCTTCTTTTCACCTTTCGTATAACTCAATAAACCATTTATAATTTCCATATAACAATTTCAAGAAAATTAATCAAATGGTGCACATTAAATTCATCTAAAATCCCATATTTAAAACCAAATGGAGACCAATATTATACCAAAACATAAATTTCAGCATCAAAACATTTTTTATAAATCCAATCTATGAATTATAAAACAACACCAAGAGGCACAACATGGGTTACACATGTAAAACACCCATTTTCACACAAGATTGGCACTTAAAAATCAACCACTTTTAAAATGCTACCCAAATAAATTCTTGAAATCAAAATACTGAATGATGAACATAATTGAAACATAAATACAGCAATCCAACTCATTATACAATACCTACATATGAAATCACATACCAAAAGAGTCAAAACCCCCAAATCCTTGTGTGTCACTTCAACGGCACCTCTTCCGCACCACAAAGGAGTAAGATTGAACATAAAACCAGAGGATTGGACCACGAAACTCAAACCTAAAACCCTAGGTACGAAACCCCATCTTCTGGACATTTGGGGATTCAATAAAAAAGGAACAAACCCTATGAAGAAGGGTGGAATAAGGAAGAGAAACAACTTACTTGAGAAATCTGGACGTTTTTTGGAGCTTCAGAAGTTCAGCCCTAAATCGCGATCAATATGAGCTCCAAAGAGGCGAAAACGATGATGGGGGTGTGTCTGGGATCGATGGGAATGTGTTAGGGGTGGAATCACCGAAAAATGATAAAAAATAAATATTTTATGAAAGAATTACTAAAATATTTTAAAACTGGAAATGGGGTTTCGGGTTGGCCCAATACCTAATTTGATCACCCAAATCCATGTTTCTAATGAATCTTTAAGGGGCCCAAAATTATTTTTTGGTTTTAATATTTAAATGGAGGTGATTTTGGAAGTTTAATGATTGAAAATTGTTGAAAAACGAAGGAGTTATTAAAGAAACAAAATATACTTTAAAAACTGGAAATGGGCTCTCAGGTTGGCCCAAATTTTGGAAACCCACGATTTCCTTCAAAAATGCATGAAAAACACCAAAACCAAGCAAGGATGTAAATTAAATGAAAAATACCTCTAAATATTTCATTTATGTGACAATTCTCCCCCCATGAAGGACTTTTCGCCCCGGAAAGTCAACATGAGGCTTGATTGGAAAACAAGAACGGGTACTCTTCCTCGACCCACGACTTTCGCTCCCATGTCTCATGTGTATCATTTCCATGCTGCCATAGATCCCGGACTAATGGAATAGAATTCCCTCGATGTATCTTCTCTTGGGAGTCTACTATTTTCACTGGCCTCTCAACAATAGACAAGTCAGGCTCTATCTCCAGTTCTTCCCAACTCAACACATGGGACGGATCCGGGTAGTATTTCTTCAACTGAGAAACATGGAAGACACCATGGATGGACGTCAACTGAGAAGGTAAGGCCAACCTGTATGCCACCTTTCCAATACGTTCGATGATCTCAAATGGCCCGACATACCGTGGAGTCAGCTTACCTTGCTTCCCCAATCGACGATGGCCTAAACGAGGGGCCACCTTCAAGAATACTCTGTCATCCACAGAAAACTCTAGGTCTCGACGCCTCCGGTCATCATTTGATTTATGATGACTCTGAGCTATCAATAAACATTGCCTGATTAATTTTACCTTCTCAGATGTCTCTTGTACCATACTCGGCCCCAGTAGTGAGGTCTGACCTACCTCAGCCCAACAGAGGGGGGACCGACAAGGCCGACCATAGAGTGCCTCAAAAGGAGCCATTCAAATCGAGGATTGGTAACTGTTATTATAAGAAAACTCAACCAATCCCAAATGGGTATCCCAAGAACCTCCAAAGACAGGGACACATGCACAAAGCATGTCCTCCAAAATCTGATTCGCCCGCTCTGTCTGACCATCTGTCTGTGGATGGTATGTTGTGCTCATCTTAATCTGGGACCCCATGGCCTTCTGAAGGCCTTCCTAGAACCGAGATGTGAAATGAGGGTCTCTATCTGAGACAACTGCTGATGGCACACCATGGAGTCTCACCACCTCTTGAAGATACAGACGACCCAACTCATCCACTTTAGATGTATCTCTGATCGGAATGAAGTGGGATGATTTGGTTAGATGATCAATCACCACCCAAATGGTATTCTTACCTCGAGGTGTACGAGGTAATCCAACAATGAAGTCCATGGCTACCTCGTCCCACTTCCAGGTAGGAATGGGTAGTGGTTGGAGCAAACCGGAGGGCCTTTGGTGCTCTGCTTTCACCTGCTGGAATGTGTAGCATCTCGACACAAAGTATGCTATGTCCCGTCTCATACCAGGCCACCAAAACTGCCGACGGACATCATAATACATCTTAGTGGCACCCGGATGGACAACCCACTGAGATTGGTGGCTATCCTACATCACCACCTTCTGTAGAGATAACGGCACTACCGAACGACCCTTGAAGCACAAGATGCCCTCACGAGACGACAACCAATCAGAGGATGTCTCCCCACCATGAAGAAACTGCTTCGATCGCTGACAAAGATCATCAATAGTTTTTTCCCGCTGAATCAACTCCAACAGAGAAGGAGTCAACTGGATGCTCGCCAAGAATGCCCCTCCACTATGTTCCTTGGTCTCCACATGTATCTGAGAAAGGATCCCCATCAATGTCCACTCTTCACTGGACTTCCTCAAAGCCTGCACTGGAACCCTTCTGCTCATGGCGTCGGCCACTACATTACCCTTACCTGGGGTATATACAATGTCAAAATCAAACCCCTGCAAGTACTCGATCCAGCGAAGCTGCCTCAAGTTGAGGTCCTTTTGTGAGAAGATATAAGCCAATATTTTGTGATCAGAATAGACCACAAACTTCTCCCCAAAGAGGTAGTGACGCCACATCTTCAAATAATGCATCACTGCTGCCAACTCCAAGCCATGGGTTGGGTAGTTCTTTTCGTGTGGCCGAAGTTGGTGAGAGCCATACACCACCACATGATCATCCTGCATAAGCACGCACCCAAGACCCATACCTGAAGCATCACAATAAACCACATATCCCTTTCCAGCCTCTGGTAAAATCAGCACGGGGGCAGTAGTCAATCGCCTCTTTAGCTCCTCGAATGATGCCTGACATTCTTGACCCCATACAAACCTCACCCCTTTCCGGGTGAGGGTAGTCATCGGTGAAGCAAGCTGAGAAAAATCCAGAACAAATCGCCTATAATAACCAGCCAGGCTAAGGAAACTCCTGATCTTGAACACATTCTTCGGCTGCTCCCATGACATAACAGCACTAATCTTATCAGGGTCCACTGGAACTCCATTCTCTGAGATCACAAGACCGAGAAATTTCACCTCCCTGATCCAGAAACTGCAGTTTGACAACTTTGAATAGAGGCGGTGATCCCGTAATGTACCCAAAACGAACCTCAGGTGACGTTTGTGTTCCTCCTCAGAGCTAGAGTATACCAGAATGTCTTCCACGAACACCACAACAAAGGAATCGAGATATTGATGGAACACCCTATTCATAAGTTCCATGAAGACTGCTGGAGCATTTGTCAATCCAAAGGGCATGACCAAATACTCAAAGTGGTCGTACCTGCTTCAGAAGGCTGTCTTTGGAATATCTGACTCCTTCACCCTGAGTTGATGATACCCTGAACCCAGGTCTATCTTTGAGAACCACTTATCCATTTCAACTGATCAAACAAATCATAAATTCTAGGTAAAGGGTATTTGTTTTTAATTGTTACCTTATTCAGATTTCGGTAGTCAATGCACAACCCGAGGGATCCATCAGCCTTTTTCGCAAACAATACAGGAGCAGCCCAAGGAGAGACGCTCGGGCGAATGAATCCTTTGGATTCTAAGTTGTCCAACTGTATATTTAATTCCCTCAGCTCGGTGGGGGCCATGCGATAAGAGGGAAGAGATATAGGCTGTGTTCCCTGCACCAGATCAATTGAAAACTCCACATCCCGCTCCGGGGGCAAGCCTAGAAAATCATCTGGGAATACCTCTGGAAACTCATTCACTACATGAGGTAGTGAACCTTCAGGGGAAAGACCATCCTCTAGAATAATATAAGATAACTGGAAGATAAAACTTCCCAACTCTGGGAGTGGAGGCCCTGTGCGACCTAACCGAGGATCCCATTCTCCATGAAAAACCTGACGACTCCGATCAGGTGACGTGAAACTCACACGCCGTCTGTAGAAATTGATATGTGCCTGGAAGTTTACTAGCTAATCCATCCCGAGTATGACATCAAAAAGGTTCATATCTAAGACCAAGAGGTCCCACTCCATCTCAACCCCTGACATAGAAAGCGCACATGATGGGCACCTGAGACCCTGCTCCTTCTTCTTTCCCAGCGGTGTCACCAACTCCATTGCGAATGACATCAAATCAGTTGGAAAATCCAGAATGTCCACAAAACGGGAAGAAATGAATGAAACAGAGGCACCAGTATCAAAAAGAGTAGCAGCTATAGAAGATGAAATCAAAACGGTACCTCGAACAGTCGACGGTCCCGCCTCTGAGCCTGTTGGTGCCTGATCTACTGCATGGAGATGTCTAGTCTCTTCCTGAAGACGACCGCTACTCTGTGGAAGTGCCCTGAATTGGCTCTGCCTAGAAGATGACCCAGCCCTACCACCACAGTTTCCATATCGAGATCCCCCAGTCCTCGATGGCTATGCCTGTGCTGGCACTCCTCTGGGAGCCATGGACCCTGCCCCACTTTGAAGTGGACGCGCTATCCCACAAAAGCGTTGCACGTGTCCCATACCTCCACACTGGAAACAGGTCTTCGGAGGATGAGGGCATGCTATACTGATGTGCTCGGGCTTCCCACACTGGTTGCACACGACCGATCTCGCATCAGAAGCCGCTGATGAAAACTGCATGGAAGAGTTCTCTGAACTGCCTCCTCCTTTCTTCACATGATCCTCCCGCTTCCTTTTCTTCTCTAAGGAGCTTCCACTTCCCACTGCTGATACAGAACCATAGAAACCAGCACTGCCATTTCTATTAATCTCCACCATGCACGCCCGATCTACAACCTCATCATAGGTCCTCATCTTAAACAAGAACACCTGGGAGTATATATCTGGTCTCAAGCGTTTCTGAAACCTCTGGGCCTTCGCTTGCACATTAGAGACAATTTCTGGAGCATACCGAAACAACTCAGCGAAACGGTTGGCATACTCCATCACATATAGATTTCCCTGAACAAGTTCCATGAACTCTCAAGACCTGGCATAACCCACACTAGTGCATAAAACGTTTTTTATGTCACCATTTTTTACGTCGGTTATATAAAACCGACGTCATAATATGTAAAACAAGGGTTTTTACGTCGTTTATGTAATAACCGACGTAAAAACCTGTGTTTAGTACACCTTTAACGTCGGTTATTTTTATAACCGACGTTATTAATCGCGCGGCTTCTTTTTTTACGTCGGTTATACATTAACCGCCATAAAAAACAGAAGCGGGGGGGGGGGGGATTTTTTACGTCGGTTATTCAATAACCGACGTAAAAAACGCGGTTTTTGAAGGCCTTTTTACGTCGGTTATAAAATAACGGACGTAAAAAAAGAATCCGCAGATGTTTTTGACGTCGGTTATGGAATAACCGACGTAATAAAACGCGGATTTGGAGCCCTTTATAACGTCGGTTATAAAATAACCGACGTAAAAAAAGAATCGGAGGAAGGTTTTTACGTCGGTTATTGAATAATCGACGTTATAAATGTTTTTAAAAGAATTATAACGTCGGTTATTGAATAACCGACGTGATAACGCATTTAAAAATTTACCCAGACCTGTGGATTGTCATTCGCGAGTTTACCTTCGACAGTCGCGACTCGTCTCTCTCGCGCGTAAACCCGAATCGGCTCGTCCATTTCGTGGGTTTAGATTCGTTTTGCAATCATCGTTTCTCATATTTAATCTCCTCGGATCAATCATCTAAACTCGCAGCACTCAGGTAATCCTCCCACTCGTTCGTTTTTTTTCGCGGATAGTATATATATTTGTGTTGTGATTTTTTTGTTGAAACTAGCTAAGATTCTTCGATTGCGAACCCTTTTAACTCGTTTTGACACCATAATATTATTTATCATCCCTAGATCTATTAGTTCGACTTGCAATATTGACTAATTTTATGATTTCACTAATTTTTCATTGTTTTCTATAAATCCCTGAGAGGGTTGGGGCGTGTCCATTTGGATGGGGTGTCCAGGGGGGTGTCCAAGGGGTGGGATGGGTGTGGGGGGCTGTCCAAGTGGGTGGTGGCCTCTCCAGAGGGTATTTGGGGTTGTCCGGGTGGGTGGGGGGGCTGTCCAGAGGGTTGGGGGATGTCCAGGGGGGTGTCCAAGGGGGTAGGGGGTGGGGGTGGTGTCCAGGAGGGGCGGGGGGGCTGTCCAGAGGGGTCGGGGGGTGTCCAGGGGGGTTTACAATGGGGTGGGTGGGGGTGGGGGGCTGTCCAAGGGTGTGGGTGGGTGTTGGGGGGTGTCCAGGGGGGTGTCCAAGGGGGTGGGGGTGGTGTTTAAGAGGGGTGGGGGTCTGTCCAGAGGGTCGGGGTGTCCAGGGGGTGTCCAAGCAGGTCGGGGGTGGGGGGTTGTGTCCAGGAGGGGTGGGGGTGCTTTCTAGAGGGGTCGGGGGCTGTCCAGAGGGGTCGGGGGGTGTCTAGGGTGGTGTCCAAGGGGATGGGTGGGTGTGGGGGGCTGTCCAAGGGGGTGGCGGCCAGTCCAGAGGGGTCGGTGGGGTGTCCAGGGGGTGTCCAAGGGGGCGGATGGGTGTGGGGGGTTGTCCAAGTGGGTGGAAGCCTCTCCAGAGGGTATTTGGGGTTGTCCGGGTAGGTGGGGGGCTGCCCAGAGGGTTGGGTGATGTCCAGGGGGGTGTCCAAGGGGGTAGGGGGTGGGGGGTGGTGTCCAGGAGGGGTGGGGGGCTGTCCAGAGGGGTCGGGGGGTGTCCAAGGGGGTTTACAAGGGGGTGGGTGGGTGTGGGGGCTGTCCAAGGGTGTGGGTGGGTGTTGGGGGGTGTCCAGGGGGGTGTCCAAGGGGGTAGGGGGTGGGGGTGGTGTTTAGGAGGGGTGGGGGGGCTGTCCAGAGGGTTGGGGTGTCCAGGGGGGTGTCCAAGCAGGTCGGGGGTGGGGGTTGTGTCCAGGAGGGGTGGGGGTGCTTTCTAGAGGGGTCAGGGGCTGTCCAGAGGGGTCGGGGGTGTCCAGGGTGGTGTCCAAGGGGATGGGTGGGTGTGGGGGGCTGTCCAAGGGGGTGGCGGCTTGTCCAGAGGGGTCGGTGGGGTGTCCAGGGGGGTGTCCAAGGGGTTGGATGGGTGTGGGGGCTGTCCAAGTGGGTGGCGGCCTCTCCAGAGGGTATTTGGGGTTGTCCGGGTGGGTGGGGGGGCTGTCCAGAGGGTTGGGGGATGTCTTGGGGGGTGTCCAAGGGGGTAGGGGGTGGGGGTGGTGTCCAGGAGGGGCGGGGGGCTGTCCAGAGGGGTCGGGTGGTGTCCAGGGGGGGTGTTATATCTTACTATATTTTGTTTAAAAAATAACATTCAAGCATATTTTTTTAAATACACATCGATTTGTTTTATATTTCAAAATTGTTTACATTCAAATTATGATTTTTTCATATAAACATATATTTGTCTTATCTAAAAAATATATATATTTTTGCTATTTGTTATAGGTAATAATGAGTCGATGTTGGATTACGACAAATCGAATGAGCAATGAATATGAGGAAGGTGTTGATGCCTTTTTGGAATTTTCTAAACGAAATGTTCCAAGTAGTGACATTTTTTTCTGTCCATGCCTGAAATGTCTAAATATGAAGAAGTTGAAAAGTAGAGAGATAAAAGATCATCTGATTTGTCATGGTTTCAATACGAGTTACAACCCTTGGATTTGGCATGGAGAAACTGGACAGAATGTCACTGATGATAATGAATCGCAAGATGGTAACTCCGATGGAATTGAAGAAATGATTCGCGATATTGTAGCAGAACAAATTGAGATAGAACCGACAGTTGCACGTCTATATGGTGATGCCGAAAAACCATTATATCCTGGTTGTACAGATTTTACGGTTTTGTCGACGGTGTTAAGATTGATTAACCTGAAGGCGAAACATGGATGGAGTGATAGAAGTTTTACATAGCTGCTACAATTGATGAAAGACATTCTTCCAAAAGATAACGATCTTCCAGATTCACATTATAAGGCCGAAAAAATATTATGCCTGATGGGATTGGGATACAGGAAAATACATGCCTGTCCGAATGACTGCATTATATATAGGAAGGAATATGAATTTCTGAAAGAGTGTCCTAAATGTGGGACATCACGGTATAAGGTGAAAGAAAAATCACAAGCTGATGTAGAGATTACAAAGCTCCCTTCAAAGGTATTTTGGTATCTTTCTATAATTCCTCGTTTCAAACGTTTATTTGCTAATTCACATGATGCAAAAAGGTTAAGATGGCATGCTGATGAGCGGGTATGTGATGGAAAAATACGTCATCCAGCTGATTGTCCACAATGGAAGAAAATTGATGCCCAGTACCCTACATTTGGAAATGAAATTAGAAATCTGAGACTAGGCTTGTGCACAGATGGAATGAATCCATACCGAACCCTCAGTAGCACACATAGTTCATGGCCTGTTTTATTGGTAATTTACAACCTCTCTCCTGAAGTTTGTATGAAGCGCAAATATGTCATGTTGAGTATCATGATCTCTGGTCCAAAGCAACCCGACAATGATATTGATGTATACTTGTCACCGCTGATTGATGATTTGAAACTGTTATGGGCTGATGGTATTAGGGTGTATGATTCTTATAAAATGGAATATTTTCAACTGCATGCAGTGCTTCTATTCACTATAAATGACTTCCCAGCATATGAAAATTTGTCTGGATACAGTGTTAAAGGGAATAAAGCATGTCCAATTTGTGAACAACAGACGTCATATTGTCAATTGCATCATGGGAGGAAAACAGTGTACATGGGTCATCGAAAGTTTTTGCCTATGGATCACCCTTATAGAAGTCTAAAAAAGGCATTCAATGGCTCACAAGAATTTGATACTGCTCCAAAACCTTTATCCCCAGATTTGTATTTTGAGAGGGTGAAAAACCTTGATGTGACATTGGGAAAGACACAGAAATCTGGTAATGATAGACATATTTGGAAGAAAAGGTCAATATTTTTTGAGCTACCATATTGGAGGTATCATGAAGTCAAACATAGTATTGATGTCATGCATGTGGAGAAGAATATCTGTGATTCTTTGATCGGAACATTGCTATATATTAAAGGAAAGACAAAAGATGGGTTGAATGCAAGGTTAGACCTACTATCAATGGGAATACGTTTGGAGTTAGATCCCACTCCTAAAGGAAGACAAACATTTCTTCCCCCAGCTTGTCATACATTATCGAAGAGGGAGAAAAGTAGCTTCTGTCAGTGTCTTCATGATATCAAAGTGCCTCAAGGTTATTCTTCAAATGTAAAAAATTTTGTCTCATTGAAAGACTTGAAGTTGATATGTATGAAATCACATGATTGTCACGTCATGATGCAACAAATTCTACCAGTTGCACTGCGTGGAATATTTCCCATCCGTGTCAGAAAGACTATAATGAGGTTGTGTTATTTTTTCAATTCAATTTGTAACAAGGCGATTGATGTGAATGCTTTGAGAATTTTGGAAAAGGATGCAATTTTTATACTTTGTCATTTGGAAATGTATTTTCCTCCAACTTTTTTTGATATGATGGTGCATTTAATGATTCATCTGGTTCGAGAAATAAAGCTTTGTGGACCTGTATATCTTCATTGGATGTATCCTTTTGAAAGGTATATTAAAATATTAAAGGGATATGTTAAAAATCCATATCGACCTGAAGCCTCCATTATTGAAAAGTATATTTCAGTGGAGGTAGCAGAGTTTTGTACGAGCTACTTGGCTACGGCGCAACACATAGGTTTGCCTCCATCTCGCCATGAACGGGTTAATAATGAGGGAAAGGGGATTCGTGGCTTGAAAGTCAAATCACTGTCAGCTGAACATATGAAGAAGTTAGAATCATACATCTTGAATAACATAGATGATGTTCAACCGTATATCACATTGCATATTAATGAGTTGAAACAATGTCATCCAAAGAAGAAAGAAATGTGGATTTTGAATGAGCACAACAAAACTTTTTTTCCATGGTTTAAAAAGACCTTGCTTGGTAGATCAGATGTATCAGAGACATTAAAATGGATAGTGGGTGGTCCATCTTTAAATGTGATAACATGGTCCGCTTATGACATTAATGGCTATACATTTCATACAAAAGATCAGGACAATAGAAGTGCAGTTCAGAATAGTGGTGTATTGGTGTTTGCAGAAGCAATGCATTTTTCGAGTGCTAAGGACAGAAACCCAATTTCGGAATCAAGTGCATATTATGGAGTGATTGAAGACATATGGGAGGCTGATTACTTTAAAATTAAAGTTTCTGTTTTTAACTGTAAATGGTTTATCGGTAACAATAGTGTCAGACACGATGAATTTGGAATGACACTTGTTAATCTGAAAAGATTGGAAGACACAACTGATTCTTTTATAATGGAAACACATGCCAAACAAATTTTCTATGTATTAGATCAATCAGATATGCAGTGGGCTGTTGTTTTACAAGGGAAAAAACAATATGTTGGTGAGGATGAATTTGATGAAGATGCTGATTTATGTGAGATCCCTACTTCCATGGAAAGATTAACAGAACATAATGATGAGTATGTTGAAGACACGGTTTGTGCCATAAGGAACGATCACGATGAAGGAATTTGGGAAAACAATCCAACTGTACATTCCTAAAATTACAGGTAACACATGTTTATTTCTTGTTTACATTTAGATTTTTCATATAATGTTAGATATTGTAAATTTTTTACTTATTAAAACATGTATCAAACCAAAACTATAAAACAATAAAAACCGTAAAGAGGAGAAGTCCTGGGCGCACCGGCTGGCCGGTGGTGGATCACCGGTTGGCCGGTGGTCCAGAGCAAAGCTCTGTCTGGTCCACCGGTCGGCCGGCGATGAGCCAGCAGCCGACCGGTGGTCCAGACAGAGAGGAAGGCTCTGTCTGGTCCACCGGCCGGCCGGTGGTGATCCAGCGGCCGGCCGGTGGTCCAGACAGGAAGGCTCTGTCTGGTCCATCGGCCGGCCGGTGGTGAGCCAGCGGCCGGCCGGTGGCACCAAGCAGTGGGCAAGTCTACTGCCTGGGTCCTCCGGCTGGCCGGTGAGCTCACACCGGCGGACCGGTGAACTCAGTGAGTCCACTTTTCAGATTTCATGGGCCAACTCCTTGGCAACCTTTTGCCTGTGTTTACCATGTTTATCATTGTTTAACATGCTTACCATATTACCAATGTTTACTATTATGTAATTTAGTACACTTTTCTATTTTCTGATTAAGTAGCACTACAATATTTGAATTTTTATATTTGTGAACTAATGTTTGTTTTTTTGATTTGAAGGAAAATGACAGATCAATCAGTTGATCAGCCACATGATTCTGGAGATGAGCATATTGGTCATACATCTGGGGAGGAACATTCACATGCTCCTTTTACGAAAAAAAGTTCAAAGGTTGGTAAGCGAGGGTGCACATGTTTACCAAAATTATCACTTGCCCGTACGAAGGAGGAGAGGATAGTCGTGGAGTTTGATGATGATGATCTTCCTAGAGGTCCAAATGCTAAAGATTTTAAGGGTTTTGTAGCAACTCAGGCTAAGAGCAAAGTAAGCATTCTCTATGATGATTGGAGAAGTGTGGATAAGGCGATAATTTCTCAGCTGTGGGAGACCATTTTAGTAAGATCTTTTGCTATTGTTTGACTGTTCTTTATATGTTTCTAGTATATATAATATTTTTAACCTCTTTTTTATCAGATGAAATTTGATATTCCTGACACTGGAGGAGTCAGGAAGAAATGCTTATCGTTGGCTGCTAGGAGATGGAGGGATTTCAAATCAACCATCTCATCTGATTTCATTTATGGTCATAGGAGTCATGAGAATCCATGTCGTATATATCCTTTTATAGATGAAGACACATGGAGACAATTTTTTGAAAGTAGAAGAAAAGAATCATTTTTGGTAAGGGCAATGTAAACTTTTATAATCTTTCTTATATAAATGATCTTATTATTGTTTTGTTAATGATTACTTATTCTTAATTTACAGCAAACAAGGAAAGCTCATCCAGAGATCCAATCTAAAAATGTATACCCTCATAGTTTATCTCAGGGAGGGTATGCATTATTGGATGAACAAATGATGGCAGAAAAATTTCAACAACTAAGAGCTGAGTCTTCAAGCTCTGGAGAGGTGGCCCCTCCATCCCCTCCATCTAGACATGAGAAATGGAAAAGAGCTCGGAAGGGCAAAAAAGGACAATATCTTTCAGAAGAATCGAGACTCGTAGTTGAGAGGATTGTAAGATATCTATTTTATTTATTTAAGTTTACTATTTTCGTCATATATTTCCAATCATTATAGAAATGCTCAATTAATTATTACAGGACTCTCTTGAGGAGTAGAGTTCACAGGGGACATTTACACCATCTGGGAGGGAAGATATTTTATCTGTGTCATTGGGAAAGCCCGAACATCCTGGCCGTGTAAGAGGATATCCGGCAGATGTATCGGTAAGAAAAGTGTTTCCACGTTCCTCAACTTCTAACGTTGAGGGAGTTTATAAAAAAAATAGAATCCTTGGAGGCTGAAGTCCATAATATTAATGCGACAATGGAGGACAAGATTAGAGCATCGGTGCAGTTTATGTTTGCAGACTTGCAAAGACAATTTCAGGGTGCAGCTCCCACTCCACCTCTCCCAGTAGCTCCAACTCCCCCACCTCAGCCTGCGGACCCTATTTTTGATCCTCCTCCTCCGCCACATCTACCTACTTATTGTGAGTTGTATGTTGATGATCCTCAACATCATATAGTTGCATATGGGATGGTATATTGTATAGGAGATACAGTTCATCATCAACAGTTAGAGGTAGATAATCAGAGGGTCACTGTACAGGATATTATAGATAGATCAGCTCGGATACCATTACCTACAGATGAGGTGACGACAGTTGGACATAGTATCGGCCATTTTTTACTTTGGCCATCCAGACTTCTTCGACTCATTACCATAGAGGTATGAATGTTATATCTTTTATTTTATATTTTTATTAATGTTTTATCATTTGAAAACTAATATATTTTTCAATTTATTTTTACAGGAATACTTCAAAGGTAAAGAAATACTGTATAGACAACAACAAAGACAGATAGCTATGACATCAGATGCAGATACTAGCAGTCTTGACAAATTGTCAAGATATTCAAATTTGTTGGTGGATCATTATGACTTTACAATGGAAGCTCATATCTGTGGACGTGAACTAAGTGTGGGGATTATGAAAACTGATATCATGGAGTTTGTCACTGGAGATAAGTTGGGCATCAACGTGGTGCAAATTTTTATCATGTAAGTCTTAACACCATTTCCTTACGTTATATTTATTAAAAATGTATACTTATGTCTGCTTTGTATTAGGTATCTGTATAAAATTTGTGAGAGGAATGAGCTGACAGATGTATATGGATTCGTGGACCCACAATTGATTTCCTCTGAAGCATGTGCATTGGATGAGGAACAAAGAATTCTTTATATTGCTGATAGATTTGAAAAGAATGTAATCACACAGTGTTGGATGATGCCTTTTTGTGAGAGGTATGAAACACATCCCTCTCAAAGAGTTAATTATCTTTTAACATAAAAAACCACTAACGTTAAATTTCTTTTTATCAGGGATCATTGGATGTTAGGGGTTTTTTGCCCTAGGGAGAAAACACTTTATTGGATATGCTCTCTCCATGATGATGTGAGAGAAAGTTTTAAGAATATATTGGAAACGTAAGTTTCAATTTCACAATAGTTTTATATATTATAATGAATTTTAAATTTACCCCATTCGTATTATTTTCTAACAGGGCATGGGTCCACTTTCGAAAAAGCGCAAAGAAAAGGAATTTCAAGATCAAATATGTACATGCGAAGGTAAATATCCATTTATAATTTGTACATTTTGATTTATTAGATAAAAATAATATATTGAATTTACACTCATTCAAACAGAAATGTCATTAGCAACAAGGCATCATCGAATGCGGATATTACATGTTAAGATTTATGTATGAAATAATAACAACTGGGACAGTTCTGAGTTTTGACCTGGTAAGATTTCCTCTTTCTCATAATATTTCAATTTGATTTATTCATTATACACGTTGACTACTATCCTTTTCCTTTGTAGCTTTTTGATGACCCTCAACCCTTTACTGCTGAAGATATCAAACACTTACAAGTGGAGTGGTCAAATTATTTTACAGGTTTGATTGACTTTTAGTTGTTTGTAATGTAAAATGTAATTTTGAATATTGTCAATGTAATTGTGTATTTCGTAGTCGTTTAGGTTGGATTTAGTTTTTTTTGAAGTTGACAGTGTAAGTTTTGAATGTTATATAAGTGAATGTTTAATTTTTCTCTACTTCTTGTTTTGGTCTACTGTTGATGGTTTTTCTGGTCTGAATTTTGGTATGGGGGGAGAGGTTCCAAGGGGGTGGGTGGGTGTTTGGGGGGTGTCCAAGGGATATGGGAGGGGTGTCCAAGGTGTGTTTGGGGATATACTAGGGGTCGAGGGGGTGTAAATGAGGGTGGGGGTGTCCAAGGGGTGGGGGGTGTCCAAGGGATATGGGAGGGGTGTCCAAGGTGTGTTTGGGGCTGTCCAAGGAGTCGGTTGGGTGTAAATGAGGGTGGGGGGGCGGGGGCTGTCCAAGGGGTGGGGGAGTCCAAGTGGTGGGGGGTTCCAAGGGATATAGGAGGGGTGTCCAAGGGGTGTTTGGGGCTGTCCAAGGGGATGGGGGGGTTTCCAAGGGGTAGGGGGGTTTCCAAGGGGTCGGGGGGTGTCCACGGGGTGGGGGGCTGTCCAAGGGGTGGGGGATGTCCAAGGGGTGGGGGGTGTCCAAGGGATATGGGAGCGGTGTCCAAGGGGTGTTTGGGGCTGTCCAAGGGCTCGGGGGGGTGTCCAGGGGTCGGGGGGGTGTCCAAGGGTCTGGGAGGGCTGTCAAGGTGTGGGGGGGGTGTCCAATGGGTGTTTGAGGCTGTACTAGGGGTGTTGGGGGTGTAAATGAGGGTGGGGGGCTGTCTAAGGGGTGGGGGGGGTGTCCAAGGGGTGGGGGGTGTCCAAGGGATATGGGAGGCGTGTCCAATGGGTGTTTGAGGCTGTACTAGGGGTCGTGGGGGTGTAAATGAGGGTGGGGGCTGTCCAAGGGGTGGGGGTGTCCAAGGGTTGTGGTGGGGCTCCAATGTGGTGGGGGAGGGCTGGCCAGGTTGTTAGGTGGGTATAGATGAGGGTGGGGTTCAGTTGGGGCTTGGGGGACGGCTGGCATGGTTATTTTTGTTTGGTTTCTGGTTGCTTTTTGGTGAGAGCAGTGCAATTATTTTAAAAAAAAAATATCGCTTTCACGTCGGTTATTTTATAACCGACGTGGTAAATAAATCGGTAGGGGTTTATCACGTCGGTTTTTTCAAGAACCGACGTGATAAACCGTTCCCGGGGCTTTTATCACGTCCGTTCTTAATATAAACGACATGCTAAAAGGCCTGGGAATCGATTTACCACGTCGGTTATTGGATAACCGACGTGCTAAAACGTTTCCCAGGCCTTTTTATCACGTCGTTTATTTAAGAAACCGACGTGATAATAGGCCCGGGGAAGGGTTAATCACGTCGGTTATGTCATAACCGACGTGATAAACGATATCCCAGGCGTTTTATCACGTCGGTTTAGAAAATAACCGACGTGATAAACCCCCCACGCGCATATTTATCACGTCGGTTATTAATGAACCGACGTGATAAACACCGTGTTGTTAGGGATGTTACGTCGGGTTTTAAATAACCGACGTAAAAAACGTTATTTATAACGTCGTCCTTATTAACGTCGCCTAAAAACCGACGTAAATAATGAAAAATAACCGACGTAAAAAATGTTTTCTGCACTAGTGCCAACACCTCAGGGCAATACTGTTCACTGAAGACAGCCTTGAAATCACCCCAGTGCATCTGGTCATTCTTCCCAGCCTGAAGCAATGACTCCCACCATTTACGGCTGGGACCCTCCAACAGAAAGGAGTCACACTTCACCCTGAGATCCTCGGGTGTTTCTAGGAACTCAAACATACGCTCGATCTTCTCGAGCCATTCCTCTGCTTCTTGGGGTTTTGAGCTGCCTCGGAAGGTTGGAGGTTTATTTTTCAGGAACTCCTGGGCCTTGTCCTTTCTAGGAAAAATCTCACCCTCTCTAATAAGAGCTGGAACTGGAGCTGGTCCATATCCTAGAGCTTGGACAACCCAGACCACGGCCTCGACTAGCCTCTGATCAATTGGTGTGGGAGAACTCTCTCCGGCTTCCTCCCGTGGGTGCGTGAGATCTTTTCGGGGAGGCATGTTGCTACAAAATGTAACAACCACAAAATATTAATCAATACCTCAATTCTGAAACTTTTAATCAAATACATCAAATATAAATAATCTAAACACATTTCAGTAAAAAAAATAAACAACTACAACACATCCGCATGATGTCCACATGTGGTCTGCAGCCCACACGTCTCACCTGGAGGTGAATTCAATCTTTAAATTCCAACATCCCCTGGTGACTCAGGGTATGCCATGAGAGGTGCGGGCTAGACACCCTACTCACAACCAAAACCCCGATCCCCAACAATCCTAGCTCCTGTCTATGTCGACTCATCCCAAAATAACAATATAACCCAAAAACATTAACCACCGCTCATACCATTTTGTCACGAACCGAATCTAGTCGCCATCAAACTGGCACCAAACCCGGCTCATGGCAAGACCCGAAGGGCATTCCCCATCCCCACGGGCTGGCACAAGTGCCCGAGTATCATAAAAATTCATTTGGGAACGATTTACCCGAGTTTGGGTTCATAAAATAACCAAAAACAAACAACAAGCCAAATCTGAAAAATCATGCCAAACAAGACTTAATAAAAATTCAGAACATAGTACATGAGTTTAAACAAGAAACAATAGGTCCAAAGGTACATAAAAGTAGCAGCAAACATCCCATGAGACTCCACACGACAAGGGTTCATCACCCACAAGCCGTCTCCACAACACCGCACCATCGAGAGAAACTAGCAACCCGAACCGCCATCGCCCAAGGCATTTCCTTTGCCTGTGTCAAACATGATCAAGTCTACTTACACCCAATGGGGTAAGTAGGGTGTGAGACTAATCCCAATAGGATATCACCCAAGGATTTCAAGTGATAGGAATTGTAAAATAAAAGGCTTGCAAGAGTTATAAATAGATAATAGTGGCATTTATTTCTAAAAGTGCAACTTTGAAAAGAAAATAACTTTCAATGGGGATAACTATAAAGAATTAGTGAAATTGAATAAAACATTCTAGCTGCTGGTTTTCACATCCCAAAATACCATAAAGAAATTTTAAATGCCAAAAAGGCCACGAGCACCAAGCATAGGAACACCCCTAGGTACTAGTTTGTTGTGAGCCCCAAGTACCTCGTACCTCGGTGAAAGTGACCATAACGAAATTCGTTCTCGTGCACGCGCCACTAGTAGGGAGCATACCCATAACCTAGTGGTCTTCAATCATCTCCATTATAGTTTTGTTAGTGTTATTCATGTCAGAATTGCTAAGTGAACCATGGTCAAAACCCCTCTGTTCACTAGCGTACTAGTACACGTTAGCCCACCTAGATACCCAGGTTTCCCGTATTGTGCTCAAATAGTCACCACATGGTACCAAAATCAATTTTCACATATAAATATTAGTTCTGGTCACACACATTCAAAACAGTATCTACACCTTCTTTTCACCTTTCGTATAACTCAATAAACCATTTATAATTTCCAGAAAACAATTTCAAGAAAATTAATCAAATGTTGCACATTAAATTCATCTAAAATCCCATATTTGAAACCAAATGGAGACCAATATTATACAAAAACATAAATTTCAGCATCAAAACATTTTTTATAAATCCAATCTATGAATTATAAAACAACACCAAGAGGCACAACATGGGTTACACATGTAAAACACCCATTTTCACACAAGATTGGCACTTAAAAATCAACCACTTTTAAAATGATACCCAAATAAATTCTTGAAATCAAAATACTGAATGATGAACATAATGGAAACATAAATACAGAAATCCCACTCATTATACAATACCTACATATGAAATCACCTACCAAAAGCGTCAAAACCCCCAAATCCTTGTGCGTCACTTTAACCGCACCTCCGCCGCACCACAAAGGAGTAAGATTGAACCTAAAACCAGAGTATTGGACCACAAAACTCAAACCTAAAACCCTAGGTACGAAACCTCATCTTCTGGACATTTGGGGATTCAATAAAAAAGGAACAAACCCTACGAAGAAGGGTGGAATAAGGAAGAGAAACAACTTACTTGAGAAATATGGACGTTTTTTGGAGCTTCAGAAGTTCGGCCCTAACTCGCGATCAATATGAGCTCCAAAGAGGAGAAAACGAAGATGGGGGTGTGGCTGGGTTCGATGGGAATGTGTGAGAGGTGGAATAACCAAAAAAGGTTAAAAACTATATATTTTATGAAATAATTACAAAAATATTTTCAAACTGGAAATGGGATTTCGGGTTGGCCCAATATCTAATTTGATCACCCAAATACATGTTTCTAATGAATCATTAAGGGGCCCAAAATTATTTTGTGGTTTTAATATTTAAATGAAGGTCATTTTGGAAGTTTAATTGTTGAAAAATGTGGAAAAACGAAGGATTTATTAAAGAAACAAAATATACTTTAAAAACTGGAAATGGGCTCTCAGGTTGGCCCAAATTTTGGAAACCCACTATTTCCTTCAAAACTGCATGAAAACCACCAAAACCGAGTAAGGATGTAAATTAAATGAAAAATACCTCTAAATATTTCATGTATGTGACAATTCTCCCCCCATGAAGGACTTTCCGCCCTAGAAAGTCAACATGAGGCTTGATTGGAAAACAAGAACGAGTACTCTTCCTCGACCCACGAATTTCGCTCTCATGTCTCATGGGTATCATTTACATGATGCCATAGAACCCGGACTAATGGAATAGACTTCCCTCGAAGTATCTTCTCTTGGGAGTCCACTATTTTCACTGGACTCTCAACAATAGACAAGTCAGGCTCTATCTCCAGTTCTTCCCAACTCAACACATGGGACGGATCCGGGTAGTATTTCTTCAACTGAGAAATATGGAAGACATCATGGATGGACGTCAACTGAGAAGGTAAGGCCAACCTGTATGCCACCTTTACAATACGTTTGATGATCTCAAATGGCCCGACATATCGTGGAGTCAGCTAACCTTGCTTCCCCAATCGACGATGGCCTAAACGAGGGGCCACCTTCAAGAATACTCTGTCACCCACAGAAAACTCTAGGTCTCGACGCCTCCGGTCAGCATATGATTTATGACGACTCTGAGCTGTCAATAAACATTGCCTGATTAATTTTACCTTCTCAGATGTCTCCTGAACCATACTTGGCCCCAGTAGTGAGGTCTCACCTACCTCATCCCAACAGAGGGGGGACCGAAAAGGCCGACAATAGAGTTCCTCAAAAGGAGCCATTCGATTCGAGGATTGGTAACTGTTATTATAAGAAAACTCAACCAATCCCAAATGGGTATCACAAGAACCTCCAAAGTCTAGGACACATGCACGAAGCATGTCCTCCAAAATCTGATTCGCCCGCTCTGTCTGACCATCTGTCTGTGGATGGTATGCTGTGCTCATCTTAATCTGGGACCCCATGGCCTTCTGAAGGCCTTCCTAGAACCGAGATTTGAAACGAGGGTCTCTATCTGAGACAACTGCTGATGGCACACCATGGAGTCTCACCACCTCTTGAAGATACAGACGGCCCAACTCATCCACTTTAGATGTATCTCTGATCGGAATGAAGTGGGATGATTTGGTTAGATGATCAATCACTACCCAAATGGCATTCTTACCTTGAGGTGTATGAGGTAATCCAACAATGAAGTCCATGGAAACCTCGTCCCACTTCCAGGTAGGAATGGGTAGTGGTTGGAGAAAACCGGAGGGCCTTTGGTGCTCTGCTTTCACCTGCTGGCATGTGTAGCATCTCGACACAATGTCTGCTATGTCCCGTCTCATACCAGGCCACCAAAACTGCCGACGGACATCATAATACATCTTAGTGGCACCCGGATGGGTAGTCCACGGAGATTGGTGGCTATCCTGCATCACCACCTTCTGTAGAGATAACGGCACTACCGAACGACCCTTGAAGCACAAGATTCCCTTAGGAGACGACAACCAATCAGAGGATGTCTCCCCAGCATGAAGAAACTGCTTTGATCGCTGACAAAGCCCATTACTAGGTTGTTCCCGCTGAATCAACTCCAACAGAGAAGGGGTCAACTGGATGCTCGCCAAGAATGCCCCTCCACTATGTTCCTTGGTCTCCACATGCATCTGAGAAAGGATCCCCATCAATGTCCACTCATCACTGGACTTCCTCAAACCCTGCACTGGAACCCTTCTGCTCAAGGCGTCGGCCACTACATTACCCTTACCTGGGGTATAGACAATGTCAAAATCAAACCCCTGCAAGTACTCGATCCAGCGACGCTGCCTCAATTTGAGTTCCTTTTGTGAGAAGATATAAGCCAAGCTTTTGTGATCAGAATAGACCACAAACTTCTCCCCAAAGAGGTAGTGACGCCACGTCTTAAAAGAATGCATCACTGCTGCCAACTCCAAGTCATGGGTTGGGTAGTTACTTTTGTGTGGCCGATGTTGGTGAGAGCCATACACCACCACATGATCATCCTGCATAAGCACGCACCCAAGACCCATACCTGAAGCCTCACAATAAACCACATATCCCTTTCCAGCATCTTGTATGATCAGCACAGGGGCAGTAGTCAATCGCCTCTTTAGCTCCTCGAATGATGCCTGACATTCTGGACCCCATACAAACCTCACCCCTTTCCGGGTGAGGGTAGTCATCGGTGAAGCAAGCCGAGAAAAATCATGAACGAGTCGCCTATAATAACCAGCCAGGCCAAGGAAACTCCTGATCTCGAACACATTCTTCGGCTGCTCCCATGACATAACCGCACTAATCTTCTCAGGGTCCACTGAAACACCATTCTCTGAGATCACATGCCCGAGAAATTTCACCTCCCTGATCCAGAAACTGCACTTTGACAACTTTGCATAGAGGTGGTGATCCCGAAATGTACCCAAAACAAACCTCATGTGACGTTCGTGTTCCTCCTCAGAGCTAGAGTATACCAGAATGTTCTCCACGAACACCACAACAAAGGAATCGAGATATTGATGGAACACCCTATTCATAAGTTCCATAAAGACTGCTGGAGCATTTTTCAATCGAAAGGGCATGACCAAATACTCAAAGTGGACGTACCTGCTTCGGAAGGCTGTCTTTGGGATATCTGACTCCTTCACCCTGAGTTGATGATACCCTGAACACATGTCTATCTTTGAGAACCACTTTTCCCCCTTCAACTGATCAAACAAATCATCTATTCTAGGTAAAGGGTATTTGTTTTTAATTGTTACCTTATTCAGATTTCGGTAGTCAATGCACAACCGGAGGGATCCATCAGCCTTTTTCACGAACAATATAGGAGCAGCCCAAGGAGAGACGCTCGGGCGAATGAATCCTTTGGATTCTAAGTTGTACAATTGTATCTTTAATTCCCTCAGCTCGGTGGGGTCCATGCGATAAGAGGGAAGAGATATAGGCTGTGTTCCCGGCGCCAGATCAATTGAAAACTCCACATCCCGCTCCAGGGGCAAGCCTGGAAAATCATCTGGGAATACCTCCTGAAACTCATTCACTACATGAGGTAGTGCACCTTCAGGGGAAAGACCATCCTCTAGGATAATAGAAGATAACTGTAAGATAACACTTCCCAACTCTGGGAGTGGATGCCCTGCGCGACTTGACCGAGGATCCCATTCTCCATGAAAAAACTGACGACTCCCATCAGGTGCCGTGAAACTCACACGCCGTCTGTAGCAATCGATGTGTGCATGGAAGTGTACTAGTTAATCCATCCCGAGTATGACATCAAAAAGGTTCATATCTAAGACCAAGATGTCCCACTCCATCTCAACCCCTGACACAGAAAGTGCACATGATGGGCACCTGAGACCCTGCTCCTTCTTCTTTCCCAGCGGTGTCACCAACTCCATTGCGAATGACATCAAATCAGTTGGAAAATTAAGAATTTCCACAAAACGGGAGGAAATGAATGAAACAGACGCACCAATATCAAAAAGAGTAGCAGCTATAGAAGATGAAATCAAAACAGTACCTCGAACAGTCGACGGTCCCCCCTCTGATCCTGCTGGTGCCTGATCTACTACATGGAGATGTCTAGTCTCTGCCTGAAGATGACCGCTAGTCTGTGGTTGTGCCCTGAACTGGCTCCGCCCAGAAGATGACCCAGCCCTACCACCACGGTTTCCAAATCGAGATCCCCCTGTCCTCGACGGCTTTGACTGTGCTGGCACTCCTCTGGGAGCCATGGACCCTGCCCCACTTTGAAGTGGGCGCGCTATCCCACAAAAGTGTTGCACGTGTCCCATACCTCCACACTAGAAACAGGTCTTCGGAGGATGAGGGCATGCTGGACAGATGTGCCCGGGCTTCCCACACTAGTGGCACACGACCGATCTCGCATCAGAAGCCGCTGATGAAAACTGCATGGAAGAGTTCTCTGAACTGCCTCCTCCTTTCTTCACATGATCCTCTCGCTTCCTTTTCTTCTCTGAGGAGCTTCCAATTCCCACTACTGATACAGAACCATAGAAACTAGACCCGCCTTTTCAATTAATCTCCACCATGCACGACCGATCAACAACCTCAGCATAGGTCCTCAGCTTAAACAAGAACACCTAGGAGTATATCTCTGGTCTCAAGACTTTCTCAAACCTCTGGGCCATCGCTTGCTCATTAGATACAATTTCTGGAGCATACTGATCCAACTCAGCGAAACGGTTGGCATACTCCATCACAGATAGATTTCCCTGAACAAGTTCCATGAACTCTCAAGACCAGGCATAAGCTAACACCTCAGGGCAGTACTGTTCATTGAAGACAGCCTTGAAATCTCCCCAGCGCATCTTCTCATTCTTCTCAGCCTGAAGCAATGAATCCCACCATTTACGGCTGGGACCCTCCAACAGAAAGGAGGCACACTTCACCCTGAGCTCCTCGGGTGTTTCCAGGAACTCAAACATACCCTCGATCTTCTCGAGCCATTCCTCTGCTTCTTGGGGTTCTGAGCTGCCTCAGAAGGTTGGAGGATTATTTTTCAGGAACTCCTGGGCCTTTTCCTTTCTAGGACCAATCTCATCCTCTCTAATAGGAGCTCGAACTGGAGCTGGTCCATATCCTAGAGCTTGGACAGCCTGGACCACGGCCTCGACTAGCCTCTGATCAATTGGTGTAGAGACCCGAAACTTGACGTACATTGACATTACATTACATTTGCGGAATACTTAGTACATAACAAAAACACACAAACAAGGATCGTAATAGTTTAGTGTCTTTGGAAACTCGGAATGTAATCTTCTAATCGTGGTGAAAGATCATCAACATCTCCTATAAAGATCTTACTTTTTTTTTACCTAAAACCTTTCTTTATATCCCGGGGAAAAGGAAAACATAAAAGGGTGAGCTCAAATTCTCAGTAAGGGTAAACAAAAGAAATATCAATCACATCGTATTCATAAGAACATAACATTTTGGAAATCTTAACCTGCAAAAGAGAGCATAATTTCATAACATGGGATAAATCATGGCAGTGAAATGTAATCACAATAATAATAACTTAAAACATGAAACTTTGTGGCATTCACACATAATCATAGAGAATCATTTCTTGTTAGTCAAGACTCATTTCCAAGACTATCTTAGTGGACAAAGTCCCTTTCTGAATCGAGTGACCCTCGTT